>OZ017738.1:261716149-261756149 GCA_963969285.1 Odontomyia ornata | reverse complement strand
GAACAAAAGGATTGTGATGTTATTGAGCAGCAATTCACGAGATAGATCTCGTCGGCGATGGTAAGTTGTGCGCTGGGCAACACCGGTAATGGGTGGTTAATCACGCCTGGTGACGGTTCCTGGAAGCACTTGTGAACGATTGTTCAAGTATAAGTGAAAAAAACCTTTTAAGAAAAAAAAGAAAACCGACTTCGGAATGCCCTAAAAAGGATGAAATAAATTTTATGGAAGCGGTGCCATATCATTTTTTCCCCAATTTTATTATGATGGTGCAGATAATGGAAGTATTTATGCTTAAATGGGGAAATTCATTTGGCACCGCTTCCATAAAATTTATTTCATCCTTTTTAGGGCGTTCCGAAGTCGGTTTTCTTTTTTTTCTTAAAAGGTTTTTATTTCACCCATTTTAGTGGCAAATTTTTTCATTTCATACCATCAAAACTCAGTTTCTTGAGTACATTGTATCGTTCTCGTATATTAAAATATAATTTTTTACTGCAATGCAAAAACCACTACGGCTAAAATCTGCAGCGTTCATAGGAATCGAATTAAACTCTGGTACATTTGATCCATGATCTCATCAACATTTACCTTGATTTTAGATTTCATAGTTTTGGTACAAACTGTAGTTATACTTTGGCCAGAACAGAAATATTGCTGAAAATTTGGCAAAAATCGAAGCAAAGCTACGACCCCCAGGCACAAATTTTGTTATATCCTATGTAGACTCACACATAGAACCAACCACACACATACATACATATAGCCATAAACACACATATATATATATATATATATATATATATATATATATATATATATATATATATATATATAGATAGATAGATATATATCTATATCTATATAGATATATATATATATATATATATATATATATATATATATATACATATATATATATATATATATATATATATATATATATATCTCTTTATAGATAGATATATATTTATATATATATATGTATATATATATATATATATATATATATATATATATATATATATATATATATATATATATATATATCTTTATAGATAGATATATTTATATATATATATGTATATATATATATATATATATATATATATATATATATATATATACATATACATATACATATATAAATAGATAGATAGATATATATCTATCTATATATATATATTTATATATATATATATATATATATATATATATATATATATATATATATATATATATATATATATATATATATATACATGTATTTAGATATGTAAACATAAAGTTCACTCCGCAATCAATCTCATAAAATTTACTGAAAAATATCCATCTTAACCGCATCATTCGTTCACGTTTATTCGATACACATCGCCTTCGTTTCCAGTTAACTATGGCACCTAATTTTCATGAAAGTTTCAAGAAAATCATACCATATAGTTCATCGAAAACTCCGCTATGCATTTTCATCTTCATCCGTACAGTTATGATCAATTATAGCAGGAAACGTATCTCTTTTTAGGTTGCGATCCTTGCCGGTTTTTAGTATGGAAATTACTAATTTTAGATTTCTGGGCATATCTTGTAATGTACATATAATGTTAACTGGAAAGTAACGAGTCAACTCTATAATTTGCAATCACTCAATCCTTATTATTTCTTCGGGGAATTTTATAATCCTATATGTAACGTCTACGTCTAAGGATGTAAGAAGGATGAATGCGGAAGAGAAAAGCATCCTGAAATGTTCGCTTTAACTATTGTTGAATTGTATTTACGCCACATTTAGAAGTAATTTATTGGTTATTTCCGGTAGAAATGATGGACTAAAATGTACCGTTTATGCAGAAAATTAAAGATACTGGTCATTTTTATCATCCGTCACCAAAAGGTTCGGTATCTCCAACAAATCATTGCAGAGTGCCAACTAATTGGCACTTTTCGTATGAAATATCATTTAAATTCAATTTCTCGACATCAATGTATCATATTTAACTGTTGATATCTACAGAGTCCTTTGAAGGATTTCAATTCTGTTCCAATGCATTTTGGAACAATATGTTGTCCTTCATTTGAAACCTCTATAATCAAAATCCTTGCACGCGTCGATCAGTTATGCTGAAAAATCGGGGTGAAAGTAGGAATTTTTTAAGTTTTAATGGTAAAAGTCCTTTACCGTCACCTGAATTTCTTATCGTTTAAACGGGACGTAACAGGAAAAGATACGTAGCATTTGCCAAAAACAGGACTCTCCTATCTACCTTCGTTGAAATGTTATGTTCACGCATAAGCAAAAAGAATATGTGTGATGAATTGATAACCTTCTTTCCTTTGGAAGTCGGTTGAAAATGTACCGTATATGCAGAAAATTTGGGATACTGATCATTTTTATCATCCATCACCGAAGGACTCGGCATCTCCATCAAATCCTTGAAGAGTGCCAACTAATTGGCACTTTTCGTGCGAAAGATTATTTAAATTCAATTTCTCGACATCAATGTATCATATTCAACTTTTAATATCTACAGAGTCCTTGAAAGGATGACTATTCTGTTCCGATACATTTTAAATCAATATGTTTTCCTTCATTTGCAACCTCTATAATCGAAATCCTTGCATCGTTCAATCAGTTATGCTGAAAAATCGGGGTGAAAGTCGGAAATTTTTTAGTTTTAACGGTAAAAGCCCTTTACCGTAGCTTGAGTTTCATATCCTTTAAACGGGACCTAACTGGAAGAAAGGCGTATTATTTGCCAAAAACAGGACTCTTCTATCTATCTCCGTTTACAAGTTATGCGTGAACATACAAAAAAAAAGCAAAAAAAAAAAAATATACGCAATGAATTGATAACCTTCTTTCTTTTGGAAGTCGTTTAAAAATAGAAATTTCGTTCGTAAATTTTGAGCTATATATAGGGTTATCCATTTTACGCTTGGGAAAACAAAGCTAAGGAGAACACATTAAGTATTCAGACGGAAACGAAATTTTCTATTCAATATAAATACTGAACCTTGCCATTATAGGTGAAACACAACATCATTGAAAGGTTCTTCACGAGACCTCTTACAGGCCTCAATCCTTTTGAAGTAATTTTCAATGACTTTTCGGCACATTTCCGACAATATCTCGGCCATAACTTCAAGAATATTGGTTTTCAGTTGCTCAAGATTTTGAAGATTGTTTGTGCAAAAACGATCTTTTGCATAGCCGCATAAAAAGAAATCCAAAGGTGTTAGGTCACAGGATCTTGCGGGCCAATTGACATCACTCAATCTCGAAATTACGCGTCCTGGAAATTTCTCTTGCAAAAGTGCTCGATTAGCCTGTGTTGTGTAGCTTGTGGCTCCGTCCTGTTGGAACCACATGTTCTCCAGATCATAATCTTCAATTTCTCTCCAAAAATAATCGGTTAACATCGCTCCATAGCGGTCAGAATTGACTGTAATGGCTCTTCCTTGATCGTTTTCAAAAAATACGCGCCAATAACACCACCATACCATAATGCACACCATACGGTCACTTTTTCTGGATGCAAAGGCCTTCCTGCAATCACTTGAGGATGTTGAGAGCCCCATATGTGGCAATTCTGTTTATTTACGTAACCACTGCGCGAAAAATGAGCCTTATCACTAAAGAAAATTTTGTTCGAAAAACCGTTATCAATGGCTTGTTGTTCAATCACCCAATTCGCATACATTCTGCGTTGTGTACGGTCTTGAGGCTTAAGTTCTCGAGTGAGTTGGATTTTGTACGGATGGAGATGCAAATCTAAATGCAAATTTCGCCACAATGAGCCGTAAGACAAGCCCAAATGTTGAGCATGTGGAGGAATCGACAAATTCAGGTCTTCCTCCACACTTTGAGCAACGACAGCGATATTTTCAGGTGAACGAATGTTGCGACGATGCGCAGGCCTTGCAATATCAATAACCGATCCAGTCACTTCAAAGCCCTAAATGTTGATACAGCAGAATCACCATTTTTATAATAAAATTTGATAATTTTAACGCATTCTTCGACTGTTAAGTGATCCATATTTTTAAATGGCAAACTATCACGCTTTACATGATATTTAATTTTGACGAATGTCAAATGGCAGGGTTGTACTTTCCCAACACCGAAATGGATAACCGTGTACAAATCAAAATACTGTTAACAATTTAGCCGCGTACCACAATTTAATATTAATTCTCGACTGCGGCTCTATTGGCTTTGGCACACGACTTATCAATCGGGGATGGGGATGAATTTCCTTATCGACCTTGAAAGCGGTCATCATCGCAAGAAGCGCTTGAAGGTGAATTGTCCGCCTGCTATTTCTAGTAACATTCGAGGTGGAATCACAACAGTTTCAGCAAATACTCGTATATGTAATACTTTAGTTTTATTTGAAACTTTTGCACATATCGTTTGAACAGTTGAAACCTTCTCCAAGAGCTTTACCCTCTCCCAATATACCATGTGATGGTGAAAATTCTAAGAATGATCTTCATCGCGTAGTGAAGCCTTGTTGTTTTTATGTAGTGATATAACATTTTATTTTGGAAAATGCATAAATTCATACTTAAATAGGGTCTTAGATTAGGGACATAATAATTTCGTATCTTTATATGAACGCTCCCTTAAACTTTTTTAATTAACTGCCAACGTCAAAACGTCAGCTAAAATCAACATTTTCATCATGGTAAAGTTCACGAACCAGTAACGTTTTTTTTCTTTTGTGGCAGGGAGGTGAATGCCATTTATACACAGAGTGTGGGACTCCCATGCTCGCAACTTGGTGATAGGACTACCCACTAACACCTCCCCTGTCAACGTAAGGACACAGCCTGGAACCGTTTGACACATTACTTTGGGCCAGGTCTCATTTTGTTACGCCGTGAAGCGCCTTCAAGCTGAAGGGTCTATTTCCTAGTGGGAGGGAAGAGGGGAAGAGGAAGTGCCAAAAAAGTGATCCCCCAGCCTCAGCGCCCCGGCTGCTGTGAGTCCCTTTTATATTTTAGGACTGCCCGAGCATAATGTGCCACCTGGTTCCATTTGTCAACCAAGTCGATCATCACCGCAACTATATTATCCGGGGTGAGCTCTCCCATCTCCCTGTGGAGTTTTCTTCGCAGCCTAAGCCATTTTGTACACACACAAAATGTGTGGAAGGCATTTTCCTCCTCTCCTGGGCAAAACCGACAATCGGGGGACCGTGACTTACCATTCTTGTGCAGGTAAGACTGGAAAAACCCATGTCCGTTCAACAGCTGGGTCAGGTAGAAGTCAGTCTCACCATGCCTTCGATTAAGCCAGGGTCTCACATCCGGAATGAGGCGTGCAGTCCACCTTCCCCTCGTGCAATTGACCCAAGACTGCTGCCAACCGCTGAGTGAGCGCTGTCTCTCCTCGCAGACAACCATCTCCCTCGCATCCTAGCAAGAAGGGCGACAGGTATCACGGCTGCAATAACTCTCACCGCCGGGTCAGCGACCGTCGGATACGAAGATGCAATTCTCAGCGCTCCTCTTCTCTGTACCTGTGCCAAACGTTTTCGGAACACTTCCTTGCTGAGTAGCTCCATACAGTAGCACTGACCCTACAGCACTCATCAAGAGGCGTCTTCCTGACGGGCTGGGTCCCCCTACATTGGCCATAAGTCGACTCAGAGCCGATATTCCCGAAGCAGCCTTCTCAGCCGTTGCCCTGATTGGCTCAGAGAAACTCATCTTTGAGTTGGTCAGTAGCCCCAGGTACCTCACCGATGGCTTCGGTTCGATTTGTATATCTCCAATATTGATCATCCTTACTCTAGGGACTCACTTTTTTGTCAAGATGACTACTTCGGTTTTCTCCAGTGCTGAACTGAGCTCACGAGCACTCACCCAGTCCCTCACTCAGCGCATTAGCATACCTAGCCTAAGTTGCGCCTGTTCAGCGGTGCACCCAAAGAACATAGCTGCAACATTATCCGCTTAGCCCACCAAGCGCGACTCATCTGGCATCTCAAGTCTCAGTAGTCCGTCGTAAGACACGTTCCACAGGTCCGAACCAAGGAACGATATTTGGACAACGCCCAATGTAACAGCCATCCTTTGTAGTGAATAAAAGTTTTCATAATAAAGTCCGTGAAGGACTGCAGCGATGTTCTGCTGCCTCGGCGGAGGAAGGTGTTGGTTCCTGCCGAGAATGTCCTCGTCCGGAGACGCGTGAATGCGCTGGCAGGCTAGCATTGCGGTGTCGTGGGGCGGGTTCGTTTCCCCGGCACGAGGACTCACTACAAAACATTTCAATATTACGCACTGAAGTTTCATATTCCGCTTTAAACATCTTATAGAACAAATCGAGATTCATTTTCTTGCTAGCAAACGCCATTTTTTTTTTTTTTTTTTTTTTACGACAAAAAAACCCGCAAACTAGCCCGAATCAACAGAACCATAGACACTTAACCTCACTAAAACCACTCATCTTCATCACCATCAGAATAAGCCTCTTCAGCTTCGCGATCTAAGAAAGAACTCTCATCCATATCGTCAGAGGCTTCCTCTTCATCGCTATCATCTTCTTCTTCATCACTGTCATTTTCCTCTTGCTCACTTGCGTCAGAATCATCAGATTCATTTTCATATCGGTCTTGACTCATTTCAGAATCAGTTTCTGACATTACAGGCATATTTTATCAAAATTTATTTATGAATCTTCGATGAAAACACAATAAAGATATAGTTTCTCAGACTGCACGTGTTGCACGCTAAACGATTGTCAAGCTCCTGATCTGAGTCGCAGACTACGCGAAAATATACAAAACGTTATGTATCTAGGGTTAACTAGCACTGTATGAATTTTGAAAATTAGGTTTAACTTACATCCACCACGATTTTGTTGTGGTTTTAAAACATTTCCTTCGCTGATGTACCTATTTCCACTATAACTTCACACTTTGAAATTAAGGGAATTCACGACACTACAATGGCCACCAAGCGTACTTTTCGGCGTTCACTCGCCTTCCTCTCACGAGGATCTTGTGCAACTACGAACTAACATGGCGGGGCCGAGCCATCGAGCAACGAAACAGCAAAAGTTTCGTTGAATAATGCCATCTATGGGTGAACATGCGGTGGTGATAATGCACACTCGTTTCGGTTGTTTTTAAAATTTTAAGTCGTCTCTTGTACATTCGCTTAAATTATCAATTGAAAGCAATTTATGTTTATAATTATCAAGCGTAATTAAGAGGGAAATAAATCGAAAGAATAAAACAGGCACGCGTTAATTACCGACAAACAAAACAATTTTTAATTAATATTATGGTTGGAATGGGTAAAATTTGACAAATTTTGTGGGGTTTAAATGATACAATGATTTTATCGTTCATATAATTTAAGGGGTTAACCGTTTCGTTCTAAGCATTTGCATACCGCGTTACACCGCAATTAGTTAAATTATATTCAAAAGATATTGAAATAAAATCACTACACATTAAAATATTAAACAGTTTTAGAATTTCGTTTCCCGGGTGTTAAGTACAAAAGAAATTTTTTCACTTATTTTTCATGCGAAAAAAAAACGAGTGTTGCGATGGGGAAGGTGACTGAATCGACCGAATCCTTGTTAAATTGCGTTCGTGCTGTGGGCCTGTGTCAGCGCTGCTTTTAGAGCCATAGCTCCTAGATTACTACAGGGCAGCTAATTTTCTCGTGATCTCAAGGCAATGCGGATTGCGAAAAAGGAGCTGAAGGATATTTCTGTGTATCATGGGTTGACTTCGGCGTCGGGACTAGAGATGACGGACAATAAAAGAAAACCACAATTGACAGACGGACGGACTGACTTATGTTTATGTTTGCCCGGAAGTATACAACCCTTGTGCGTTTTTTGAAAATATATGCGGACGGACAAACAGACGTGACTAACTATCTATCGGCGCAGGTCTTTCGCGTGGTATATCCCCACTTCTTTTCCCGATGGATCCGTTATCAAGTATCGGTTAGGTCCCATTATCTTCTTTATGCGGCTTTTCAAGCTTGGTCCAGCTTGGCGTTGTAATGCCCCGCGGCGTCACTTTGGCGGAAATTTCGCCGGAAAACTTCATCTCCTTCTTTGAAATTAGCAGATCGTGACCGGAGATTGTACTGTGCTTCATTTGCACTACCTGCGGCCTTAATCTTCCGTCCGATTTGTTGGCGGAGGTCTCCTAAACGTTCGTGGGGCTCCAGCGCAACGACAGGGTCCCCCAAACACTTTAATTGCCGTAACAGCCGGTATGATTTACCGTGGCAAATCATGTGCTGTCCAAAGGCGGCAAAGTAAGGGGCGACACCGGTGACAATCCTTTTGAGATGGGTGGACGTAGGAACGGATCGCGGCCAATAGAGTACGGTTCAACCGTTCTGATGCGTTGGACTGAGGGGAGTATATGGGCGTCAGTTGGTGTTCAACGCCATACTGCTCAAGTAGGCTCTTAAACTGCCGAGACCGGAACTGTACTCCATTATCTGAGTACACACTCTCTGGAACACCGAACACATGGAATACCCGGTTCTCTAAGAATTTCACGATCGATGGAGTTGTAAACTTACAGATAGGTTCCACCATTGGGAATTTTGAGAGCTGATCTAGAACGACTATAGCTCCGATGTGTCCCATTGAAGACCGAGGATATGGACCGAGTAGATCGATGTATAGACGCTGGAACACGCGTTCTGGAACGTTGAGTTGACCCATAGGAGGTCGAAGAGGCTGGTTGGGCGCTTTGGTGCCTTTTCAGGTCTCACAGGCGCTCACGTAGTCTTTGACCTGGGATGCCATTTTAGGCCAAAAGAAGTATTTCTTGAGTCGCCGTAACGTCCGACCGTAACCTCCGCGGGTACTTAAAGGATGGTCATGTGCGCGGAGGATCAGATGTTGTGTCATTTCCTCCGGTACCCAGAGTTTCCAAGACTCTTCTTCCTGCCATGGATCACCAGTGGCGTATTCATTTCGTCTATACACATAGCCGTCTATTACCTTCAAATCAGGCAGCTGTGTTTGTTGGGTCGCTATGGTTTGCCTCAACTCTTTGTAGCTATCTGATTCGAAATGTGGGCTGTCCAAATCTATTTCGATGGGGTCCTTGTCAGTTATTGTTAATTCGGCTCCCTCTGGGGAAAACATCCGCGAGAAAGTGTCGGGTACAATGTTCTGGGTTCCTTTCCGATGTTTGATGGAGAACTTGAACCCTTGCAGCTTAAGAGCCCATCTGGCTAGGCGTCCACTTAAATCTGCCTGGTTCATCAACCATTGTAGTGACGCGTGGTCCGTGATGATCTCGAATTGTTGGCCCTCGATATAAGCTCGGAATTTCTTCACAGCCATTACCGCTGCCAAATATTCTTGCTCGGAAACAGTATAGTTTCTTTGGGCCGAATTCAGCTTATTGGACATGAAGGCGATGGGAGCTTCCTCTCCTTCGTCGGTCAATTGCACCAGCACGGCTCCTACTCCATGTTGACTTGCGTCACAATGAATGGAGAAGGGCTTCGTGAAGTCGGGGCTGTGCAAGACAGGAGCTGATGTGAGGGCTTGTCTAAGCTCTTCAAATGCCTTTCGGCTGAGTTCGGTCCAAACGAACTTCCCTTTCCGCAACATGTCTGACAGGGGCGCTGAAACTGTTGCATAATTCCGAACAAACCTTCGGTACCAACCGCACACACCAAGGAAACGTCGTAGCTGCTTCACAGTTTTTGGTAAGGGGAACTCATCAATCGCACGAGTTTTGTCTGGATCCGTTTTGATAGTGCCATGTCCTATGACATGTCCTAGGTATCGGACTTCTTTTATGACAAACTTACTTTTCTGTACGTTGATGGTGAGTCCCGCCTTACTGACGTGCAGGGCTACTTCTTGTAGAAGTAGGAGGTGTTGATCGAACGTTTCCGTGATGAGTAACAGGTCATCAAGGTACACGAACACTTGGTGTTTTAGGTGAGGTGGGATGACCTTGTCCATCAACCGAGTCATCGTTTGCGGTGCGTTACACAGGCCAAAGGGCATTGTGACGAACTGATATAATGGTCGTCCAGGCACTGTGAAGGCGGTCTTGTCCCTCGACCCCTCATCGAGTGGAATTTGCCAGAAGGCGTCTTTTAGGTCGAGACTGGTGATATAATTGGCTTTCGGCAGTCTCCCTAGTATTCCATCGATGAGTGGCAGAGGGTACGCGTCCTTGATGGTAACCGCGTTTACCTTACGGGCATCAAGACAGAGGCGGACTTTACCTGGCTTCACCACCAAGGTTACCGGTGATGACCAGGCACTTTGGGACTCCTCTATGACCCCCAACTCGAGCATCCTATCTAGCTCCGCATACACCAATTTCTCCATGGCCGGTGAGATGGCGTAGTGTCTCTGTTTAATCGGTTTACTATCGCCAACGTCGATGGCGTGTGAGACTAGGGTGGTGCGGCCGAGGCCTTGGGTAGCGTAAGATGGGAAAGCAGCGATGGATGCTTCCAGGCGTTGCCGTTGGTTAGGCGTCAGGTCATGTCTATCGGGAGTGGAAGTGATTTCGTTGACATTTCTGGTTCTTAAAGACAAATCTGTGAATAAATCTGAGGCCAGTCCAAAGCGTAGGACGAAATCGACGCCAAGGTACACATTCTGAGTCAAAGACGGGATAATGTAGAACGTAATATCCTTCGTCTGACCCCTGAACGTCACGGGTGTGGTTAGTTTACCTCGTATAGGGTGTTTGGTGCCATCAGCTGTACTGATTTCAGTGCGCCAGGATTTAATCAAGTTCGGATAGTCTTGGAGCACCTTCGAGCCAAAGCTCGAGGCAAGACAACTGATACTGGCACCCGTGTCGATCAATGCAAACACGGTCTCGCCCAACACTTTAATTGGATGATAAGGTCTTATCTCATTCTCAGCAACCTCCGAGATGTTACAAGAGTTTACGGTTTGACGGCAGATGCGCACTCTCTTGCGGAAATTCCGCCAACGACGGGTTGACCATTTTGTCGTGCACGGACGGGAAGTGACTACTTCGGAAGCAAATATTCGCTCTCGAGCCACCCGATATTCCTGCAGTCTAACATGATAAGGTTTTAGAGTGCGTACTTGAGGCTGCCGCGGTTCCTCTGGCAGTGACTGCGATGGTCGTTTTAATATTGTCGTTGGTGAGGTCTCCGGAAGAGAGTGAACATCCGCAGTCGTAATGGTCATGGCTGGTGGGTTAACGTCAGGTTTGTTGGGGTGAGTCGCTGACTGAGGAGCTACTGCTGGGGCTTCGAGTACCGCTGAGGTGGTCGGGTACTCTTTTGGCCGTTTTTTCGTGCGGCACATTCAGAACAGTCCGGGAAGTAAGTGTCCGGCTTGCCGCAACCGTAGCAGAAAACCTTACGCTCTGCTCGGCATGAAATGAACCCTTGTCCGGTTTGATGGCAATTCCAGCAGGTCGTAAGACTTCCCACTGCTGCTACAGCAAGATGGTCTGGGTCCAAATCTTCTTCCAGATCTATGGTGGTATAACCTGGGGACGATTCCGCGATTCCTCGTCGAGGACCCATCCTGGTTAGTAAGTATGGCCGGTCCCGTAGGTCTTCCTCAAACCCTTCTATACGACGCACATTTCTCAGCAGGGCCTCCATACTCTGTGGATCGGAGTTCACGATATGCCGACGAATCTCCGGTCTTAGATTGCGCTTTAGCAGGCGCAGAATTTGGGTAGAAGACAATGGCTCTGACAGCTGGTCATTCAACCGAAGGATATCGGCTCGATATTGATGGAAGGACTCGTCCGGACGCTGCCATCTAGCATTCATCTTGTCCAGGACTAATTCGTCCATGTTGACCGTAGGGTATTCCATGCGGAGTACCTCCTTCAACCGTGACCAGCGTATGGATGGTGGAGCTGAATGTATTCGCCAATATGTCTCCAGTGCTGCTCCCCTAAGCAGCATTGGCAAGTATCCTGCGAGCGCTGTGCGGTCTCCTGCTAGCATCTGCTCAATCAGTGACTCCACCCGACTTATGAAGACTTCCACCGTTATAGTATTGGGTTCCCCACTGAAATGCAGATTCCATCCCTGGATGATGCTGGGGATCTGTGTCGGCTTCAGCCGATACATGTCGTGTGTGTGTGCGTTGGTCCGGCGGAATCACGGGAGCCTTATTTGGTGGCGGTGCTTGGCTCAATCGGGGCTGGTAAACGGGAGCCAACGGATTCATGGCTGCACCTGGCCGGATCCGTTCGGGATCACGCCGCGAGTCTACTGGGAAATCCCACGGATGTGCGTCCGACTCCCACATAGGAGGAGTTCTTGGCCGGGGTGGTGCGGGGTTCTCTCTCTGGCTTTCTAGCGAAGCTAACCGGGTGGACATGTCCTGCATTAGTGCCATTAGATCTTGTAAAACTGTGGCTTCCACAGCCACAGTGGGTCTCGCCTCTTCTGCAGGCGGAACTGCTTCAGCACTGTAGTCTTCTTCTCGTGCACTCCTTGTCGTGGATGGAAGGGGTCCGCTTTTGGGGACAGCTCCACTTGCACTGGAGGACTGAGGTCGTTCTGTTGCTGGCTGTGCGATTTCTAAAGGCTGACGACAGAGCGGGCACGTGGATGAGGTTTGCCGCAGTTGTGCCAGACACAGCTAGTGTAGCCTGTGTCCGCATTGCAACCTCTGGCTTGTGGTTTCGTCCATGTCCTCGTGACATATTGAGCATAAAAGCGCTGGTCCGGCATCCGACCGCAACTTTCTCCTCTTGGGAGTTCTTTTGGTGGGCATTCTAAATAAAGTTTGTTTTCCTAATTAAATACCTAAATGGATATGTATATACAAATAATGAATAGAATGTGAAAAATGACGTGAATATATATATATATATATATATATATATATATATATATATATATATATATATATATATATATATATATATATATATATATATATATATATATAATTCCCAAGTGGCCGTCAATGGCGAACTATTTTCAATCCTCAAAAAAATTTTTTTTTTTTTTATTAAATATCAAAAGTTATCAAAAAGGTTATCACAAAAATGTAACCGGTCTCTCCTTTCCGTCCTTCCTCCCAAGTATGGACACCATGGCACAATCCTTCTAAAACATTTCAGGGACACTCTCTTGTGCCACCATGAAAATCAGGGTTCAGAAGTGATCCCTCATTAGCAAACTTCTCAAGATACAACTTGTCAGCCCAGGGTGGGATTCTAATCCACAAGCAGCGCGTGTCTTGTCATGGAAAGTCATGGGTTAGCTAATCAGCCAATCACATGAAATCAAAATCCATGTAATTTAAGACACTTAGGCACCGCTGGTTTGGGGAGCGGATCAGAATCCTCCGCAAAATAGATGTTGGGATAATAACTTCCGAACACAAAAAGGGACTCTAATATCATTTGGCCTTACTAGTTATACAATGGTGGTAAACCACCAAAGTATAATTCAAAAGCAGGACCAAACGATACTGATGTCCAGAGACAACACACGTTCGAAAGTTATTAGGCTGCTGGGGCACGATCAGTGCAAAAACCCTCGGGAGTTATCTACCCGCCAATAATTCTAACACCTAGTGGCGACACCTAGAGACGATGGACTGTCTCGTGCTCACGACTGATGATACAGCCGGGCTTTTCGGGCCCCACGTTGGGCGCCATTTGTAGTGAATAAAAGTTTTCATAATAAAGTCCGTGAAGGACTGCAGCGATGTTCTGCTGCCTCGGCAGAGGAAGGTGTTGGTTCCTGCCAAGAATGTCCTCGTCCGGAGACGCGTGAATGCGCTGGCAGGCTAGCATTGCGGTGTCATGGGGCGGGTTCGTTTCCCCGGCACGAGGACTCACTACAAAACATTTCAATATTACGCACTGAAGTTTCATATTCCGCTTTAAACATCTTATAGAACAAATCGAGATTCATTTTCTTGCTAGCAAACGCCATTTTTTTTTTTTTTTTTTTTTACGACAAAAAAACCCGCAAACTAGCCCGAATCAACAGAACCATAGACACTTAACCTCACTAAAACCACTCATCTTCATCACCATCAGAATAAGCCTCTTCAGCTTCGCGATCTAAGAAAGAACTCTCATCCATATCGTCAGAGGCTTCCTCTTCATCGCTATCATCTTCTTCTTCATCACTGTCATTTTCCTCTTGCTCACTTGCGTCAGAATCATCAGATTCATTTTCATATCGGTCTTGACTCATTTCAGAATCAGTTTCTGACATTACAGGCATATTTTATCAAAATTTATTTATGAATCTTCGATGAAAACACAATAAAGATATAGTTTCTCAGACTGCACGTGTTGCACGCTAAACGATTGTCAAGCTCCTGATCTGAGTCGCAGACTACGCGAAAATATACAAAACGTTATGTATCTAGGGTTAACTAGCACTGTATGAATTTTGAAAATTAGGTTTAACTTACATCCACCACGATTTTGTTGTGGTTTTAAAACATTTCCTTCGCTGATGTACCTATTTCCACTATAACTTCACACTTTGAAATTAAGGGAATTCACGACACTACAATGGCCACCAAGCGTACTTTTCGGCGTTCACTCGCCTTCCTCTCACGAGGATCTTGTGCAACTACGAACTAACATGGCGGGGCCGAGCCATCGAGCAACGAAACAGCAAAAGTTTCGTTGAATAATGCCATCTATGGGTGAACATGCGGTGGTGATAATGCACACTCGTTTCGGTTGTTTTTAAAATTTTAAGTCGTCTCTTGTACATTCGCTTAAATTATCAATTGAAAGCAATTTATGTTTATAATTATCAAGCGTAATTAAGAGGGAAATAAATCGAAAGAATAAAACAGGCACGCGTTAATTACCGACAAACAAAACAATTTTTATTTAATATTATGGTTGGAATGGGTAAAATTTGACAAATTTTGTGGGGTTTAAATGATACAATGATTTTATCGTTCATATAATTTAAGGGGTTAACCGTTTCGTTCTAAGCATTTGCATACCGCGTTACACCGCAATTAGTTAAATTATATTCAAAAGATATTGAAATAAAATCACTACACATTAAAATATTAAACAGTTTTAGAATTTTGTTTCCCGGGTGTTAAGTACAAAAGAAATTTTTTCACTTATTTTTCATGCGAAAAAAAAAACGAGTGTTGCGATGGGGAAGGTGACTGAATCGACCGAATCCTTGTTAAATTGCGTTCGTGCTGTGGGCCTGTGTCAGCGCTGCTTTTAGAGCCATAGCTCCTACATTACTACACCTTTGTTGGCCCTGTGTCATGTCGTAGAGCAGGCTTCGGTGCTGTAGGTAGTTCCTCAAAAGCCGCATTAGATATTCTAGAACATGAAAAGAGTTTTCCAGCGTATCCAGAATATCCACCCATGTAGCGGAGTTGAAGGCATTGCTAACGTCGAGTGTCACCAACAGGACGATCCGTCGCTTGGTGCGACTATATGCCTCGGCACCTTGGACCGCGTTCACCACCTCTGCAATTGCATCAGTGGCAGATCGTCCTGCTCTAAAGTCGTACTGCCAAGAAGATAGGTCCCCAGCAGCACGAACCGCGTCAGTGAGTCTTCCCTTGATGAGTTTCTCTAGCACTTTCCCAGCAGTGTCTAGCATGCATAACGGGCGGTATGCAGATGGCGATTCGGGATTTCCCTTGCCCTTGCTGATCAGCGCGAGCCTCGCCACCTTCCATCGTACCGAGAAAGTCCAGTCCCATAGGCAAGCGTTGAATGTGCTGAGCAGCAAGTCAAGACAATTATAGACAAGCCGCAACACCTCAGCTGGAACACCATTCGGACCTGGAGCCTTCCTCGCTTTCAATGAGAGGACTGCCTCCAGCAGTTCCGGCTGTGTGAAGAGTGGACAACTGACTGCTCTTCCACCATGGACAGCGTCAGCATGGACTGGATAAGTCTTGCCAGCAGCGAGCCTTGCTGTTGTTGATCAATTTGCGAAGGCATTTCCTGGCCGACTTATATGCTGCCACCTGGTTGCATAACTCGCCCGTTGAGCCGCACGTTGAAGCTTGTGACACTCTTTTCGCTTTCCGGCAATTTCACTTGACCACCAGTACACTGGTGGCTTGCCGTGCCGAGGTCTTCGACGGGGCATAAAAGCGCGGCAAGCAGTCGTAATGATGCTCATAGTTGAGTTCACCATGTCTTGAGCTGCCAGTTCTTCTTTCTCCTCCGAAGTTCCCTGTAGCGGTGCACCTGCTATGGGCACCTCGACGAAGCTCTCGACGTCCATCCTTCCGATGTTCCATCCAGTTGTAGAAAGCCGAGAACACGGACGTCGGAAGACAGCATCACTTATCTCAAGCAGAATGCACTGATTATCACTGGCTGAGTAGTCCTCTAATTCTTTCCAATTGCGTATCCTTTGGTCTAAGGACTCCGAGGCGAATGTCACGTCCAGTATGGCTCCCTCACAGCAAATATGGCGGAAAGTCGGCGTATTTCCAGAGTTTAGTACGATGAGCGCTGCCATTTCCAGGATTCGTTTTCCCCACGAATCCATTTGAGGCATGCCCCATTCGATTGCTTTAGCGTTGAAGTCACCACCAACGAGCACTTTGTCCTCTCCGTTCAAAACAGCGCCCTCCGGAGCATTAAGCTTGGCTTGGAAAGATTATATCGATTCATTAAGCGATAGTGACACACTATAGAAGGTGGTCCCTGAGCCTCTTTAATCTTCTGCTCACCTTTGGCCCTTAACCAGCTCTTCCAATAGTGCAGCTCTTCCAATAGTGATTTATGGGGACTTGCATTCAGATTGTATTCTTTTGAGAACATCTCCCGCTTTTCAGAATAGCCTTTCAATTGTACTTTGCAACCATCCTTAGGACATGTCATCACTTTCCTTTTCCGAATGTAGTACTTCCGCCACATTTTCAACGTTGGCGGTGCAATCACACAGCGTCGTTTTATTTTTCTGATCACTCGTAGCTTTTCGTGCCGTAATCTCCTCGTTGGCTTCAAGATATTTCTTTACTATGTCGGGTTTTGCGAACCTTTCATCGGTCGCCTCGGTAACGATCGCAGCAGTGACCATCGAATTTTCGATGCTCTTTATATTGTCTTCCATCGCTCGAACACCTGAAGTGTCCTGCAGAGTTTCCCGCTTTGCCTTCATAGGACGCTCTGGCATTCGCATCATTTTTTTGCTTCACCCGGACACCGCAGGAATCTCAGTCTGGACCAGACTGTCTGCTAATCTCCGTTTCTTATCCGTCTTCACTGCCATTGTATCATTCGTAGTTTTCTTCATGTTTAGGTCCGCTTTCGATGTACTGTTAACATCCTGGCTGCAACCGCTAGTTGCGTCGTCGTTGTTATTATTTGTTATTTTTTGGGTTTTTTGATCTTTTTTGTATGTTTTTGGTTGCTCAAGTTTTATTGGGCTCCCCTCACCCCTGAAGGCGCTATCTCTGTTCATGTGCGTAGTCGCCTTTTTGGTCCCATGGTTATCTTTGCAGAGCAAGGCGGCCATGCGAGGGTTGGCACAAGCCCTTATGGGGACAAGTGCTCAGAGCCAGACCACCGCTAATCGGGAGTCCGTCTCAACCGGATCTACACCACCAATCCAATGGTGCGAACTTCGACCGCACTCCGAGGCCTGCCAAGGTTTTACCGGGATGGGGACGGCATAATAGTTAAATTGGAGCCCTTCACACAAGAGTGTCACCGCGGCGCTACTGTGCAAAGCAACTAGGGCCAAACCAACATATCCGCCAACCCAAAGCATCAATTCCAGTTCGTTGACCAAGGCTGGCCCAGTTCCAATCTGAGTCATTACCTGTCATCCCAGGAGGGAACCTCACGGCGCCCCCCATATCTTTGGGCCCGTGTGGGCGGCGCTCCCCAAAGTATGATAGCCTCCAAGAGTGCTCTTGTCGGCCGGCATTCCCCCTGCGGAAATTTCCTCGGGTACGTGGGGGCAAAACTCCCCAAAAACTGCTAGCCTCCAAGACTACTCCTGTCGATCAGCAGCGCCCCTGCAGGGAAACCAGCAACTTTTTTTTGTGGTAGGGAGATGAATGCCATGTATGCACAGAGTGTGGGACTCCATGTGCGATTGAACTACCCACTAAACACCTCCCCTGTCAACCTGAGAACCTAGCCTGAAACCGTTTGACACATTACTTCGGGCCAGGTCTCGTTTTGTTGCGCCGTGGGGCACCTTCAAGCTGAGGAGTCTCTTTTCTAGTGGGAGGAGAGAGGGGAAGAGGAAATGCCAGAAGAGTGATCCCCCAGCCCCAGCGCTCCTGGCTGCTGTGAGTCGCTTTTATATTTTAGGACTGCCCGAACATAATGTGCCACCTGGTTCCATTTGTCAACCGATTCGAGCATCACCGCAACTATATTATCCGGGGTGGGCTCTATCGTCTCTCTATAGAGTTCCCTTTGCAGCCTGACCCATTTTGTACACGCAAGAAATGTGTGGCAGGCATTGTCCTCCTCTCCTGGGCAAAACCGACAATCGGGAGACCGTGACTTACCGATCTTGTGCAGGCAAGACTGAAAACACCCGTGCCCGCTCAAAAGCTGGGTCAGATAGAAGTCAGTCTCACCATGCCTTCGATTCAGCCACGGTCTCACATCCGGGATGAGTCGCGCAGTCCACCTTCCCTTCGTGCAATTCACCCAAGACTGCTGCTAATCGTTGAGCGAGCGCTGTCTCTCATCGCTCAAAACTATCTCCCTCGCATCCTTGTTTTGGCGCAGGTAATTAGCTCAGCGCTCTCTAGCCAAGAGGGCGACAGGTATCACGCCTGCAATCACTCCCGCCACCGAGTCGGAGACTGTTGGATACGAAGATGCAATTCTCAGTGCTCCTCTTCTCTGTACCTGTGCCAAACGTTTTCTGTATACCTCCTTGCTGAGAGCGCCGCCCCATACCTCTTCTCCGTACAGTAGCACTGACCATCCAGCACTCATCAAGAGGCGTCTTCTTGATGGGCTGGGTCCCCCTACGTTGGCCATAAGTCGACTCAGAGCCGATATTCCCGAAGAAACCTTCTCAGCTGTTGCCCTGATTTGCTCAGAGAAACTCATCTTTGCTGGCTTCGATTCGATTTGTGTGTCTCCAATACTGATCATCCTTACTCTAGGGATTCTCTTTTTTGTCAACATGACCAGTTCGGTTTTCTCCAGAGCTAAACTCAGCCCGCGAGCAGTCATCCAATCCCTCCCTCGGCGCATTAGCATACCTAGCCTAAGTTGCACTTGTTCAACGGTGCGTCCAGCGATCAGAGCCGCAACATCATCCGCATAGCCGACCAAGCGCGACTCATCTGGCATCTCAAGTCTTAGTAGCCCGTCGTAAGACACGTTCCACAGGTCTGGACCAAGGATGGATCCCTGGGCAACACCCGATGCAATTTCCATCCTTCGTTGGCCATGTGTCGGGTCGTAGAGCAAGCCTCAGTCCTTTAGGTAGTTCTTAAAAGCCGCATTAGATATTCTGGAACATGAAAAGAGTTTTCCAGCGTGTCCAGAATATCCACCCATGTAGCGGAGTTGAAGGCATTCCTGACGTCGAGTGTCTCCAACAGGACGATCCGTCGCTTGATGCGACTATGTGCCTCTGCATTTTGGACCGCGTTCACCACCTTTGCAATCGCATCAATGGTAGAACGTCCTGCTCTAAAGCCGTACTGCCGAGAAGATAGGTCCCCAGCAGCACGAATCGCGTTAGTGAGTCTCCCCTTGATGAGTTTCTCTAGCACTTTCCCAGCAGTGTCTAGCATGCATAACGGGCGGTATGCAGATGGCGATTCGGGATTTCCCTTCCCCTTGCTGATCAGCACGAGCCTCGCCACCTTCCATCGTACCGGGAAAACCCCGTCCCGTAGGCAAGCGTTGAATGTGCTGAGCAGCAAGTCAGGAGAATGGTGATAGATGGGCCGCAACACCTCAGCTGGAACACCATCTGGACCTGGAGCCTTCCTCGCTTTCAATGAGAGGAGTGCCTTCTCCAGTTCCGGCTATGTGAAGAGTGGGGACTCGACTGCTGCTTCACCATGGACAGCGTCAACACGGACGAGATGGGCGGGGAAGAGTCCCCGCACTATCGCGACCATCTTTTCTGCGTCATGTATACAAGGCTTCCGTAGGGCACCAAGTTTCCGGATGACCAGCTTGTTGCAAAGGCCCCACGGATCCTTGTTCACATTGTCCACTAGGTCTTGCCAGCAGCGAGCCTTGCTACCGACTTATATGCTGCTACCTGGTTGCATGCCTCGTCACCGTTCCGCACCCGTTGAGCCTCACGTCAAAGCTTGTGACACTCTCTCCGCTTTTCAGCGATTTCAGTAGACCACCAGTACACTGGGGGCTTTCCGTGCCGGGGTCTTCGACGGGACATAGAAGCGCAGCAAGCAGTCGTAGTGATGCTCATAGTAGAGTTCACCACGTCTTGAGCAACCAGTTCTTCCGTAACCTCAGAAGCTCCCTCCAGCGGCTCACCTGCTGTGAGAACCTTAACGAACCTCTCGAGATCCATCCAGTTGTAGAAGGACAAGAGCAAGGACGTCGGGAGACAGCATCACTTATCTCAAGCAGAATGCACTGATGTTCACTGGCTGAGTAGTCCTCTAATACTTTCCAGTTGTGTATCCTACGTACTAAGGACTCCGAGGAGAATGTCACGTCCGGTATGGTTCCCTCACAGCCAATACGGTGGAAAGTCGGCGTATTTCCGGAGCTTAGTACGACGAGGGCCGTCCTGGCTACCATCTCCAGGATTCATTTTCCCCACGGATCCATCCGAGGCATGCCCATTCGATTGCTTTAGCGTTGAAGTCGCCCCCAACGAGCACTTTGCCCTCTGCGTTCGAGACAGCGCCCTCCAAAGCATTAAGCTTGGCTTGGAAAGATGATATCGATTCGTTAGACGTTAGGTACACACTAAAGGAGGTGATCCCTGAGCACCGAACCCACACAAAACCATCCCCCCGTCCACAACTCTCCGCTTGAAAATCACTGTTTTGAACCCAGATTGCGGCAGTACCAGTTACATCTGAATACCATAATGCAGGACTTTTATTATGGTGTTGCTCGCTCAGCAGAAAGAAGTCGGCTTTTGTGTCCCTCGCAAACTACTCAAGCAGATTTTGGGCGGTTGAACCGCGATGTAGGTTTAGCTGCAGGATGCGGGTCATTGAAGCTCTGATTTTGCATTGGCTAGGACTTCCTGGAACACCCGGCAGTTTCCTGATCCCAAGACTTGTCCAAAATTAGTTTTTGGATCAGCATCCTTGCAAAGAATACAGTGTGCTTCCTTCGTACACTCTTTTCTTTTATGTCCCATTTCATCGCATTTGTAACATAGGGAACTCCTATCGGGTCCTTTGCATACTTGTGTAGTCTGACCATAGCCGACGCATTTAAGACATTGAAGAGGCGTTGCTCTTCGCCATATCTTACGGACAACCCACCCAATTCGTACTTCGCCCTTTTTCAGGAACTGTTCGGCGTCCTTGTCGGTCAAGTCAACTATGGCCATGCGTTGTCCCCTGTTGTTTTCTGGTGTGAGTCTCACTTCGATCCTTCCCACGCTAGGGAACTCCTTTTTGATGGCCTCTTCTACCTCGGCCAGATCCGTCACGTAGTCAATGTCTCTTATTTTGATCGTTGCCATCGGTTCAAGCGGGGCTATAGTTGCGCTTTTGCCGAGGATTTTCTTTACTGCGTCACAGAATGCTTCTTTATTGCCGGCCTCTACTCCGAATTCCAGACCGCGTTGGTCGTACTACTTTAATGGTAGTATTGGTGTCTGCGGGCGTTACGTTTCCCCTGATGTCCCGCTGTACCTCCACATAGGATCGGCCATCTTGGGGCCTTACAAGTAGTGCCTGCTACCGAAGTCTTCATCGGGGCTTCTGCCTCTCCTGTTTTGCATCAGGTCCTTTTTGTAATTGGGCGTCCGTACGAACTTTACTTTCTGGGTTTTTTTGAAGGAGTTTCTTTGCACCTTTCTTCGCTCCTTTTGTAAGCACTGTCTGGAACCCCTGATCTGGTGCTCACGCCCATCAAGTGCCTCTTCCTTCATTCTTTTATCGCGATCTCCCTCGATTGGGCTAGACGCCATTCTTTTATTGGCTTTTAATGATGGAGCTATCTGCGTGTCGCCTTTGGATTACGCCCCAAGCGCCTTTTTAGCCTTTTGTTCGTCTTAAGCCAGTAACCAGCTCCTCCAATAGTGCCCTATGCAACCTAGGAGCTCCTCTGGTTCAAGGAGCCTTGCCTTTGCTGCTTTGCTCATTTTTCATAACATCTCCCGCTTTTCGGAGTAGTCTTGCTTCTTCGTATCGCTGGGCCGCAATTGTACCTTGCAACCATCCTTGGGAGAGGTTATCACGTTCCGTTCCCGAGTGCAGTACTTCCGCCACATTTTCAACGCTGGCGGTGGATTCACGCGGTGTCTGGTCAACCTTTGCTTTTAGTGCCGTAATCTCCTCGTTGGCTTCTGGATTTTTCGTTGCAATGTCGGGACTTGCGACCCTTGCATCGGTCGCTTCGGTAACGATCGCTGCAGTGACAATCGAATTTCCGGTGCTCTTTATTTTATTTCCCACCGCTCAAACACCTGAAGTGTCCTGCAGAGTTTCCCGCTTCAGCTTAATAGGACGCTCGGTCGTTCGCATCATTTTTTTGCTGCACCCGAACGCCGCAGGAATCTCAGTCTGGACCAGAATGTCTGCTATTCTCCGTTTTTCTTCCGTCTTCACTGTCATTGTGTTAGTCTTCGTTTTTGTCCTTGTTAGTATCGCTTGCGATGTGCTGTTGACATCGTGGCTGCAACCGCTGGTTGCATTGTCGTTATTTTTTGTTTCGTTTTTGGTATGTTTTTGGTGTTTTGATTTTGTTTGCTCCAGTTTTGTTGGGTCCCCCCTTAGAGCCGCTATCTCCGTTCGTATGTGTAGTCGCCTTTTTGGTCCCATGGTTATCTTTGTAGAGCAGGGAGGCCATGCGAGGGTTGGCACAAGCCCTTATGGGGACAACTGCTCAGAGCCAGACCAGCGCTAATTGGGAGTCCGTCTCAACCGAACGTACACCACCATCCCAATGGTGCGAACGGGACGAAGACGGTATGATAGTTGAATTGGAGCCGTTTACACGTGAGTTTTACCTCGGCGCTACTGCGCAAAGCAACTAGGTCCAAAGCAATCAGGTCCAAACGATCACATCCGCCATCCAAAGCGTCGATTCCAGTTCGTTATCCAAAGCGTAGTCCAGATCCAATCAGAGTCGTTACCAGGCATCCCAGGAGGGAACCTCACGGCACCCCTCATATCCTCGGGTCCGTGGGGACGGCGCTCCCCAAAGAATGCTAGCCTCCAAGAGTGCTCTTGTCGACCGGCATTCTCCCTGCGGAAATTTCCTCGGGTACGTGGGGGCGGAACTCCCCAAAGAATGCTAGCCTCCAAGAGTGCTCTTGTCGGGCGGCATTCTCCCTGCGGGCAACCAGCAACTTTAGGAAATTAATATAAATTATTACTAAGATCCCGAGTCAGCGATCGCAACATTAAGAATGCTTATTCCAACTTTCGGCCATAATAATCTACCCATCTGACAGGTTGTGCATGCTCCAGTGGAAAAATTCGAATCCAATTTTTACTACGAAAATCCGGTACCAAAAGGATGTCATGCCACTCGAAGCCTAGGTGATATCACAGCCGCAAGTGCATCGATTCAAAATGAGCCAAATCACTTGATTCTACATCGTTCTCAAAGGACACTGTGGCGTAATTCATGAAAAGGTCTTGCCTATATGGTAACAAGATCAAATTGACTGAAGAGCTAGAGCCACTAGATCATTTAAAACGCCGAAACTTCTCTAATTGGACTCGGATGAAGCTGGAACAAAATGCAGGATTTCATCCAAAAATCACCTTCAGCAATGAAGCTCATTTCTGGCTCAGTGGCTTTGTTATTGTAATAAGCAAAATATGCACTATTGGTCAGCAAGAAATGCACATGTGCTTCTTGAAACACCATTGCATCTGCAAAAAAATTACTGTTTGGTGCGGTTTTCATGCCGGAGGAGTAATTGGGCCATATTTTTTCGTGGATAAAAACAAGTGTGATGTTACTGTCAATGGAGGGTGCTATCGCGTTATGTTGGAAGATTATTTTGGGCAAAAATTGGATGAACTTGATATTAATGATATGTGGTTTCAACTAGATGTTGCCACTGGTCACTCAGCACACCTCAAAATCGATTTAATGAAAGGCAAATTTAGTGAACGTGTTATCTCGCGAAATAGTCCGTAGAATGGCCGCCTGATTTGTGTGATCTAACACTATTGAATTTCTTTGTATGGGGCTATATATATGCCAACAAGCCAGCAACTTTAAACGAGCTCAAAGACAATATCAACGCAAAATTGCCAAACTTCAGGTCAAAATGAGTGCCATAGTGGTGGAAAGTTTTATCCAAAGGATTAACCACTGTAAATTGGCTATTGGTGGTCAAAGTAATGTTGGCACTACACCCACAATAAATTTAAATTGAAAATCTCAAATATTGCTGTGCTTTATTAATAGATAAAATTGTTATGTCCTTAATGTAAAACCCTTTATATCAGTTTTTTTTTGTTTAACATTATCCTTTCATTATAATAATTGCGACCAGCTCCTGGCTAAATTTAATAAAGATGGGATAATTTACCAATAATGAGCATGTGTGGGTTCGCCACAGAAGAAAAAATGCTTCCACACCTTATTATACTTGACTGTAAAGTTTGGAATATGGAACTTTTATGTCGTAAGAACATAGTTCTAGTTGTCCGTATATCAAACTTTGTAATATACTCGTACGACACTGTGAGTTACAATGAAGAAATGGATGACAATAGAGAGTTCTAGCAACATCAGTGAGACAACGCGCTTATTGTCAACAACGAATACATTTGTTGCACGTTATACACCTTCGGAGCGATTACCCCATCTTTTTGCATACAATTTGATTTCTGCATCGTCATCTAACGCAAAATCCATCAGGCCTAAACCTAACCAGTGCTTTCCAATTAAAATTTGAATTACCATTTGTGTATCCAACACCTTTTGCTTTAATGGTAAATGTTTTCAGGCACTCTTACTCATCGAAGAAGTGGGTAAGTATCTTGCCTTTTCCTTGTTTTTATTTTTATTTATTATAACTTTATGGTGATATAAACTATAAATACACAAGCTGCATTCCAAAATAAAAGAGACTTTTTTTGTCCTAAAATTTTATTGGTGGTGCCATTGGTGAATGAGTTGTGCCATCTGTGTGCGTTGGAAAGCTACATCCCTCCCTGACTTCCAGTGAAAGTTTGGTGAAATTCAGTTTAGTGGAAGGGAAGTTATTGCGTCTAAAGTGACAGTATGTTTGTGTCATCGGTACAAAAATTAGTTTAGAACAAAGGAATCAATTTTTTCGTTTAAATCGGGTTTATGGCGATAGTCTGTCTTGTGCCAGAGTTGATAAATGGCTTAGACGTTTCAGAGATGGTCGTGAGGACATAAATGACGGTGAACATACGGGTCGCCCAAAATCAGTGGTCACCGAAAACTCCTTAGAAATCATACAAGAATCGATCAAAAATGAGCCAAAATCATCGTTGAAATTCATAGAATCGTAGTTGAATATCTCTATAACATCGATTTATCGCATTTTAACCGATCGTTTGGGCTTACGAAAGGTTTGTGCACGTTTATTCCAAAATAAATGAGACTTTTGTCATAAAAACTCACTCTTGTGACGGATTTTTTGACTAGTATTCGCATTTTAACCATCAATCACTCACCGTATTCCTTTGATATGGCTCCCTATGACTTTTACCTATACGAAAAACTGCATTTGGCCATGAAAAGAAAACGCTTTGCATCTGTAGAGGGCATCGAAAAGGCTTGTACCGACATCTCGAGGCTTTTGGATCGCGTAAAACAGTGTATCGAGGCCCAAGGAGACTATTTTGAATCAATAAACTCGAATTTATCAGAACAAAGTACCTGTCGTTTCTGTTTTAGCTCAGTCTCGTTTTTTTTGGAAAACACCTTGTATGTTGAATTTTTTTAAGATTTGATGGTCGTTTAAAAATAAGGACTGAAAGTATTTATTGAATTTAAAAAGAATTTTCTACGATGATTTTATAAATTCAAAATGTTGAATGAATTTTAAAACAGAAATTTTTTTAACGACTTCATTGTAAAAGAAAAATATTTATTGAATAGATTAAGAAATTCTTTCGTAGCTACATGATCGAGTTGCTTATTTTAATAATTTTTCCAGAAAAATTATTAGAAAAGAAAAATGTTAGAAGAAGGTGGTTACGACGTGTGTACTAATACTCACCGGGCCATCACTCTTATTAGATACACACCGGCGATGGCGACTACCATGCTCAGAGGTGGGAGAGCTATTTTTAATTTTCCTACTTATGCGAACTCAATATTTTTGTAACTGCGCATTATGTTCAGGTTAAATTTCTCCTGTGAGTTGTCTTAGCTAAACTTTTTAAATAGATCATTTCACCCTTTTCACATCAATTTAATGTAAATTTATACGATAAGTTTTTGCTCTACAGTGAGCTTTCATCGCTTCGTGCGAATATCAATCTCGTTTTTCGGATGGCTTCGATAGCTTGAAATAACTTAAGAAATTCTTTTGTGGCTACATGATCGAGTTGTTTATTTCAATAATTTTTTCTGACAAATCATTAGAAAAGAAAACTGTTAGAAGACGGTAGCATACCTTCCGATTTTGCGAGGTCTATACTGATGTATTTAGGTGTGATCATTCAATAGTTTATCCATCTTGCTGACACACAGCATCCTTCCTGACTGCGTCACCTTTCTCCATAACCTTCATATCAAAAGAGTTGCTCACTTGCCCTCTAGTATACTTTGTCACAGCGAAGTTTTGCATTGACAGGTCACCAGATAATCCCGGAGACAAACATGAAAAGGTTTCTTGTACCACGAAATATTCGAATTATCAAATACCATCAGCGGATTCTCTTCGGTACAACTTTATGCCAGTGGCGAGATTTTGAGAGACTTGAGATCGTTAGGTTTTGAGGTCAAAGATGGTTCATTAGACTGGCTCTGTTTGAGTTTTTTTGGGCAGATTTTTTTGAAATTGGTGTTGAGATTTTGCTCTTTAAACTTGTCTGGGCACGCTCATACAAGTCTAGGTACTCATTAGCACATTTTGTTTGCAATTTACAGCCTAAGCGATCCGAAATGTACGTATTTGCCTTCCCACAGTGGTAGTGTGAGATCGGTGGCTTTTCCCGATATCTAGAAAATCTGTGTTTAAGTTGTTATCAATTCCAGTAGAACGTAGTTTTAGTGCCTGCCTCTGCTAAAGGCGAGCCAATTTCTCATTCTGACACACGATTCACGTGAGCTCCACTACTGTTGACGTTTGTCTGCTCATTGGCTAACTAAACAGGCACTAATAACTCCGTAATTCCTAATCAGACAGTGGGTTGCGAGGTGCTCAGCAAACACTCGTTAATGTCCTCCTCTACTCATTCGATGCGACTGACAATTTGTAGTTCGAGAACGTCAATAATAGAAACGCATCTCCATATCTCTGGATGGATATTTCTTTTCAGAAGAGATAATATTTTACTCTGGGAGAGCGTGACCAACAGCTGATTATTGAAGTGGAAGAGATCTACCTTGAATGAGGCAAATTTCTCTTCAAAACGTTGTCTCCAGAAATCCTGGACTTAGAGTGTCCTTGAGTTGAGACCACTGCTGCTGTGGTGTAGACGTAAAGATCCTTCAGTCGGCTTGCATGATGGGTCTGGTAGTAGTAAAGGCAAAATTGCCACCAGCGCAGTTGAGTCGGCTGCCAACATTTCACTTACCAGAGCCTCCACCCTAGCGATAAACTTTTACATAGATAACGATCCGGGTTCCCTGCTAAAGTGCAAGTTCCAGATGCTCAACAGAGCCGTTGCCTATATAAGCTTTATACGGTCATTCTCATTCACCAGCCCTCACGGCAGAGGAGTCGCAACTGGCGGTGAGAGTGGCAGTGTCTGCGGTGAAGGTCAACCCACAGTTTCCAATTTTTGCTCAACATGGTCCATTCGAGTGGTCACGCACTGCAGTAGTACAACAATTTCCTGAAGGGCTACTGTTTCTGACGCCCCTATCGGACGTGAGACCTTAAAAAAAAGCCTCACTCCCGGTTCCATCATGGCTCCGATGTCGGTCTTCCTAGATGGTGAGGAACGAACAGAATCATTATTCGTTTGCACCGTGATTTGAATACGCTAACGGCATATTCTGCAACTGTTTCAACACTGCATCAAAGCATCCAAACATTGTCAGTGTATCTTAATTCTGCAACTGTCATCTCGTTGTGGCAGATTGAGCGCAACAAAGTCGGTCGCGCATCTGAATGCATCTGGCCCTTACCCAACACTTTTCTCGTGGGCATCGCTTTAAAATTAATAAACAACAAGTTAGGTAGACAGAATTACGTTCAATTCAGAAGTCTTTTGTATTTAACTTACAATATGCAGATATGTATGTTAGAACAACGTGTACAAAAAATATATTCTTGCTATAAAAGAACTTGATTTTAACCAGCCAACATTTAACTCTAATATTGCTAAAACCATTGAGTGGTCTCAATCTTAAATTTTTTTTTTGTTATTCATCTTATCTGCAAGTTTTATGAAGATCCAATCAAAGGTATAGTGTCTGGTTTGATGGAAAGCCCATGTGGTAGAAAAATCGTATATGATTATTGTAATCGGAGGAAATTCGAATGGTTATAACATCTTTGAATTTTATTGAAGCTTATAGAATATAAAAATCTTTTAAAGAACTACTTAAATGGCTGATTTTATCCAATTTAATGATACTAATAGCGTTTTGCTGTCAAAAATACTAAGTTCTACTACCATTAGCAATGTTCAATGAATCCTTATTGGATGTACCTCCATGATTTTTAGGGCTTTGCGAAAGAAATTATACAAAACCAAAGTAATTTTGCGATCTGGCTGTCCTCCGTCTATCCGTAAGTTCGTCTGCCCACCTATCCGTGGGACACAAGAAATTTCTTCAGAAGCTATAGAAGCCACAAAGCTCAAACTCAAACAGAAGTGATGGTCTCTCAAAAGTGTAGATCTTATCAAATATTTCAACAGTTTTCAAAGGGGGTTCCACTTAGTAACAAGATGACCGTCAAACAATTATTTTCATCAAATGTTGTCTAGTAGGGTACCAAATGAAAGGTTTTAGAACTTTCAGAATCTGAAAAAGTCATTTTATGGATCAGTGGGTCCAAGGGGAGAGAAAATATATGAAAAATATTTGTGTCCCCTCTCCTCGTGAGTGGACACCTTTGAGCTGGAAATCTGAAAAAATTGCAAAGGTAGGTCTTTATGAGTACAAGGGTAACAAATCCCTCAGTAATCAAAATTCACTCAACTCTGTTAATAAAAGTATGATTTGTAAATTTTGCATTTTCCCCCAGAAATCGAACCGGTACCCTTAAACAAGTTTTGCGATTATGTAGGCTGATATAAAATCATAATGCCTACAAAATTTCATGAAAATCAAATCATAATCAAGTGAGTTATCGCCATTTCAATTGTATGGAATTATAACAACAATAACACGTGTCGATGGTTAATACATATTTCAAATTGACCTAGATACTTTCTACAGCTTTTCATGAAAATATAAGTAATAGTGCTTAATTTGAACATGCCCAACATGTCTTAGCATTCAGAAAAATTATTTAAGATTGAAAAATGGCGCCTGTTATGAACTTATGAAGGAAACTTTGCATCTTTTGGATAAATTTGAATTATTTCTTATGCAAGTATTGGATGAATAATGCAAGTCATCGATTCATGCCATCCAAAAACTTGTTTCTAATCCTAGCATTTTTACAAACCATTTTTGTAGGAGTACTCTCTTGCTCGAACTGTTTCACCTCTCATCTTCAACCATTCATTAATAAATTCAATCAAGCGTCAATACTATGTACCTTAAGTGTTGAAGCATGGGAAATATAACTCAAATTTATTCAATCTTTGCATTTAAAACAGCCCTTGTTTTGTTTTACGATTACTGATGCCACTCATTGAGCAAATCGTCAAATATATTCATGATACCTATCATTCCTGAAACTTTCATACAAATCCTAGCAAACTTGTAATTTTAAATTAAATTTTGTTCCATAGCCATATGATTCCATAGTAATACAGCACATATTATTGCATAGTAATACAAGAAAATCCAAACCCTATAATTTCTTTTAATACTATTCGATCTTTTTGAAACTTTCAGGACAGGTTAACCTTAAAATAGCCATTTGTGTATCAAATTTCATTGTATTCAAGGGTACCATTGCGGTTTTATTTGAAAAAATGTTAAATTGATAAACCATACTATTGCTAACAAACTTGATTGGATTTCAACTTCTGACATATTAGTTGTTTTTGTACTCATAAAGCCCTGCATTCATGATTTGATTTTTGGATGAAAGGTGTGCAATCACGAGGGCGGTACGCGAAAATACCGTAAACTTCACCTTCCTTTCCCTGCCCTCTTGGTTATGATGACGTAAGTTTAAGACCTGTTTTGAAAAGATCTAAATAAGACCTTTCCAATGACATCCTACGCGACTACCAATGGTGAAAACAAAATGTTGAAGGGTCACCTCTATATATGGGGAGACCCCCCTTAAAATTGCCTGAAAAAATGTAATTTCAACAAGTTATCACTTCTGACCTTTCCACAAGTTTCAAGGCCGTAAGATTTATAGCTTCGGAGAAAAACTGCTGTGACATACAGACGTACGGACAAACGGACTCAGGTTGTGATTTCAATAGGGTTTTGTATTTTAGTCAATAATTTTGTTTATTTGATATCCGCAGACCAATTCCCATTTTCTTTAAAAGCTGTCTGCCCTTGCTTAGTTGTGTAAGCAGACGCGTTTCGACTAGTTCGAGTCATCTTCAGTGTATTTTAGTACAAAAACGTAATAAGGACCGGAATTGATGCTGAAATATGAAATTGACTAAAAAATTGAATTTACTTGCCTGCCTAAGTTGGGCAATCTGGATGATTGGATGGGTCGAATGCTGGAAGGTTTTGTAGGTTATGGTCAATACGCGATAAAATCAGATATGTTCGAAGGTCTACGCGGAATTGTATTCCATTGAAAGCTTGCGGATCTAAAAGTAGTCAGCCATTGAAATTTTATCTCCAACACAACATTTACCGGCTGGTGTCGATAGAACTTTTCAATGGCATGGAAGCCCCGTACATTTACTTAGACTTAAAAGACTTAAAAGAAAAAAAACTTGACAGCCATTTTTTCAAACACTCTATTCGACGGTTGGCACCCTTTACCAGAAGTCAAATCAAATTCATGTATTCATCCGGCCGGCACGCACCCGGTACTAATTATGGAAATTTATGAATGTGAGATGTAAGTGGATAAATGCTTTACTTGGAGTTTTCATAAGAAACTGTTACCTACGATTGAAAAGCTTGAAAACACTGTTTGTTTTTGATTATTCAATTTTCCTGGTACTTCCAACAATTACCGGTTTCATGCTAATAGCCGTCATTCGTTCTGATCACGAATGATACGAGGATAAATAAAATTTCTGATTAAATGGAGAAATTAGCACAACTCATATCAAATCAGATAAGATGAAACTCTTAGCCCCATTCTTTTTAACTACTTACAAAATTACCACATATGTATGTATAATCCCCGATCACACACGTGAGACAATTCTTACAAATGACTCGTCAGTTCCACATACGATTCACGCAAATTTCAGCTTTGGCTTTTATCTCGCATTTTTATTCCGAACATCCATACTGCTTTCTTGTGTAGACTTGGTCGCGCTTAAGTGTGTTTTATTACCGTGGCTTTTTGCAGCTCTTCTTTTTAGCTGCTCTGTTCGATGGTTTATTACAACTTTACATACTTTCTAGATTGACGTCTCCTACGGTTAGGTTTTGTCGCTTTTAAATAGCCTACATGTTAAAACTTACCTCTAATTTTCTAAACAACTAGCACAAAAACACCAATTGCTATAATTGAAGCAATACCGAGCAGTATATAAAAAAGAAAATCGTGAGTTAGAAAAAAGATTTTGTTAACTTGGAGTGCAGGAACAAGAAAATCGTGATTTAGAAAAAAGATTTTGTCAATTTGGAGTGAGGGAACAGAAAGGCTTGATTTGGGTTGGGAGACGAAAGTCGGATCGTGAGTGGACGACCGTTTTGAATGGAGCTTTCAGTTTCGGATCAAGTTTGGAAGTGATAGAAAATAAAGAAAAAAATAGAACTAAAATTGGATTGAAATTCAGTGGAAGAAAAGTTGGTTAGACAGACGTACGCTCATGTCAGAAGGGTTTTGTAGTCAACTTACAAAATGTAGTAATCTGCAACGAATAAAATCAAGAAACATGTCAAAGGCGATTTTAATTGAGAAAATGTGAAATTCGAGGATCATACTATTATTAACAAAGTTGAACGGATTTTGACTTCTGAGTTATTTGTTATTGTTATACCCATAAATATCTATCTTGATAATTTTTTCAGATTTTTCAGAACACAGGTGTCCATTCTCGAAGAAGGAAACACATTTTTCATGTATTTCCCCCCTGTGCCCCCACTGAAGCAAAAAATGTCAGTTTAAGAACTGTTTTGAAATGCTCCCATAAAGAACTTTCATTTGATTCTCATATCGGCTACGTTTTATGAAGTTTTTTTCAGGGCCACTGTAATAGGTCGAATTAACATATCAAAACACAAGAATCATAATTATATTTATACGTACACATCTTAAGCAAACATATGTACACATTCATTCACTTACTATAATAGTAGATTCAATTCACATATCATGAACAAAAACAACAATCGTAATAACATTCATAAGTTCATATCATAAGCAAACATGTACACACATGTTCAATTGTACATCATGCAATTCATTTGCTTACTAACAAAATTCATTTGTTTACCAACAAAAGTCCAACATAAGCAAACAAAAAGACAACCATGAAATATCAAACCGATCACATGGCTACATGTAAATATACCAGTTGCATAATCGTACAATGCAATTTTCTTTTATTTCTTCTACGCTCATTCTGAATGTAGGGTATCACATTGCGACAAAATCATAACCCATCACGTGTGAAGCTATTCCCTGACCGCACTCAATCCTAATTGCATTACTCATCTAGAGGTTAGCAACCATAAGGCTGAGCTGCAATCAACATAACCAGACATAAAGCAAATGTCAAAAAAGTTGAACCCGAACATTTTATAGGGCATTGAGTAAATTTGACATAAGGATTACATACGCAACATGAAAAGTTGAAATCGAACGAACTTTTTATGCCAGTATGACAAATACATTGTTTACTTTAAGTGACAATGATACATTGTTGTTCGCCATTTGAAAGGGTGAGTAAAATTTTATCCAGCTGTGAGGAATTATGCAGAAAACTGGTGTTCTCACCTGTTAAGCACAATTCCACTCTGGTATTGAAATTTAATTTAATATTTCTTCTACGCCGTTGAAGATTTTCATCAACAAAATTATAACGCATTGTCCAAAACACAAAAATTCAAAATCAATTCGAAATCATCCATTTTCTTCAATTACTTTTGCCGCAATGACACGTCAAGATCACATAAGCGCGAATCGTATGTAGGCGAACTATGTGCGCGCTACGTTACTTGAAGTTCCTTAATTTGTGTTATGTTGATTGTAGCACAGCGGATACTCAAGTGATACGTATGAGCATGGGTTAATGACATACGAGTGTATGCATAATATGGATATTTATCCAGAGTAGAAAATAAAATGCATATGTTGACATATTTGTAATATGATATGAAAGTTTTTGTTCATGAGGCAATAAAATCGATAATATGGAAGACATAGGTAGAATTGTGTCAAGTAATACATTTTTGCTTACTCTTAAAAAGAAAAAAGAACAGACAACAAATTAGCTGTGTAAAGCATAGGTTACGTGAAATTAAAATGTATAAATACGGAAGTATCGTTAAATAAAATCAAGATTTGTGATTGAATCGTCTTGTAGTTTTGATCGCAGGAATACTCCCCGCGAAGCTATATTTGCGAACTTAGGAATTGCAGCATAGTGGATATAATGTCCTCGCCATGTTTTCTGCGGAGCAACTCTCCGCTTGCATAGGTTTGAATAACGATTATTAGGTACTATAATATTAATAATTTTTCCCATCTTAGAGGTGAATTACAAAGTAATAATAAATCATGTCATGGCGATCCTGCCATTTCATTTAAAACATCAATCCTGCGAAACTGCGAAATTGCTAAGCTGCTAAACTTAACGCGAAATTCAGGGAGTTATTTGGAGATGATGAAGTCCAAAATACTCCGCTCACTCCATATATAGTCAAAGAGCTTCTGTATCATAAACTTACACAATTCCAAATTGAAATCGACAGGCGATCAACTTCATATCCCTAAGATGACGGCTGATGCCGTGAAAAGCATTGTTTTAGACTATGCTGATCGAAAACTATTTCCGCAATCATTTTTGATGTGCTACAACTCTCGTGAGAAATATATAAACACAATTTTACTTGTAAGTAGAAAGTAAAATGTTTGAAAAATGTATTCATGCATGTCAATATGTTGCATATAGATAAATTGTACAAGAGATAAAGCAGATATTAATATTGAATGTTAATAGAAATCAATGGAGACTATATTTGATGATAATTGATGTATTGTATTATTCGAGTCGAACCACAAATATTTCAAAATTAACCTTTTAATATAATGTTTAAAGTCTTGCTACTTTCTCAATAGATATTGAGTATTTTTGTATAAACATCAATGCAATATTTTCAGTATAATGAAAGAAATTTGAGAAATCCAAGAAAAAGCCCAAAGAATTTATATACCTTCACAACATTACAAGAGAAGTTGCATTTACTTAAAAAGCAAAAGGAAGAACTTAAAGTTCTATTAAATGACCTTTCAGAGAGTGATTCGGAAATTTTAGACTTAAAACTTAAGTTTAGAGCCGAAGCAGCCATACTTGAAAGAGGACTTTGGTTACAGTTAGGAAGACAAGGATACACTGAAAAAGATATTAAAATCGATACTGGTATCCAAGAAGAACTAGAGGAAAGTTTACCTATTCTTGAAGAAAAATTGACAATGGCCGAGTTTTCAATTGAGACCGCGATTAAAATTATCCCAAGGGAAATATAAAGAGTTGGAATCATTCCTTAAAATTATAGAACTACTTGACTCTGACCGGCAAATCTCTACTTTAGATTTTGTAAAAAAGCGTCAAACTTAACTTAATAACCAACTTAATAACCAACATCAATGATAGCTATGCTCTAACGATATTCAAAAATGGTCAAATGTCCAATTAAGGAGCACGTCTTTCTCTGCTAGACCCAAAAACTTTGGAGAAGCTGTCTTTTTGGCTTTAAAAAAAGCAAAACTCATCGAACCACCCATTCTGCAATATCCGGGTTTCAATAAACCATTCATATTAACTACAGACGCATCTAATTATGCATTGGGCGCAGTTCTGTCGCAAGGTGAAATCGGTTCCGACCTTCCAATATCTTACGCTAGTAAATCATTGGCAAAGCATAATATGAATAAACCCACCATAGAGAAAGAGTTACTAGCTATCCATTGGGCCATACATTTTTTTAAACCTTACCTTTACAGTCGAAAATTCATAGTGGTTACTGACCATAGGCCACTTGTTTCACTTTTTAATCATTAAAACCCTTCTTCAAAATTAACAAGGATACGTGCAGACCTAGCTGATTATGACTTTACGATAGTCTATAAAAAGGGCAGCATAAACACCACTGCAGACGCCTTATCTAGAATCGAATTAGATTCAGACATGTTAATAGCAATGATAACTTCAGACACTGGAAAGTGTCAAACGAAAATTGTTAGTAGTAACCAAGAGCATGGCAAAGAATGATTTGAAGAAAACTGAAGTCAACAACAAATGCACCAACGCCAAAATAGAACCTGATCAACTCTATTCTTGGGGTTGCACTAGTTTGTCTGACATCACCGGTATACCAAAGTTGAAATTTACTATGTTGCATAATACGAATGATAAAATAGTACGTAAAAATAAATATATTGAAGTGTGTTGTAGCGATAAATCTGGCAAAAAACACGTTTCTGTCAATGCTAAGCTATCAACAGATAACACTAATGGTACCATATACAATAACGAGAGCAATAGCGATAAGTCTAATTTTAAATTCGTTACAATGTTAGAAAAGCTTATAATATTTGCTAAGAAGGAAAAAATCAGTGAACTCTCATTATCTTCTACCGATGAGATATTTAAATACATCGATAAGAATGAATTTAAAAGAATTTTTAATAGATTGCAACTGAAAGTACATGTACGGATCTAAAAATATTGATTTACGAGCCACCCAGAAGAATAACCGACGAAAAAGAGCAAAAGAGGTTGATAGAAGATTATCACGATACACCTTATGGAGGATATTTTGGAGTAAGAAAAACGTTACTCAAGCTTAAACAGAAATTCTGTTGGAAGAACATGAACGAAATGGTTAAACGTCATGTTAATAATTGCAAAACTTGTCGCACGAGCAAGCAAATCAGACACACATCTGAAAAGATGTTGAAGACAGACACATCATCCTCAGATACCGTAGGTCCACTTCGTATCTCAAACGGTTATAGATATATATTAACATTACAATGCAAGCTAACGAAATTCGTGGTAGCATTTCCCTTAGAAAATAAAGAAGCACAAACAGTAGCATTAGGTATAGTTAACGAATTTATTTTAAGATATGGAAAATTTAGTAAGCTAAAAACAGACTTAGGTACGGAATTTACTAACAAACTTTTGGTAGAAATATGTAAATTATTAAAAATTGAGCAAGTTCATCACGAGACTTTAGGAGCGATTGAGCGTAATCATCGTGTACTGAATGAATTCATGTATTCTTTCACCGATGATTATGATGGGATAAATGGATACGGTATTACACTTTTGCGTATAATACTATTCCACATGTCGACACAGGATATTCTCCTTATGAACTTATCTTCGCAAAACTTCCTTCCCTTCCTAACGATATTATCAAAAATGATACAAAAACTTATAATTTTGATAACAACGTAAATGAACTAAAAATTAGACTGAAAACATCACTCTTGAAAGCACGAGAATTAATAGAACAAGTTAAACTAAAACGGCTAAATAGATCAAGGTCTATAAATCCTTGGAAGTCAAAATAGGAGATATGATTTTACTGAAAACAGAAAACAGAAAGAAACATCAAAAACCGTACAAAGGTTCTTATCAAGTAATAGGCATAAAAGAAAGTAACATTTTAATAGACTTAGATGGAAAACATAAATATGTACATAAAGATAATGTTGAATTGTATTAGCTAAAAAAAAACAAATAAAATTTTTTTTATTCTTTTCTCTAATTGTAAAAAACAAAACCGCCCGCACCCGATAAAATATAAAGTAATTATTTTGTGATTCGTCCCAGCATATGAATTAAAAATTAATGTATAAGACTCATCAAGTAGAGTGGTGGTGTAATAGGTCGAATTCACATATCAAAACATAACAATCATAATAATATTTATACGTACACATCTTAAGCAAACATATGTACACATTCATTCACATACTATAATAGTAGATTCAATTTACATATCATGAACAAAAACAACAATCGGAATAACATTCATAAGTTCATATCATAAGCAAACATATACACACATGTTCAATTGTACATCATGCAATTCATTTGCTTACTAACAAAATTCATTTGTTTACCAACAAAAGTCCAACATAAGCAAACAAAAAGACAACCATGAAATATCAAATCGATCGCATGGCTACATGTAAACATACCAGTTGCATAATCATACAATGCAATTTTCTTTTATTTCTTCTACGCTCATTCTGAATGTAGAGTATCACGTTGCGACAAAATCATAACCCATCACGCGTGGAGGTATTCCCTGACCACACTCAATGCTAATTGTATTACTCATCTAGAGGTTAGCAACCATACCCAAGTGATACGTATGCGCATGGGTTAATGACATACGAGTGGATGCATAATATGGATATTTATCCAGAGTAGAAAATAAAATGCATATGTTGACATATTTATAATATGATGTGAAAGTTTTTGTTCATGAGGCAATAAAATCGATAGTATGGAAGACATAAGCAGAATTGTGTCAAGTAATACATTTTTGCTTACTCTTAAAAAGAAAAAAGAACAGAAAACAAATTAGCTGTGTAAAGCATAGGTTAAGTGAAATTAAAATGTATAAATACGGAAGTATGGTTAAATAAAATCAAGATTTGTGATTGAATTGTCTTGTAGTTTTGATCGCAGGTCTACTCCCCGCGAAGCTATATTTGCGGAGTTGGGAATTGCAGCGTAGTGGATATAATGTCCTCGCTATGTTCTCTGCGGAGCAACTCTCCGCTTGCATAGGTTTGGATAACGATTATTAGGTACTATAATACAAATTCTTTTTCCCATCTTAGAGGTGAATAACAAAGTAATAATAAATCATTTCATGGCGATCCTGCCATTTCATTTAAAAAATTTCACCACTCCCCTGTACTGTAATCGTCGATTCATGGCCGATTTTTCCGAATCCTAGAATGGTTACAAAGCCCTTTTGCTACGAGCTCTCTCCTGCCTCTTCGACTTGTTTCACCTATGAGTATTAATTGACCGTACTCATATTCAGTCATTCATTAAATTGAATCAAGTATTCAGAGCATGCACCTTAAACGTTGAAGTAGTTGGGGGAAAATAACTCAAAATTATTCCATCTTTACATTTAAAACAGCCACTTTTTTTGTTTTACGATTACTGATACCATTAACTGAACCGATTCTCAAAGATATACATGATACCTATCATTCCTGAAACATTCATGCAAATCCTAGCAAAGCTGTAGTGTCTAAGTTGGTAAAAAGCGCATATTGTTTCATAGCCATATGTTTCCATAGTAATACAGTGCATATTGTTCCACAGTAACACAGAAAATTCAAATCGCTATAACTTCGTTAAATACTATTCGATCTTTATGAAACTTGCTGAACGGATCAATCTTATAAATAGTCATCTGTGTACTGAAATTGATTGAATTTTAGGGTACCGTTGAGATTTTATACAAGAACACATAAAATCTATAAATCATACTATTACTAACAAAGTTGAGTGAATTTCGACTTCTCACGTATTTGTTGTTATTGTACTCATAAAGGCCAACATTTATGATTTTTTTCAAATTTTTCGAATAAAAGGTGTCCAATCGCGAGGGGGGGTACGCGAAATGTTCGTTTATTTTCCCTTCCTCTGCCCCCCTTTGTACAGATAAGGCAATTTTAGGACTTGTTTTGAAAAAATCCTATCAAGACCGTTCCAATAACACCTAATGGTGACTACTAATGGTGAAATTTTTCTTTGAGGGGTCACCTCCCTATATGGGGAGCCCCCCTTTAAACCCTTTAAAAAAATTTTCCACCCTCGAATTTTCAAGAAGTCACCACTTCTGACCTTTTCACAAAGTTCCATGGCTGTAACTTGTATAGTTTCGGAGGAAAAGTGCTGTGACCTACAGACGGATGGACGGACGGACAAACGGACACAGGGCGTGATTGCAATAGGGTTTTGTATTTTAGTACAAAACCCTTAAAAATCGTGCTTGCAAAACCAACTGGAAAGGCAAATTTTCCTAAGGCATCCTTATTTTTTTAAAGCAAATAATCATTTTATTCGGCGCAACTTTGAAACTCAAGAACTGTTTAAGGAAAATGGTCCGTTGTATAAATACTCGGAATTTGCCCCATTCCCAATGTTTCTATCAAAAATATTCCAGGTAGGAATGCTGGTTAACAGAAATACTCTTGGAGGCTAGCATTTTTTGGGGAGTCCCACCCTCTCGCACCC
>OZ017738.1:261626149-261711149 GCA_963969285.1 Odontomyia ornata | reverse complement strand
GGCAGTATGGTGTTAGAGCGGGTCGCTCCACCATTGATGCGGTCGCAGGGGTGGTTAGTGCGGTCCAAAAGGCAGACGTATATGGTAGCGCCAAGCGGTGGATCGTCCTGTTGGTGACACTCGACGTCAAGAACGCCTTCCATTCCACTAGATGTGTGGACATTCTGGATGCGCTGGAAAATCCTTTTAAGTTACAGAATATTCAATGCAACTTTTGAGGGACTACTGAAAATTATTACATGCCACAGGCCAAAAAGAAGATAGAAGTTACATTCGGTGCTTCCCAGAGATTTTTCTTTGGTTCGGACCTGTGGAATGTGTCTTACGATAGACTACTCAGACTAGAGATGCCAGATATGTCACGCTTGATCGGCTGTTCAGATGGTGTTGCGACTCTGGTCACTGGATACACCGTTAAACAAGCGCAACTCAGGATGACTGCGCGAGGGTTCAGTTTAGCATTTAAAAAAACCGAAGTAGTCATTTAAAAAAAAGGAATTTCTATAGTAAGGATTATTACTATCGGAGACATATCAATCGAATTGAAGGCGCTGCCTGGGGCAACTGATGGACTCAGAGATGAGTTTCTCTGAGCAAATAAGGGCAACGGCTGAGAAAACTGCTTCGGGAGTATCGGCTCTGAGTCGACTTATGGCCAACGTAGGGGAACCCAGCCCATAAAAAAGACGCCTGTTGATGAGTGCTGTAGGTTCAGTGCTACTGTATGGAGCAGAAACATGAGGCAATGCTTTCAGTAAGGAGGTATACCGAAAACGCTTGGCATAGGTACAGAGAAGAGGAACACTGAGAATTGCATCTTCGTACCCAGCAGTCTCTGCCTCGGCAGTGAGCGTTATTGCAGGCGTGATATCTGTTGGCCTCCTTGCTAGAGTGCGCTGCAATATTCACCTATGTCACAACGAGGATGAGAGGGAGATCGCTGGCCGCGAGGAGAGACAGCACTCGTTCAACGATTGGCAGCAGTCTTGGGTGAATTCCACGAAGGGAAGGTGGACTCCGTGCCTCATCCCAGATGTGAGACCGTGGCTGAATCAAAGGCATAGATAGACTGATTTCTACCTGACCCAGTTTTTGAGCAGGCATGGGTGTTTTCAGTCTTACCTTCACAAGATTGGTAAGTCAAGATCCCCCGATTATCGGTATTGCCCAGGAAAGCAAGATAAGCTGCAAAGGGACTTCTACAAGAAGGTGGGAGAGCTCACTCTGGATAATATAGTCGTGGTGATGCTCGAATTGACAAATGGACCCAGGTGGCACATTATATTCAGGCAGTGCTTAAAGATAAGTAATGTTTCAAACGGTCCCAAGCTAGGGCTCAGGTTGACAGGGGAGGGGGATGTTTAGTGGGTAGTCCAGTCGCCTTCTTTCGGGCATGTTGGCCCGAACAGTGTGCATAAATGAGCATTCACCTCCCTACCAAAAAACAAAACAAAATCATCCTATCTAGAAATCTGGAGAAGACTCAACCAAAAGCTTAGTATCTGATTCGATGGGACTTTTAGGAAAAAAAAAGAAGATTGACTTCAAATAAATTTGATGGGAGCAGTGCCATATCAGTTTTCTCCCGTTTCTTTGTGGTGGTGCACAAATTGGAAGTTATTATATTGAAATCGGGAAATCGATGTGGCTATTGTTTTCACCCTTTTTAGGGCATTTTTAAGTCAATTTTCTTTTTTTCGAAAAGTGTTCTTATTTCACCCTTTTAAGTATCCAATTTTTTTCATTTAAATCTTTAAAAACTCAGTTACTTGAATATATTGTATCAGGTAGAATGAAATATAGTTTTTTGACTGGGATGCAAAATTCACTACCGCCTAAATCTGCAGCGTTAATAGGACTCGACTTTAATTGCGATACATTTTAGTCGAAGATCTCATCAACGTCTACCTTGATTTTAGCATTGAATTTCACTGTAAATTGTAGGTTTAAGAAGTTTTCGAATTTCTAACTTTGCCTTGCCGCCATTTTGATATTGTAACCTGACCTTGAAGCTTTGTTTATGGTTCAACTTTTTTTCAACTCATGAGCGGCCGCCATTTTCTTTCAAATGATACGACTTGGTATTTTTTGAATGAAATATTTACACTAATTTCGGTACAAATCAGAGCTATACTTTGGTTACAAAAGAAACCGCAGGTTTTCATCTCAAATAACTTTTATTTTGTTTTGAATGATTAAGAAAACTAGTCAAAATATTTAATTTCTGAAAATTTGACGAAGATGGAAGCAAGGGGAAGGGGAAATGTACGGAATCTCTACCCCCCTCGCGATTGGACTTCTTTCATCCGAAACATCCGAATGTAGGCCTTTATGAGTACAAAAGTAGCAAGTAAGTGAAAAGCCCAAATTCACTCAATTTTGTTAGTAATAGCATGATATATCAATTTTAGATCTTCTTGAATAAACCCGTAACGGTACCCTTAAATACAATGAAATTCGGTACGCAAATGATTATTTACAAGGTTGACGTGCTTTAGAAGTTTCAAAAAGATTAAATAGTATTTAACAAAATTATAGGGGCTTAAATTTTCCTGCATTACTATGGAACAATATGCCCTGTATTACCATGGAATCATATGGCTATGGAACAATATGCGCTTTCTACTGACTCAGATACTACCGATTTACTGGGATTTGAATTAAAGTTTCAGGAATGATAGGTATCACAAATATCTTTGAAGGTTGGCTCATCTCGAGGCATGAGTAATCGTAAAACAAAATCGTGGCTGTTTTATATAAGAAGATTGAATAAATTTGAGTTATTTTCCCCAACTTCAATATCGAAGGTACATGAATTTAACATTTGATTGAATTTCATGAATCACTGATGGTAAGCACCTACAATTTATAAGTGAAACAAGTCGACGAGGCAGGAGAGAGCTCCTAACAGAAAGGCTTTGTAACCATCCTAGGGTTCGAAAAAGATTTTCCAATGCCATGAATCGATGACTTGAACTATTCATTCAATATTTGTTTACAAAATCGTTCAAATTCATCCAAAAAATGCAGATTTCCTTCCATAAGCACGTAACAGCCACGTTTTTATTCCAGGTTAAATAATTTTTCTGAATACTCGGCCCATTGAACATATTCAAGTAAAACACTATTCCTTAAATTTTCATGAAAATCTGAAGCAAATAAGACTGCCTACGCCGATTTGAAATATATATCAACTATCAACAGGTGTAACTGTGATTGTAATTCCATAAAAAAAAATGTCAATAACTCACTTGGATTTGTTTTAATTTTCATGAAATTCCGTAGGCATAAGGGTCTTATATTATCTTACATAATTGTAGAAGGGTACCGTTTCGATTTTCGGGAGTAAGCTTAAAATTTAAAAATCATACTATTATTAACAGAATTGAGTGAATTTTGATTCTTGAGGTATTTGCTGCCCTCGTACTCAAAAAGACCTACCTTCTGAATTTTTCGGATTTTGAGCTCAAAGGAGTCCAATCGTGAGGGGAGGGGACACAAAAATTGCTTGTGGATTTTTCCTCCTCTTGGACCTCTAATGTAAAAAAAAATGATTTATTTTTCCGATTCTGAAAAGTTAAAACCCCTCATTTGATACCTTAGTCGACTAAATTTCATGAAAAAAATTATTTAACGGGCATTTCATTTCATTTGATACCTTGCTCAACATCATTTGATGGAGAACATTTTTTAAGGGCAACCTCGTTATGCCGGTGGCCCCTTGAAAAAAATTTGATATATTTTGATTTTGATAACTTTTGAGAGATCACTACTTCCGACTTTTTCACAAAGTTTGAACTTTGTAGCTTTTATAGTTTCTGAAGGAATTTCTTGTGACGCACGGATAAACGGACAGATAAGCAGATGTACGGAGGGGCAGGCAGACAGTCGAACGAATAGGATGCGAAAATAGTACGTTTCTATTTATTTATTCATTTATTTATTTATTTGCTAAGCAAGAGATATTTTCATGAAGCTACATCCATTAACAAATAACTTAGGGGCTGAAATTCGTTTGAATTTGGTAATAATCGTAGGATTTAACATTTTCGTCAGTCAATCCGTATTAGTATCACTAAATTGGATGAATTCAGCCATTTAAGTATTTTTTTCAAAGATTATTTTATTCTATAAGTTTTAATAAAATTTACAGCCGTTATAGCCAGTTGAATTTCCTCCGGTAACAACAATCATAAATGATTTTTCTACTACATGGGCTTTCCATCGAACCAGATATTACATTTTGATTGAATCTTCTCCAAATTATCAGATAATACGAATACAAAAACTGCATTTAAGATTCAGGTCAGTCAATGATTTTAGCAATATTGGAACAAAATGCTGAATGGTTAAAACGGGGCCCTTTTCAAGCAAGAATATATTTGTTGTGTATGTCATGAATGTTTCTCTTGAATTAAATAATTCTACATACCTGCATATTGTAGGTTAAGTACAAAACCCTTCTGACGTGAGCGTCGTTCTGTAAACCCATCTTGTTAACGTTATGAACAGTTACGGAATGAAAAGCATCTTCCTTTTAAGGTCACGATTCTCGTCTGTCTTAAGTATGGTGTAGTGAAAGAGGTTAGATAAAATGTCCGTAAAAGACTGCAACAACGGTCTGCTGCGTCGGCGAAAGAGATGGTGGTAGGCTAGCATTACAGGATCGTCGGGCGGGTTCTTTTTCTCACCACAAGGACCCACAGCAAAAAAAAAATTTCGCATCCACGAATATTGAGGGTCAAAGGAATATCGACCGAAGCCGAGAATAAGTTAGCCTACTAAGGGTTATTAAATTGCTGACTCAGACGACAAACCGGGCCTGGAAAAACCAGACGGACTTAAGACGACTTCGTCGTTACCGACGAAACATATGGTCCACAAATAAGGGTGGGGCTTCCAGGTGGAAGTCCTGCCCCTCGCACCCTCCAAACCAGATCAAGATACAAATGTAGACGTGGCCATATTTTCCATTTAAGTAAAAAACTCATACAAACTTAATTTAAATGAATTTTTTTTTTGAAAAATAAAAACGCGGTAAATTTATGTCATAGTATTATGTGAGGGAATCATATAACACTATGCCATAAATAGGCACGCGAGTGGAAGGCCACTCTACCCGGGCAAGTGCAACTGAAATGCATAAAAAGAGGTGAGCTACCCGATGGCTAGCTCATTACAGTGGAGGGGCCAGCTAACATGGTGGGTTCCATACCCGGTCAGGTTCCCGGTGAAACGATAGGCCAATTTTTGAATTTACCAAATCAATATTATTATTTCCATCCTTCACTACTTAAAAAAAACAAATATTCCCCAATCTGATTATTATATAAGCAAACATTCTATAACCATAACTCAACAATAAATAAATTCTTCTTCGGAAGGATTCTCAATCAGGCATTAAATCACTTCGTCTTCAATCTGCGAGTGATTATCGGTTCCAACAGTGCACATCTTAAATACAATGAACGTTTTTCTTGTTTGCATACTCGTCGTTCAAGGAAATTAATTTTATTTTTAAGTTCACATTGGCAAATTATCAAATTTTATTTTGCATATCCTCTGGGATATTTCACCTTCATTTTTGTTTTAATATAAAACCAATCTATACAAATAAATACAATTATATACAATTAAGAAAAACAAACGGGTCTCACCCTACATACTCGCCGGGCACCCGCTAATGAATGTAGGTGATGTAATGTTGCTGAAACTTGGAATTTCGCTATAATTACTTTTCGAATACATTCATATCAACTATAACGTAAATTTTCAATAAATATTACTCGACAGTCAGAAATATGGCTCCATTAATCTTCTATTCCGAAAGTTATAACATGTGATTAGCACCAAGAACCACCAGTTATTGTCACTAGTTTATATACTACCAAAAGTTTGCAAAATCTTAAAACAGTTTGAAGAAACAACTAGTTTAACTGTGATTTGTATTTACTTCACCGAGAGAAAGTAAATTAATGCTCAAGCAAAGTTTCTTGCATCATAAGCCAATTCATCATCTGAAGCCGCATTTGGCTGCCCCCAATAGTTTGCGAATCAAACGCCGATCGAGCCATTAGCCCACCAAGACGCAATTCTACAAATTCAATGAAAGGAAATTGAATTGAAATCAAAAAGATAATGATACTAAAATACCACGAAGAATTATGTAACGAAAAATATCTGAAAAACTCCAACATCATAATCAATATGTTTCTGCAACGACCTCAGTTGCTGGTGGTTGGTTCGCGCGTTTGTCCATTCATGCAAACCTTCATGTAACAAGTGTCAAACAAAATAACTAGAAATGCGTCAGCATATCGAATAAGTGAAAGTTGGTTGCTCATTGCTCAGGATATTTACTTTCATGTAGAGCGATTTCAAGTGATCAAAATTTCGTACTTCACACAAAGACAAGTATATTCCGCTTAGTTTCTACCATTTTGATGCAAGCTGGCTTTCAATTTTGATACGGTTCCAATTTCAGTTGCGATAAGAAGCACAAAACTGATTGCCTACATTCGTGTTTAATATCTACCAAATGCTGAATAAATGCATATACTCCTAGGTTGTTTAAACAGTTGGAGTGAAACAGAGATTATGATTCAATCATCTACAAAACACATCAATTGTTTTACGATAGTTAGGGAGAAATTGAAGGTTTAATTATTTTATTTGCAGTTCTATGAAAATATTTTGTTTGCAATATATTCGCGCAAAAGGTAAGTCACTAAAGTACATTCTTGACATTTTCATATCGCAATGGATTGGCATTTTCTCTAGTTATGAGTATTCACTTTGGTCGCATGGTTATCACTCATTAACATTCTGGGTATTCTCGAACCGTTAAGTTCGGTTGGGTTGCGAATTTACGATTCGCGGCAAAAGATGACACCTCTTGAAAAAAGTTTAATTTTCTGTGGTTTTTTCGACACACAACTTCTGATGCACCACTGCCACCGCAGTTTCAAAAAGTAGTAGGAAAGTCAGATACTCTTGGGCGTACGCGATTCGAGAGCCATGATCCGCTAAAAGCTTGCCACCAGCACCGAGATCTTTCAGTTATGCCTCGAAACTTAGATACGAGCACGAGCAAGAAGATACTCCCGCCACTGTCACTGCAAAAGCTGTTCCGGTTGCTTCTACTGCTGCTGGATCTGTTCTTGTACTGTGTTCATGGTGACGATCAATAGCAGACCCCACTTTCGGTTGTCCGTCGTCACTTCTGACTTTTCTGTCGCACCGGGACTCGACAAGCCTCCGTTCATTCCGCTGCACACTTGCCTTTGCCAACGCAATACGTGCATACGCAGCAGGAAAAAGTGTTGCCATGTCCGAATTTTAATCGGAGATTTGAATTAATAAATTAATAAAAAATAATAATATAGGATAATATAAATATCATATTTGAATTAATAAATTAATAAAAAATAATAATATAGGATAAGATAAATATCATAAGGAATATAATATTTAAAAAAATCTAAATTTAATAGAGGGAAAATAGTATAGTAAAAATAAAAAAACCCACATATTTTTTAATTTATAAGACAACAAATTGGAATAATTAAAATTTTTGAATCTGACATTAAAATTCGGATCCGTGTTATGGCAGCTTTCGAGCTGTTTGCTTAGGGGACTTTTCGACTACTAGAGGGCAGCTTGTTGTCTCGCGATCCCAAGGCGACGAGAATGTCGAAAAAGGAGCTGAAGGATCTTCAGGTAGAAAATCGATTGTGTTCGGGGTCAGAACGTGGAGTGGGATGAGAAGAAAAAACGATTAGTGGACATACAGACTGACACAAATACTTTCGAGTGCGTAACCTATGCGTGTGATTGAAACTAAGTACGAACAGACAAAATAGAAATGTATGTTTAAACTATCGGCGCAGATCTTTTGTGTGATAAATACATACGCTTTTTCTGAAAATGGTGATCTAGCTTGGCATTCTAATGCCCAGCTACGTCGCTTTGGCGGAAGTTGCGACGAAAAACCTCATTCCCGTCAGGTTGTAATGCATCTCATTTGCATGTCCTGCAGTATTTAGCTTCCGTCCGATTTGTTGGCGGAAGTCACCTAAACGTTTTTGGGGCTCCATTGCAACAAAGAGATCTCCTAAAAACTTCAGTTGAAGTAGTAGCCTGTATGATTTGCCATGGTATCCGTGTAGGTCCACTTGGTTTATAAGCCATTATAATGAAGCGTAGTCCAACGGGTGGCCTTCGATGTCCACTCGGAATTTCTTGATAGCCATCACCACTGCCAGACATTCTTGTTCGGATACGGTGTAGTTCCTTTGGCCAAGTTCAGTTTACTGAACATGAAAGCAATGGGAGCTTCTTCTCCCTCTTCGGTCAATTGCGCATGCACGGATCCTACTCTATGTTGACTGGCATCACGATGAATGGAGAAGGGTTTTCTGAAAGTCAGGGCTGCTCACGACTGGAGCAGATGTCAAGGTGCGTTTAAGCTCTTCAATTGTCTTTCGACTGAACCCAGTCCAAATCAACTTACCTTCTGGAGCATGTCCAACAGATGCGCTAAAACCGTTGTGTACAAGGAATGTGCGGGCGTACATTCCGAGAAAACGTAATAGCTGCTTAACGGTCTTCGGTAATGGAAACCCGTCAATCGCCTGATTTTTTCGGGATCCGTTTTGATATTAAAATATCCGATGACATGACCTAGGTATCAGAATTCATTCATAACAAACTTAGTTTTCTGTACGTTGATGGTGAGTTCCACCAGGTCTACTTCTTGCAACAGTAGAAGATACTGGTCAGACGTTTCTGTGATGAATAGAAGGTCATCCAGGTACACGAAAACTTGATGTTTAAGATGAGGTGGAATTAATTTATCCATCAGCTTCCAGAAGTTGTCGTTGGTCAGGAGTTACCTCGTGTTTGTCAGGTATACAAACGAGTTCATTGACATATCTAGTATTTAAGGGTGAGCCTGTGAATAAATATGGGGCCAAACCGAATTGAAGGACGAAATTAACACCAAGGTACACGTTTTGAGTCAGTGAAGGGATCATGAAGAAAGTAATATCCTTAGTTTGACCCCTGAATGTCACGAGTGTTGTCAATTTACCCTGGATAGGGTGTTTGGTGCCGTCAGCTGTGCTGATTTCAGAGCGCCAGGGTTTTACGACCAAAGGGTGTTGATGGAGTACCTTTGAGCTGAAGCTCCAGGCAAGGTAGCTAATACTTGCACCCGTGTCAATCAGTGCAACTGTGATTTCGCCCAACACTTTGGTTGGTGCGTAACGTCGAGTGTCATTCCCAGAAACCTCCAAGATGTAACATATGTTTAAAGTTTGGTGACGAATGCGCACCCTCCTGCGAAAGCTCCTCCAACAATGAGTTGAACACTTAGACTTATGCTGGCGTAGAGTGACCTCTTTTGTGGCAAAAATCTTCCCTATGACAGCAATACACCCCTGCAGCCTGAGGTGGTATGGCTTCAAAACACGAGTCTGTGGCTGCCGGGGCTCTTTAGGTGGTATCTGAAGTGGTCGCTTCAAAAATGTCTTTGGAGAGGTCATCTGCAGCATCGTGGGCCAGCAAAGGTATCAAGGTGTTCGTATTTAGTGGGTTTTCTGGCGAGAAACTTGTCATGGTGGAACTGTCAGTAGACAGAACAGTGTATCGTGCAGTTACTGGGTCTGTCGCGAGTGCTTTGAGCTGTCGTGGGCACTTGCTTGCAAGTTTTTGGCTACTTGTAATGACTGCAGTGTGGCGCATGGGTATCTGCTTTCCCACAATGGAAACAAAAAATGTTAGCCTCCACCTGGCATGCAGTAAAACGGCATCAAGCCTGCCAGCAGTTCCAACACGTGGCAGTCCTAGGAGCCAGTTCGTGTACTTCAGTTTGTTGTTCTTGGTCTAGTGCTGGGGATAATTTAGAGATGGTCTCCGGTGTGCTATCTATTATGGGTGGAATGAGACAAGCTAGCGCGGGTAAAGCAGGCATGCTGTGTTTGAGCTCAGCTACTGAGGTTCGTTCTGGTTGTTCTGATCGGCTAAAGAATTCATCTTGAGGTGTGGACCACTGGGAGTATTGCACAGTTTCAAGCTCCTTTGCTGACGCGGGCAGCACATAAACATTATGGCATGGAGCAAAAACCAATCGCTCTCGTAGCTCGGACCTGATTGACTCCCGAAAGAGACTTAGGAACTGAGACTCCAGCATGGAGCTCATCAGACGTTCCAACAGGCAACACAGGGCCATGTAGTAGTCGTTTACGGTCTCCTGCGCCTGTTGGGGTTTGTTTCGTATTCGCTGTTTTAGGATATCGTCTTCCTCGACTTTTGTGAACTCTCGCAATGCAGCATGCCTCAGCGTCTCCTGAAGGTAGAAAACGTGTCCACAAACTGTCTAAACCAACGGAGAGCTCTCCCTGTAAATAGCATTTAGGCACAGCGTGCTATGGCTCTCATTTGCCTCCTAAGATTAACGAAGCCATATTTTCGACCCATCTTAGAAAGGCACCGATATCCATAGGATCGTCCGGGCCCGTTAACACTAATTTCCAGCTAGACACTATGCATGCTATTTTGAATGGTGTGATAGCTCGCGATTGCGCTTCTTGCTGGAGAGTCCCGGTGCTACCTCTTTGTGGTGTGTAGGCCTTCCCGTTCAGCGATCTCCTGGTTGAATTGATGTTGATAAGTCTCAAAAAGTCGGGACACTTACCCTGGTCCTGTATTCTGGGGCCATGGAGTTCATAACTTCGCTGAGCCTAGGAGCCGCTGGCTCATCAGCCATGGTTAGGGGTAGCTCTGCGGTCTCTGCGTTATCCGCTCGTACCGATGATGTAGAAGGCTGGACCGGTGGTTGTGGAGCAGAGAGCCGTTATAGTTGTTCTCTCATCTATCTCATGCTTGCAGCCATCGTTTGCATGACCTGCAGCAGCTGAAACACCTAAGGCGACGCAGAAAAAAAAGGGCTCGGTGCTGGATCTACATAACGGTAGGGCTGTGGCTTCACTGGTATTATTGGGCATATCCTTTTTTATGGTAGGTGAATGCTATTTATGCACAGAGTGTGGGACTCCCATGCTTGCAAGAAAGTGCCTGGACTACCCAATAAAACCCTCCCCTGTCAACCAAAAAACCAAGCCTGGAACCATTTGACACATTACTTCGGGCCAGGTCTCATTTTGTTACGCCGTGGGGCGCCTTCAAGCTGCAGAGTCCCTTTCCTAGCGGGAGGGAAGAGGGGAGGAGGAAATGACAGAAGAGCGGTCGCCCAGCCTAAGCGCCCCCGCTGCTGTGAGTCCCTTTTATATTTTAGGACTACCCGAGCATAATGTGCCACCTAGTTCCATTTGTCAACTGATTCGAGCATCACCGCAACAATGTTATCCGGGGTGAGCTCTCCCGTCTCCCTGTGGAGTTCCCTTTGCAGCTCGACCCTTTTTTGTACACGCAAAAAATGTGTGACATCGGGGGCGCGTGACTTACCGATCTTGTGCATGTAAGACTGAAAACACCCGTGCCCACTCAAAAGCTAGGTCAGATAGAAGTCAGTCTCACCTTGTCTTCGTTTTAACCACGGTCTCACATCCGGGATGAGGCGCGCAGTCCACCTTCGCTTCGTGCAATTGACCCAAGACTGCTGCCAATCGTTGGGCGAAAGCTGTCTCTCCTTGCGGACAACTACCACCCTCGCATCCTCGTTCCGGCACAGGTAAACAGTGCGGCGCTCCCTAGCAAGGAGGGCGACAGGTATCACGCCTGCAATAACTCTCACTGCCGAGTCGGAGACTGTTGGGTACGAAGATGCAATTCTCAGTGCTCCTTTTCTCTGTACCTGTGCCAAGCGTTTTCGGTATACCTCCTTGCTGAGAGCGTCACCCCATACCTCCATACAGTAGCACTGAACCTACAGCACTCATCAAAAGGCGTCTTCTTGATGGGCTGGGTCCCCCTACGTTGGCCGTAAGTCGACTCAGAGCCGATATTCCCGAAGAAACCTTCTCAGCCGTTGCCCTGATTTGCTCAGAGAAACTCATCTTCGAGTCGATCAGTAGCCCCAGGTACTTCACCGCTGGCTTCGATTCGATTTGTGTGTCGCCAATACTGATCATCCTTACTCTAGGGATTCTCTTTTTTGTCAAGATGACCACTTCAGTTTTCTCCAGTGCTAAACTGAGCCCACGAGCAGTCATCCAGTCCCTCACTCGGCGCATTAGCATACCTAGCGTAAGTTGCGCTGGTTCAACGGTGCGTCCAGCGACCAGAGCTGCAACATCATCCGCATAGCCGACCAAGCGCGACTCATCTGGCATCTCAAGTCTCAGTAGCCCGTCGTAAGACACGTTCCACAGGTCCGGACCAAGGATAGATCCCTGGGCAACAGCCGATGTAATTTCCATCCTTCGTTGGCCCTGTATTGTGTCGTAGAGCAGGCTTCGATCCTTTAGGTAGTTCCTCAAAAGCCGCATTAGATATTCTGGAACTTGAAAAGAGTTTTCCAGCGTGTCCAGAATATCCACCCATCTAGCGGAGTTGAAGGCATTCCTGACGTCGAGTGTCACCAACAGGATGATCCGTCGCTTGGTGCGACTATATGCCTCTGCCTTTTGGACCGCGTTCACCACCTCTGTAATCGCATCAATGGCAGAACGTCCTCTAAAGCCGTACTGCCGAGGAGATAGGTCCTCAGCAGCACGAATCGCGTCAGTGTGTCTTCCCTTGATGAATTTCTCTACCACCTTCCCAGCCGTGTCTAGCATGCATAACGGGTGGTATGCAGACGCCGATTCGGGATTTCCCTTCCCGTTGCTGATCAGTACGAGCCTCGCCACCTTCTATCGTACCGGGAAAACCCCGTCCCGTAGGCGAGCGTTGAGTGTGCTGAGCAGCAAGTCAGGACAATGGTGATGGACGAGCTGCAACACCTCAGCTGGAACACCATCTGGACCTGGAGCCTTCCTTGCTGTCAAGGAGAGGACTGCCTCCTCCAGTTCCAGCTGTGTGAAGAGTGGGCACTCGACTGCTGTTTCACCATGGACAGGGTCAACACGTACGGGATGGGTGGGGAAGATTCCCCGCACTATCGCGTCCATCTTTTCCGCGTCATGTATACAAGGCTTCCGTAGGGCACCAAGCTTCCGCATGACCAACTTGTAGCCAAGGCCCCACGGATCCTTGTTCACATTGCCCACTAGGTCTTGCCAGCAGCGAGCCTTGCTACTGTTGATCAGTTTGCGAAGGCATTTTCTGGCCGACATATATGCTGCCACCCAGTTGCATGCCTCGTCACCGTTCCTTGGCCGTTGAGCCTCACGTCGAAGCTTGTGACACTTTCTTCGCTTTTCAGCGATTTAAGTTGACCACCAGTACACAGGGGGCTTGCCGTGCCGGGGTCTTCGACGGGGCATAGAAGCTTTGCAAGCAGTAGTGATGCTGCACATACTAGAGTTCACCACGTCTTGAGCTGCCAGTTCTTCCGTACCCTCCGAAGCTCCCTCCAGCGGCTCACCCCTTGTGAGCATCTCGATGAACCTCTCGACATCCATCCTTCCGATGTTCCACCCAGTTGTGAAAGGCTGAGAGCATGGACGTTGGGAGATAGCATCACTTATCTCCAGCAGAATGCACTGATGGTCACTGGCTGAGTAGTCCTCTAATACTTTCCAGTTGTGTGTCCTCCGTACTAAGGACTCCGAGGCAAATGTCATGTCCTGTATGGTTCCCTCACAGCCAATACGGCGGAAAGTCGGCGTATTTCCGGAGCTTAGTACGACGAGGGCCGTCCTGGCCACCATTTTCAGGATACGTTTTCCCCGCGGATCGGTCTGAGGCATGCCCCATTCGATTGCTTTCGCTTTGAAGTCGCCCTCAACGAGCACTTTGCCCTCTGCGTTCGAGACAGAGCCCTCCAAAGCATTAAGCTTGGCTTGGAAAGATGACATCGATTCGTTAGAAGTTAGGCACACACTAAAGAAAGTGATCCTCGAGCATCGAATCCCGCGAAACCATCCCCCGTCCACATGTCTCCGCTTGAAAGTCACTGTTCTGAACTCAGATGGCGGCAGTACCAGTTTCATCAGAATACCATAATGCAGGACTTTTTATTATGGTGTTGCTCACTCAGCAGCAAGAAGTCGGCTTTCATGTCCCTCGCAAACTGCTCAAGCAGATTTTGGGCAGTTGAACTGCGGTGTAGGTTTAGCTGCAGGATGCGGGTCATCGGAGCTCTGATTTTGCCTTGGCTAGGGCTTCCTGGAACACCCGGCAGTTTCCTGATCCCAAGACGTGTCCAAAATCAGGTTTTGGATTAGCATCCTTGCAAAGAATACAGTGTGCTTCCTTCGTACACTCTTTTCTTTTAAGTCCCATTTCACCGCATTTGTAACATAGGGAACTCCTATCGGGTCCTTTGCATACTTGTGTGGTGTGACCATAACCAAGGCATTTGAAACATTGAAGAGGCGTTGCTCTTCGTCGTATCCTACAGACAACCCACCCTATTTGTACTTTGCCCTTGTTCAGGAATTGTTCGGTGTCCTTTCCGGTCAAGTCAACTATGGCCATGTGTTTTCCCCTGTTGTTTTCTGGTGTCAGTCTCGCGTTGATCCTTCCCACGCTAGAGAACTCCCTTTTGATGGGCTCTTCTACCTCGGCCAGATCCGCCATGCAGTCAATGTCTCGTATTTCGATTGTTGCCATTGGCTCAAGCGAAGCTATAGTTGCGCTTTTGCCGAGGATTTTCTTTACTGCGTCACAGAATGCTTCGTTATTGCCGGCCTCTGCTCCGAATTCCACCATGTGTGGCCCGACCACGTTGGTCGTACTACTTTAATGGTATTGTTGTTGTCTTCGGGCCTTACGTTTCTCCTGATGTCCCGCGGTACCTCCGTGTAGGATCGGCTATCTTGGGGCTTTACGAGCAGTGCCTGCTGCCGGGGTCTTTGTCGGGGCTTCTGCTTCTCCTGTTTTGCATCAGGTCCTTTTTGTAATTGAGCGTCCGTGCGAACTTTACTTTCTGGCTTTTTTGAAGGAGTTTCTTTGTGACTTTCTTCGCTCCTTTTGTAAGCACTGTCTGGAACCCGAAATCTGGTGCTCCACGTCCATCAAGTGCTCTTTCTTCTTTATTTTATCCCGATCTTCTTCGATTGGGCAAGATGCCAATCTTTTATTGACTTTTAATGATGGAGCTATCTGCGTGTCGCCTTTAGATTTCGCTCCAAGAGCCTCTTTAGCCTTCTGTTCATCTTCAGCCCTTAATCAGCTCCTCCGATAGTGCCCGATGCGATCTAGGAGCTCCTCTAGTTCAACGAGCCCCACCTTTGCTGCTTCGCTGATTCTTGGGGGAGTCACATGCAGATTGTATCCTTTTCAGAACATCTCCCGCTTTTCGCAGTAGCCTTTCTTCTTTGTATCGCTGAGCCACAATCGTACCTTGCAACCATCCTTGGGAAAGGTTATCGCGTTCCGTTTCCAAGTGCAGTACTTCCGCCATATTTTCGACGTTGGCGTTGCAATCACGCGGTGTCTTGTCACTCGTTGGCTTTCGCGCCGTAATCTCCTCGTTGGCTTCTGGATTTTTCGTTGCAATGTCGGGATTTGCGACACTTGCGGCAGTGAAAATCGAATTTTCAGTGCTCTTTATATTATCTTCCACCGCTCGAACACCTGAAGCGTCCTGCAGAGTTTCCCGCTTTTCCTTAATTGGACACTCTGGCGTTCGCATCATTTTTTTGCTGCGCCCGAATACCGCAGGAATCTCAGTCAGAACCAGACTGTCAGCTATTCTCCATTTTTCATCTGCCTTCACTGTCATTGTGTTATTCTTCGTTTTTGCCGTGGTTAGTACCGCTTTCGATGTACTGTTAACATCGTAGCTGCAACCGCTGGTTGCGTTGTCGTTGTTATTATGTTTTGTTTCTTTTTTTGGATGTTTTTGGTCATACCCATTCGATTTAGTGAAGGAGGCATTGCTCCACAAGCGATGGCGGATGGAGTTTGTTCTGACATGATAGATGTCTGCTTCAGAGGCTGACGACAGAGGAGGCATGTCAACAAGGTTTGCCATAGCTGGTGTAACCGATGTCCGCACGCAAAGTCTAGCTTTTTTCAAGTCGTCTAAGTTCTCATGACAGATGAAGCAGAAAAGTGTCGGTCCAGCATCCGACCTCAGCTTCCATTTTTCCGGAGTTCTGGTAGGGATCAATTTCCTAAAAGTGAGGTTATTGAAAACTATTATGAAGCAGAAACACGGTTATTGACTTGTAAAGTTGATGTTAGCGGCAAACTATAACACAACTCTCGAACAAAAAAGTATAAAAGTAAATAGGTAGGCTTAAATTAATATTGTGGATTGAAAATATAATCAATTTTTATTTTTAGTTAGAAAATGATTCTCGTTATCAATATCAAATTCAGTTTCAGTCTTTCCATTTCGTTTTTCCCCTTTACAGGCAAGGGCACTAATGGTAAGCTCTTCCTTTGTGTTACAGGCACTACTTTCTTGAGGCACCATAAATATCAGAGTTCGAAAGTGCTCTCTCATACGCTAGTTTTGACCAGGTACAATTTGTCAGCCCAGGGTTGATTCTGACCCATAAGCGGCGCGTGTCTTATCATGGATAGTCACGGACTAACTAAGCAGCCTATCACCTGAAGTCAAAATCCATACACTGGGGCAACGCTTGGTTTAGGTTACAGATCAGAATCCGCCACAAAAGAATGTTGAGTAAAAACTTCTGAATACACGAATGGACTCTAATATCATTTGGCCTTGCAGTCATACAATGGTGGTAAACCACCAATGTATAAATCAAAAGCAAGTCCAAATGATATTGATGTCCGAAAGCAACACATATCCGGAAGTTGTTAATTCTGCTGGGGCACGATTAGTGCAATATCCCTTAGTAGTTACCTACCCGCCAAAAATCTGGACACCTTGTAGGATAACATAAAGACTGTTTGGCTGTCTCGTGCTCACGACTGATACAGCCGGACTTTTCAGACTCCATATTGGGTGCCATTGTGTGGTGGAATAGGTGAGATAAAATATCCATAAAGGACTGCAGCGATGGTTTGCTGCTTCGGTAAAAGGGGATGGTGGTACTCGCTGAGATTGGCCTTGTCTAAGGACGCGTGAATGCACTTGCAGGCTAGCATTACAGTGTCGTGGGCAGGTTCTTTTCCCCAGCACAAGGACCCACTGCGAAAAAATTTCACTTCCACGAATTTTGAGGGTCAAAGGAATATCGACCGAAGTCGAGAATGAGGTAACCTCCTAAGGGTTATTAAATTGCTGACTCAGAGATCAAACCGGGCCTGGAGAAAACAGACGGAATTAAGACGACTTCATCGTTACCAACAATTCTTATGGCCCACAAATAAGAGTGGGGCATCCAGGTGGAAGCCCTGCCCCTCACACTCTCCCAATTAGATCAAGATCCAACTGTAGACGTGGCCATATTTTCCATTTAAGTGAAAAACTCATACAAACATAATTTGAATGAATTTTTTTTTTTTTGAAAATTATAAACGCGGTAAATTTATGTCAGTTTTATGTGAGGGAATCACATAACATTATGTCGTAAATAGGCATGGGAGTGGAAGGCCACTCTACCCGGGCAAGAGCACCTGAAACGCATAAAAAGGGGTGAGCTCACCCGATGGCTAGCTCATTACAGTGGAGGGGCCAGCCAACATGGTGGGTCCCATATCCGTTCAGGTTCCCGGTGAACCGAAAGGCCAATTTTTGAATTTACCAAACCAACATTATTATTTCCATCTTTCACTACTTAAAAAAAACATATATTTCCCAATCTGATTATTATATAAGCAAACATTCTATAAGCATAACTCGACAATAAATAAATTCTTCTTCGAAAGGATTCCCAATCAGGCATTGAACCACTTCGTCTCCTATCTACGAGTAATTATCAGTTCCAACAGTGCACATCTTAAATACAATGAACGTTTTTTTTTGTTTGCATACTCGTCGCTCAAGGAAATTACATTGAAAATGAAATATGTTACGGCTTAATTTTATTTTTAAGTTCACATTGGCAAATTATCCAATTTTATTTTGCATATCCTCTGGGATATTTCACCTTACTTTTTGTTTTAATATAAAACCAATCTATACAAATAAATACAATTATATACAATTAAGAAAAACAAACGGGTCTCACCCTACATACTCGCCGGGCGACCGCTGATAAATGTAGGTGATACAATATTGCTGAAACTTCGAATCCCGTTATAATTATCAACTATAACTTAAAATGTTCAATAAATATTACTCGACAGTCAGGAATCTGGCTCCATTAATCTTCTATTCCGAAACTTTTAACATGTGATTAGCACCGAGAACCACCAGTTATTGTCACTAGTTTATATACTACCAAAAGTTTGCAAAATCTTAAAACAGTTTGAAAAAACAACTCGTTTAACTGTGATTTGTATCTACTTCACCGAGAGAAAGTAAATTAATGCTCAAGCATAGTTTCTTGCATCAAAAGCCAATTCATCATCTGAAGCCGCATTTGGCTGCCCCCAATAGTTTGCGAATCAAACGCCGATCGAGCCATTAGCCCACGAAGATATAATTCTACAAATTCAATGAAAGTAAATTGAATTGAAAGCAAAAAGATAATGATACTAAAATACCATGAAGAATTATGTAACGAAAAATATCTGAAAAACTCCAACATCATAATCAATATGTTTCTGCAACGACCTCAGTTGCTGGTGGTTGGTTCGCGCGTTCGTCCATTCATGCAAGTTTCAAACAAAATAACTAGAAATTCGTCAGCATCCAATAAGTGAAAGTTGGTTGCTCATTGCTCGGGATATTTACTTTCATTTAGATCGATTTCGAGTGATCAAAGTTTCGTAATTTCTACCATTTCGATGCAGTCACTTTCATTAGTGATACGGTTCCAATTTCAGTTGCGATAAGAAGCACAAAACTGATTGCCTACACTCGCGTTTAATATCTACAAATTGCAGGCCTTTAACGAAAATTAAATGTTGAATCATTGAATTTTTTCCAGGTTGTTTGAACTGTTGAAGTGAATCGGAGATTTTGATTCAATCATCTACAAAACACATCAATTTTTTACAATAATTAGGAAGAAATTGAAGATTATCAATTTATTTGCAGTTCTATGAAAATGTTTTGTTTGCAATATATTCGCGCAAAAAGTAAGTCACTACAGTACATTCTTGACATTTTCATATTGCAGTGGATTGGTATTTTTGCCTCATTATGAGCATTCGCTGGGCCGAGGATCACTGACAGGGATTCTCTGCATCATTCACTTTGGTCGCATGGTTATCACTCATTAACATTTTGGGCATTCTCGAACCGTTATGTTCGGTTGGGTGGCGTATTGATGATTCGCGGCAAAGGATGCCACCTCTTGAAAAAAGTTTAATTTTCTGTTGTTTTTTGACACACCACCACTTCTGATGCACCACCGCCATCATCGGCCGACCCCTACGTTGCACCTTTAAGTGGAATGTGTGATCGCAGACTATGCGTCGATCCCGATAGCAGTTTCAAAAAGTAGTAAGAAATTTGGATACTCTTGGACGTACGCGATTCGAGATCCGCTAAAAGCTCAACACCAGCACCGAAATCCTTCAGTTACACCTCGGAACTTAGATACGAGTACGAGCAAGAGCAGGAAGATACTCTCACCACGGTCGCTACAAAAGCTGTTCCGGTTGCTTCTACTGGTGCTGGTGCTGTTCTCGTGACGAATTCACCGTGACAATCAATAACAGACTCACCTTTTGGTTGTCCGTCGTCACTTCTGAGTTTTCTGTCATACCGGTACTCGACAAGCCTCCGTTCATTCCGCTGCACACTTGCGGGGAAATGGTTGCCATGTCCGAATCTTAATTGGAAATTCGAATACTTAAATTAATAAAAAATAATAATATAGAAAAATTTTAATGATAATAGAAAAAGGTAAATATCATAAGGAATATAATTTTAAAGAGAAATTTAAATTTAATATTAGGAAAAAGGATAATATAAGATTTATATTTATAATAAAATAAAAAAAAAATTATTATTTATAAGACCACAAATTGGAATAATTAAATTTTCAAATCTTCCATTAAATTTCGAGCAGTTTGCTTAGGGGACTGCTCGATTACTAGAATGGAAGTCACTAATTTTAGATTTCTGAGCATGTAATATATAATACAACCTAGAAAGTAACGAATCAATTTTCAATTCGCAATTAACCCTATAATTTCTTATTACATTTTCGGCGAATTTCATAAATCCTTTGTGCAATATTTATGTCTAAGGATGTAAGAAACATCTTTCAATAAGTTCATCCTGATATTTTCCCCAACCAAATTTTTCTAAATTATATTGGATTGTATTCATGCTGATTTAAAAATAATTTATTGGTTATTTTTGATAAAAATGATTGCGTGAAGTGTACCTTTTATAGAGAAAATTCAGGATACTGATCATTGTTATCATCTGTCACCAAACAATTAGGCATACCCATCAAATCCTTGAAGAGTGCAAAGTAATTGGCATTTCCCGTTCGAAAGATAATTAAAATTGAATTGCTCGACATCAATGTACCACATTGAACTGTTAATGTCTACAGAGTCCTTGAAAATATTAAAATTCTATGCTGATATATTTTAACTCAACATTTTGTCCTTCATTTGGAGCCTTTACAATCAAAATCCTTACACGTGTCGGTCATTTATACTAAAAAGTAGGGGTGAAAGTCAGACTTTTTCTAAGTTTTAAGGGTAAAGGTCCTTTACCGTTAAGTGAATTTTTTATCCATTGACTGGGACTTTGAAAAACAGGCATATCATTTGACCAAAACAGGACGTTTTGAGCTATCTTCCTTCAAACGTAATGCGTGAATAAACATGAAAAAAAAGCAACAAAAAAGAAAACAAGTTGGGTAGACGTTCATGTCAGAAGGTTTTGGTACTTAACCTATAATATGTAGACATGTATTGTAAAATAATTTGATTCAAGAAAAACTTTCATTATATGCATAAAAATATATTCTTGCTAAAGAGTGGTCCAACCATAATGCATAATGCACGATGTTAATTTTGAGTCACACCTTAACGTCAAGTTTTTCGCACAATTTAATTTACTATTTCTTTGTTTCAGTGTTTGACAAATTCAATCATACAGAGGCACACAATTGAGCCACGAGTTAAAATTGTTGAAGCTTTTTAAAAAAATTGGCATTAAGTTCAAAATGCATTTCGTGTACTTTGTGATTTTTTTGGTCAGCATAATCGACCAAATGTGTCTACAATCGGGAGAATTGAGCACAAATTCCAGCGAACTGGGTCTATAAGAAATGTAAAATCACTTGTGCATGCTCGCTCAATTCGTCTCACGGAAAACATTGCGGTTGTTTGCGATAGTGTGGCAGAAGAGCCGTCAACCTCGACTCATCGTTGTGCCCAACAATTGAACATCTCACGAACATCGCTGATGCTTATTTTGATTAAAGATTTGAATTCACACGCTTGCAAGATTCAACTGACTCAAGAACTGAAGCCTACCGACCATTTCAAGCGTCGGCAATATGCCGAATGGTTGGTTGAACAGACAGAAGGGAATGGTAACTTTACAAAGAAAATCATCTTCAGCGACGAGGCAAACTTTCACCTCAGTGGATTCGTTACCAAGCGGAATTGCCGCATTTGGGCCAATGAGAATCCACGAGCAATTGTTGAAAAGCCGATGCATCCACAAAGAGTGACCGTTTGTTGCGGTTTACGGGCTGGCAGTGTCACTGGGCTGTACTTCTTCGAAAATGAGGATGGCCAAGCAGTTGCCGTGAATGCTGTTCGCTATTGCAAGATAATAACGGACTTCTTATGGCCAGAAGTTGAGGTTATGGACCTAAAAAATATGTGGTTCCAACAGGATGGTGTCACTTGCCACACAGCCAACGAAACAATGGCTCTTTTGCGCGAGAAGTTCAATGGCCGTCTTATCTCACGTTGAGGCGATGTTAATTGGCCGCCACGATCATGTGATTTGACACCGTTGGACTTTTTTCTCTGGGGATATTGAAAAGAAAAAGTGTGCGTCAATAAACCAAGAACAATTCAAGTGCTAAAGGATGAGATAATTCAGCACATTAACGAAATTGAACCTCAATTATGTCTCAGAGTCATTGAAAATATGGACCATTGGATAGAAGTGTACCACTGTAGCCGTGGCATGCATTTGGGCAATATATTATTTTATAGATAGTTGCGAAAGATCTGTCTTTTATAATAAAAAATAATAACATAACTCTCTGAAAACTTTTTGTTTTATTTACAATACGTTTTGGTTGGACCACCCTTTCTAAGAGAACTTGAGCTCAATCCGCCAACATTTTGTTGCAATATTGCTAAAATCATCGACTGGCCTCAGTCTTAAATGTTTTTTTGTTATTCATCTTATCTAAAAATTTTAAGAAGATGCAATGAAAGGTGTAGTGTCTGGTTCGATGGAAAGCCCATGTAGTAGAGAAATCGTATATGATTGTTGTAATCGGAGGAAATTTAAATGGCTATAACTTCTGTAAATTTTATTGAAACTTATAAAATATAAGAATTTTTTAAAGATAAGTAGTTTTCGATTTCATCTAAGTTGATGATACTAATAGAGTTTTAAAATACTGACGAAAATACTAAATCCGACTATTGTTAGTAAAGCTAATCGAATTTGAACCTCTAAGTTTTTTGTTACTGGATGAACCTCCATGATTTTTAGGGGTTTGCGAAAGAAATTTTACAAAACCGAACTTGTTTGTCCATTCGTTCATCTACCTGTCCAATGGTCCGTCTGCCTGCCTATCCATGGGATACAAGAAGTTTCTTCAGAATCTATAGAAGCTACAAAGCTCAAACTTTGTGGAAAGGTCAGAGGTGGTGGTTTCTAAAAAGTTTAGGTTTTAGCAAATATTTTAAAATTTTTCAACGGGAATTATTAACGAAGTGGCCGTTAAAGAATTTTGTTCACCAAATGTAGTCAAGTACCATGCTCTAGTAGGAGCGCTTCTCCTACGCACTAGACTTGTTTCACCTCTAATCTTCAGCCATTCATTAATAAATTCAATCAAGCGTTAATACTTTATGCTTTAATGTTAAAGTATGGGAAAAATTACACTTATTTATTCAATTATCTCATTTATCTCATTTAAAACAACTGCAATTTTATTTTACAATTATTGATGTCACTAATTGAAAAAATCCTCAAAGATATTCAAGATACTTAACAACCCTGAAACTTTTGTGCAAATCCTAGCAAACCTGTTATGCCTGAACTGGTAAAAAGCGTATATTGTTCCAAAGCCTTATGATTCCATAGAAATACAGCGCATATTGTTGCATACTAATACAGGAAAATTCAAGCCACTATAATTTCATTAAATATCACTTGATTTTTCAAACTTTCAGGTTAGATTGATCTTATAAAAAGCCATTCGTGTATCAAATTTTATTGTAATTAAGGGTAACATTACGGTTTTATTCAAGAAAACATAAAATTGGTATATCATATGGAATCACGTCCATGGAACAATATGCGCTTTTTACCGACTCAGGCACTAAAGGTTTGCTACGATTTGCATGAAAGTTTTACGGGTATCATAAATATCATTGAGAGTCTGTTCAATTAGTGACATCAGCAATAGTAAAACAAACAAGTTGGGCAGACAGGCCAACGGTCATATCAGAAGGGTTTTGTACTCAACTTCCTGTATCCGAAACTACAGGTACGCTGGGATTTGGATGAAAGTTTCAGGAATGATAGGTATCATAAATGTTAAGAAATATGTCAAAGAGATGTGCACGTTTAAAAGAAAATCCAATGTGTGTATATTTTCAACGGTCGCCATTTTGTTGCAAAACAACAAAAATCATTCTAATGATGAAATTGCAGTGACTGATTCGATGGAAAGCCCATAAAATACCAAAATCACGTGTTATTGTTCGATTTTCACCAAACTTACACATTTTTTTAGGACTACTTAAATGTCCAATTTGCTTTGGTTTAAGGGAAGCTGTACGATTTTAGTGGGGAAAATGTGAAATTCAAATATACTACATATTACTAACAAAGTTTAGGGAATTTTGACTTCTAAGGTACAGGGTTATCCATTTCGTGTCAGGAAAGTATAACCCTGCCTATTTGACATCTGTCAGAATTAAATGTCACCCGAAGCATGTTTTTTTTTTAGTTAAATGTTTGCCATTTAGAAATATGGATCATTTAACAGTCGAAGAATGCGTTAAAATTATCAAATTTTATTATAAAAATTGTGACTCTGCTGTATCAACATTTAGGGCTTTACGAGCCAATTACGGTCGACATAATCGACCTACACAGCAAACAAGGCTTGTGCATCATCGCAGCATTCGTCCTGCTCAAAATATTGCTGTCGTTGCTTAAAGTGTGGAGGAAGACCCAAATTTGTTGATTGCTCCACTCAACATTTGGGCTTGTCTTACGGCTCATTGTGGTGGATTTTGCATTTGGATTTGCATCTGCATCCGTACAAAATCCTCCAACTCACTCAAGAACTTAAGCTTCAAGACCATACACAACGCAGAATGTATGCGAATTGGGTGATTGAACAACAAGCCATTGATAACGGTTTTTCGAACAAAATTTTCTTTAGTGATGAGGCTCATTTTTCGCGCAGTGGTTACGTAAATAAACAGAACTGCCGCATATGGGGCTCTCAAAATCCTCAAGTGATCGCAGAAAGGCCTTTGCATCCGGAAAAAGTGACCGTATGGTGTGCATTATGGTATGGTGGTGTTATTGGCGCATATTTTTTTGAAAACGATCAAGGAAGAGCCATTACAGTCAATTCTTACCGCTAGGGAGAGATGTTAACCGATTATTTTTGGAGAGAAATTGAAGATTATGATCTGGAGAACATGTGGTTCCAACAGGACGGAGCCACAAGCTACACAACACAGGCTAATCGAGCGCTTTTGCAAGAGAAATTTCCAGGACGCGTAATATCGAGATTGAGTGATGTCAATTGGCCCGCAAGATCCTGTGACCTAACACCTTTGGATTTCTTTTCATGCGGCTATGCAAAAGATCGTGTTTACGTGAACAATCTTCAAAATCTTGAGCGATTGGAAACCAATATTCGTGAAGTTATGGCCGAGATATTGCCGGATATGTGCCGAAAAGTCATTGAAAATTACCTCAAAAGGATTGAGGCCTGTAAGAGGTCCCGTGGAGGACATTTGAATGATGTTGTGTTTCACGTATAATGGCAAGGTTTAATCTTTTTATTGAATAAAAAATGGATAACCCTATATTTGTTTTTGTTGTACCCACAAACACCTACTTCCATGTTTATTTCAGCTTTTTTGGATCACAGGTGTCCGATCATGAGGGGGGACCCCAATTTTTCGGGTGTTTTCCCTCACTGTGCGCCCCACGAAACAAAAAATGTCAAATTAAGACCTGTTTTGAAAAGTTTTTAATAAAATCTTTGATTTGATACCCATATCAGCTGCCTTTGATGAAAAATTTTTTTTCGGGGGCCACTCCTCTATATGGGGAGACAATTTTTTTTGTAGTTGAACCTTGAAGAGAGCACCAGTTTGCACCTGCATACAACGTTTGATGTTTCTAGCTTAGGTAGTTTGCGAGAAAAAGTGCTGTGACACACGGGTGGATGGACGGACGGACAGACAGACAAGACGCAATTTCAGTAGGGTTTTGCAAAGTTATTTTACAAAACCCTAAAAAACGGTTGTTTAAAAGAGAAGATTGAATAAATTTGAGTTATTTTTTTCATACTTCAACAGTTAAGGTACATGCTATTCACGTTTCATTGAATTTAATAATGAATGGCTGAAGATGAGAGACGAAACAACTTAAGTAAGTAGGAAAATCAAAAAAACTACCTGAAAATCCGGGTAAATTTATAGTTCGGTTTAGGAAGAAAGCAGTACATGGCTCAATTATCAGCGGCATCTTAGCTTAAAATGTACGAATTGCACCAACAATTAATCATGACACTGGGGACTGTGATTGATCGTTCGGAAAACGATACAGAAGTATAGGAGCGAGAGTCTGAATGCAGGTTGCCTTTAAATCATGGAGAGCCAATGTAAAGGAGACGATTGGGGTATAGACTCATATAGCGGTAAAGTTCAAGTGATTGTCGGAGCTGAAAACCGAAAGAGAAAAGCTTAAGATCATCCGTAAAAATATACCCCCTTTTTATCAGACTCAGTTGATTCTAAGTACGATTGAGAATCTGAAAGAGTTGGTCAAACTGGCAAAGACATTAAAGGCAACTCAGCAATCAGCTGAAGCTTTTGTACCACTGGCAAGTAATCGGGGAAAAGGATACATTAGCTTATGTAGAGAGAATAATATCTGCTAAAGGAAGGGGCCAACGTGGGAATCTGATTCGGAATTGCCAGCACGCTGGACACTGCGCAAGGGAGTGTCGACGACCAAAAAGCTGTTACGAGTGCGGAAGGAGAGACACGACTTGATTGAATTGTCTGAATTGTTACCAACAGAACAAGATTAGGGTACGAGGACCAACTAATCGGCCGTCGGGAAACGAGCAAAGTGCCTCATGATGACTGTGGTAGCACGGATAAAAGATCACAGCACAGTGTTTTAAAAGTAGAATTAGACTTCGAGGAAAAGTAACGAGATGCTCGCCCACGTTCACATGTTCGGGTGGAAGTTGTGGGGAGGAGAATGTCAGGTTTGTTGGATTCGGGGACAAACAGAACCATGATTGGTTTAGACTGGTGGGAGTAATTGAAGAAGATTGATGTTTCCCTGGATAATTGTGGAACCCATACAATACTAACAGCAAGTGGTGCGAGCTGCAAGGCGGAAGGGTCTATATGCTTGCCCTTTACGTTACCTGGGAGCATTGGTGGTTACCTCGATCCCATAAGTATTATTCTTGGAAGTTGATTTCATAAAGGAATTAAGAATAGTTTTGGATGTTAGCAATCAGCATTTGGACTTTTCCTCAGTACTAGATGAGAAGTTACATAGCCACTTACAATCGCTGAGAAATCCATCTCCAAAGCAGCACTTGGAATTAAATAATCTGCTGTAGTAGAAATTTAAGGCAATGGGTGAAAGTTTGGAGGAAACATCGGCGGCAGAAATTGCCATCAAAATATCTGCAGCACCTATAAAACAAAGGTACTATGCGATGTCACTAGCTATCTTGAGCCCTGTCTACACCGAGCTGGATGAAATCCCAGCTATGGGGGTTCTGGAACCTTCAGACAGCGCCCGGCCATCTCCACTTTTTTTGTGAAGAAGAAGGAAGGTACCTAAAGATTTGGCGTAGACTATCGGAAACTCAATGCAGTATCTGCGAAGAATGCGAGTCCTATACGATACATTTCCTCGATCCTCGATGAACTACAGGATGCTATCCTCAATAGATATAAAATCACCGTATTGGCAAGTCCCAATGGCAGCAAACTCAAAAGCTTTTACTGCGTTTACGGTATTAGGGAGGGGACTTTTCAAATTTAAAAGGATGCCATTTGGATTGCAGAATGCATCAGTGACTTGGCAACTATTGATTAATTGCATTCATGCACCAGAACTAGAATTTTACGTATTTACGTACCTGGATGATATAGTGAAAGTGATTCAGGACTTTGCTAAGCATTTGGCAATATTGAGGGATGTATTTTAACGGTTACGAGATGCAGAACTACGGGTTTTTAGGAAAAGTGTTTGTTCTGTCGGCCGCAATTAAAGTACCTGGGTTACGTCGTCGATGAACATGGGTTAGCCGTGAACCCAGATAAGATTTAATCGATGCTGCATGTTCCTAAACTGAACACCATGAAGAAGGTTTGGCAATTTTTAGGATTGGTATCATGGTACTGTTGATTTATCTTGGACCATGTCACAATAACGGCGCCCCTAACAGAAAAAATAAGAAGTTTGTGTGGGTCCCACAATGGCAGGAAGTTTTGTTTAGTATGATATATCGCACAATGTTTTGAAATCAAAACCTGTGTCTATCTGTCCATCCAGCCATCCATCTGTATGTCACAAGCTTTTCTCCAAAACTATAAATGTTACGGCCATGAATCTTTATGGAAATGTCAGATGTGGTGACTTTTTGCAAGGTTAAGGATGCAAAATTTGTTCAGAAAATTTTAAGATAGGTCTCTCCATGTTAGGAGGTGACCTTTCAATATTTTTTTTCCACTATTGGCAGTCGGGTATGGTGTCGTTGGATAGGCCTTAATGAGTTCTTTATAAAATAGGTCTAAAGTTTTGCGACCATAGCCGACGGAGGCAGAGGAAAAGGATATGTACGAAATTTGTACCCCCTCGTGATTGGACACCTTCATTTTAAAAAATCTGAAAAAACTATTGAATGTACGACTTTATGACTGCAAAAACAACAACAACAACAACAAATATGTCAGAAGTTGGAATTCGATCAAGTTTGTTAGTAGTAGTATAGTTTATCTATTTAACATTTTCTTGAATAAAACCATAGCGGTACTCTTTGGTACTATAACATTTGATACAAAAATGTTTATCTATAAGATTAACCTGTCCTGAAAGTTTCAAGAAGATTGAATAGTATTTAAGAAATTATAGCGGTTTGAATTTTCCTGTACTACTATGCAACAATACCTGTATGCGCTGTATTACTATGGAATCATATGGCTCTGGAATGAACTGCGCTTTTCACCGTCTCCGGCACTACAGGTTCGCTGGGATTTGCATGAAAGTTTCAGGAATGATAGGTATAATGAATATCTTTGAGAGTTTGTTCAATTAGTGACTTGAGTTATCGTAAAGCAAAATAGCGGCTTTTTAAATGCAAAGATTGAATAAATTTTAGTTATTTTCCCCATATTTCAATATTTGAGGTATATGCTATTAACGCTTGATTGAATTTATTAATGAAAGGCTGAAGATGAAAGATAAAACAAATCAAGCAAGTTGGAGAATTCACCTACCAAAAGTGTTTTGTAAATATCATAAGGTTAGGAACGAATTCTCGGGTGACATGAATCAATGACTTAAGTTATTCATTCAATACTTGCATAAGACATCATCCAAATTTATCTTAGAGATACAAAGTTTCTGTTACGAGTACATATGATAACAGGTGCCATTTTGTCAAGCTTAAATTATTTTTTCTGAATACCCAGCCAAATAAAGATGTTCAAATTAAGCACTACGACTTATATTTTCATGAAAACCTGAAGAAAATAAGAGTACCTAGGTGTTTTTACTGTTGTAATTTTGTACAACTGAAATGGCGATAACTCGCTTGATTATGAGCTGATTTTCATGAAATTTTGTAGGCATAATGGTAGCTTTAAGAAGTTTAAAGACACCGTCTCGATTTTCGGGGGAAAGTGCCAAATTTACAAACCATACTTTTATTCACCGAGTTGAGTGAATTTTGATTGGTGGGGTATTGGTTGCCTTGTACTCATAAAGACCTAACTTTGCGTTTTTTCAGATTTTCAGCTCAAAGGTGTCCAATCGCGAGGGAGGGGACACAAATATTGTTCGTACATTTAGCCTCCCCCTGGATAATCTGATATATCGAATGACTTTTTTGTCTTATTCTGAAAGTTCCAAAGCCTTCCATGTAACACCCTACTCGACTACATTTGATGGAAAAGATTGTTTAACGGCCACAACATTATTAAGAGGAGTCCCCCTATTTGATAAGACCTAAGCTTTTGAGAGACCACCACCTCTGATTTTTTCACAAAGTTTGAGCTTTGTAGCTTCTATGGTTCTGAAGAAGCTTCTTCTGTCCCACGGATAGTCCAGCAGACGGACCGATGGAGAGACAAATAGACGGGAACTTGTAGTTTTAAAAAAAAAATTCCCAATGCCTTACAAATTATTGGGGTACATCGAATATCAAAGAACTTAGGGGTTGAAGTGCGTTTAACTTTACTAATAATAGTAGGATTTATTATTTTTGTTAGTGAAACCGTATTAGTATCTTACTTTTTCATGGAATTATTTGCAGCTACATAAATGAGTTGCATATTTTGAATAATAATTTTTCTGAAAATTTATTAGAGAAGAAAAATGTTAGAAGAAGGTGGTTTCGACGTGTGCACTAATTCTCCTCAGGCCATCACTCTTAGATACACACCGGTGATGGCGACCACCATGCTCAGAGGTGAGGGAGTAAATTTTTAATTTTTCTACTTATGCAAACTCAATATGTTTTTGTACCTGCAAGTTATATTCAAGGTAAATCTCTCTTGTAAGTACTTGCATTAGCTAAACTTTTTAATTGGATCATTTCACCCTTTTCACATCAACTTAATGTAAATCTATACGACAAATTTGCTCTAGATTTGAAGCTTATTCAACGTCGCGTGGATATCGATCACTCTTTCGGATGGCTCCGATAGCTTTTTAAATTACTTTTTTATGGAATTGTTTGCAGCTACATATAAATATGTTGCATATTTTGAATAATAATTTTTCTGAAAAATTATTAGAGAAGAAAAATGTTGGAAGAAGGTGGTTTCGACGTGTGCACTAATTCTCCTCAGGACGGAAGAACTGGCAGCTCAAGACGTGGTGAACTCTACTATGAGCAGCATTTCGCCTGCTTGCTGCGCTTCTATGCCCCGTCGAAGACCCCGGCACGGCAAATCCCCAGTGTACTGGTGGTCTACTGAAATTGCTGAAAAGCGAAGGGAGTGTCACAAGCTTCAACGTGAGGCTCAACGGGCGCGGAACCGTGACGAGGCATGCAACCAGGTGGCAGCATATATGTCGGCCAGAAAATACCTTAGCAAACTGATCAACAGTAGCAAGGTTCGCTGCTGGCAAGACTTAGTGGAGAATGTGAACAAGGATTCGTGGGACCTTGGCTACAAGCTAGTCATGCGGAAACTTGGTGTCCTACGGAAGCCTTGTATACATGACGCGGAAAAGATGGACACGATAGTGGGGGGACTCTTCCCCGCCCATCTCGTCCGTGTTGCCGCTGTCCATGGTGAAACAGCAGTCGAGTGCCCACTCTTCACACAGCTGGAACTGGAGGAGGCAGTCCTCTCATTGAAAGCGAGGAAGGCTCCAGGTCCAGATGGTGTTCCAGCTGAGGTGTTGCGGCTCGTCTATCACCATTGTCCTGACTTGCTGCTCAGCACATTCAACGCTTGCCTACGGGACGAGGTTTTCCTGGTACGATGGAATGTGGCGAGGCTCGTGCTGATCAGCAAGGGGAAGGGAAATCCCGAATCACCGTCTGCATACCGCCTGTTATGCATGCCAAACACTGTTGGGAAAGTGCTAGAGAAACTCATCAAGGGAAGACTCACTGACGCGATTCGTGCTGCCGGGGACCTATCTCCTCGGCAGTACGGCTTTAGAGCAGGACGTCCTACCATTGATGCGATTGCAGAGGTGGTGAACGCGGTCAAAAAGGAAGAGGTATATAGTCGCACCAAGTGACGGATCGTGACACTCGATGTCAGGAATGCCTTCAACTCCGCTAGATGGGTGGATATTCTGGACACGCTGGGAAACTCTTTTCAAGTTCCAGAATATCTAATGCGGCTTTTGAGGAACTACCTAAAGGACCGAAGCCTGCTCTACGACGCGACACAGGGCCAACGAAGGATGGAAATTACATCAGGTGTTGCCCAGGGATCTATCCTTGGTCCGGACCTGTGGAACGTGTCTTACGACGGGCTACTCAGACTTGAGATGCCAGATGAGTCGCGCTTGGTCGGCTATGCGGATGATGTTGCGGCTCTGGTCGCTGGACGCATCGTTGAACAAGTGCAACTTAGGCTAGGTATGCTAATGCGCCGAGGACTGGATGACTACTCTCGGGCTGAGTTTAGCACTGGAGAAAACTGAAGCGGTCATCTTGACATAAAAAAGAGAATCCCTAGAGTAAAGATGATCAGCATTGGAGACATACAAATCGAATCGAAGCCAGCGGTGAAGTACCTGGGGCTACTGATCGACTCGAAGATGAGTTTCTCTGAGCAAATCAGGGCAACGGCTGAGATGGCTTCTTCGGGAATATCGGCTCTGAGTCGACTTATGGCCAACGTAGGGGGACCCAGCCCATCAAGAAGACGCCTTTTGATGAGTGCTGTAGGTTCAGTGCTACTGTACGGAGCAGAGGTATGAGGCGACGCTCTCAGCAAGGAGGTATACCGAAAGCGTTTGGCGCAGGTACAGGAAAAAGGAGCACTGAGAATTGCATCTTCGTACCCAACAGTCTCCGACTCGGCAGTGAGAGTGATTGCAGGCGTGATACCTGTCGCCCTTCTTGCTAGAGAGTGCCGCGCTATTTACCTGTGCCGAAATGAGGATGCGAGGGAGATAGTCGTCCGTGAGGAGAGACAGCGCTCGCTCAACGATTGGCAGCAGTCTTGGGTGAATTCCACGAAGCGAAGGTGGACTGCGCGCCTCATCCCGGATGTGAGACCGTGGGCAAATCGAAGGCATGGGGAGACTAACTTCAATCTGACCCAGCTTTTGAGCGGGCACGGGTGTTTTCAGTCTTACCTGCACAAGATCGGTAAATCACGGTCTCCCAATTGTCGGTTTTGCCCAGGAGAGGAGGACAATGCCTGTCACACATTTTTTGCGTGTACAAAATGGGTCAGGCTGCGAAGGGAACTCCACAGGGAGACGGGAGAGCTCACCTCGGATAACATTGTTGCGATGATGCTCGAATCGGTTGACAAATGGAACCAGGTGGCACATTATGCTCGGGCAGTCCTCAAATATAAAAGCGACTCACAGCAGCCGGGGGCGCTGGGGCTGGTGGATCACTCTTCTGGTATTTCCTCTTTCCCTCTCCCCTCCCGCTAGGAAAGGGACTCCTCAGCTTGAAGGTGCCCCACGGCGCAACAAAACGAGACCTGGCCCGAAGTAATGTGTCAAACGTTTCCAGGCTGGGTTCTCAGGTTGACAGGGGAGGTGTTTAGTGGGTAGTCCAGTCGCGCATGGGAGTCCCACATTCTGTGCATAAATAGCATTTACCTCCCTACCGCAAAAAAAGTAGTAGCCTATGCAGACGACATCAAAGTTTTGTCACGCTTATTAAAAACTGCTAAAGAACCCTTCCTGAAACTTGAAATATAGCAAAGCTCATGAAGCAGTCGAGGAAAAATACCTCAAGCACACAAAATACCACACTTGGCGACTACAGTACCGGAAATGTAAGCAAGTTTGTATATTTAGGCGGCATAGCAATGAGAACCAGTAATAAAAGAGACGAAATATGCCGAAGAATATAGCTCGCAAATAAAATATTTTATTCAGTTATGACGATCTTGAAAACCAGCCACATACACAGGAAAACAAAGCTCCATGTATAAGAATCTCTGATAATACCTGTGCTATGCTATGAGTATGAAATATGGAACCTGATCCAAGTATCGCAAATGTACTGAGCGTCGTTGAGCGACGGGTCCTAAGGCAAAAAATTGGAGCGAAGTTGAACGGGGACCAGTGGCGAATTTGATACAGCCATAAGCTGTATGAAATTCTTGACGAGTTGGAGGTCTCAACGATTGCAAGACTGTGGAAACTGCAATAAGCTGGCCACACGAATCATATGGATGAACAACGGATACCCAAAAAGGTATTCGCTGGGAGAACTGAAGGCTGGAGACCAGTGGAGAAACCGAGGAAACGCTGGTCTGACTCGGGCAACGAAGACAGTTCATTGCTGCTCAGATTTCGAAATTGGAGGACGCGGTCAATGAACCGAGGCCATCGGAGGCGTTATTTGCAGAAAGCGAATGCCCAGGAAAGGCTGTAGTGCTACGAAAAAGAAGGAAGAGAATAAAGGTCATCAATTGTTCCATCTTTTAATTCAGAGGTAAGAATTGAATTTTTTCCCCAATACTTTGAATTAAGGAATAGTTTCCTTCAATTTTAAATTTGATTTAGAACTGAGGGCCAGATTTCAGGATGTCAAAACCAAGCAAGTTTTTGATGGATCGATTAGCTAAAGACGAGCTGGTCTATGAGTTGGCCATCGGGAATCTGCCCCAAAACACCGAACAAACAATGCATAAATTGCCTCGTGCCACGTTCCGGGTGGAGAAGGTTTTGAATGAATTGTGGTTGACAAAGAATTATCCGTTTGCCTACGATGAAGACTTGGAAGCGATAAAGCAGAAAACAGAAGAGGTCGAAGATTTGGTGGTGAACTCCTCAAGTGACAAGAAGTCAAAAGAGTACCTAAAAATCGAGGCAAAAGTGGTGTCTGGTTTGCGATGAAAACACAACATGGCTCAATTGTAGGATGCATCAAAGCCTGAAATGGACAAAATGCATCAACAATTAATCGTAGCACTGGGGATTGCGATTAAAAGTTCGGGAAACGAAGTAGAGACAGAAAACGAAATAGAAGCACAGGAGCGAGAATCTGAACGCAGGTTGATTTTAAGTCCTGGAGAGCCAACGCCTTGTTCAGCAGACTTGGCAATGGTGATCAGAAATACCAGAACATCGCGAAATAAGGTATATCGTTTGTAGAAGAATCATCTGGAAACTTGAATGCCTATTTGAAAAGGGTAGAAGAGTTGAAAGTGGCTCGGGGAATGACAAACATTCAATTATTTAGGTCAGCAATGGAGCTTTTTGAAAAGAAGGCTCTAATATGGTTTTGAGCCGATCGCCAATTAGTAGATGATTGGGATAGTTTAATCAGAGCCTTCAAAACAGAGTTCTTGTCCCCTGATTATGATGACTGCCTTGAAGAGGAGATCAAGGAGAAAACTCAAGGCGCAAATGAGACGATTGGGGTAATATACTCGTATAGCGATAATGGAGGGCATGTTCAAGCGATTACTGGAGCTGAATTGGAGAGAAAAGCTCAAGATCATCCGTAAAAATATACCCCCTTTTTATCAGACTCAGTTGATTCTAAGTACGATTGAGAATCTGAAAGGGTTGGGGGAACTCAGAAAAAAATTATAGGAGACTTGGCTATCAGTTGAAGCTTTTGTACCACTGGCAAGTAATCGAGGAAAAGGATACATGGAGAAGGACTTAGCTTATGTGGGGAGAATAATATCTGCTAAAGAAACGGGCAAACTTGGGAGTCCAAGTTGGAGTTGCCAGCAAGCTGGACACTGCGCAAAGGTGTGTCGATGACCAAAAAGCTGTTACGAAGGCGGAAGGAGAGACACAACTCAAGTGAATTATCGCCAATAGAATATGATAAGGGCACGAAGAACAACCAATTGGCCGTCGGGAAACAAGCAATGATGATGACCGTGGTAGCATGGATAAAACATCACAGCGCAGTGTTTCAAAAGTAGAATTAGCCTTGGAGGAAAAGTAGGGAGATTGCTCGTTCAAATGTTCTGGTGGAAGCCGTTTGTCGATTGGAGGGCAAACAGAACCATGATCGGCTAAGACCGGTGGGAGTAATTGAAGAAGGTTGATGTTTCCCTGGATAATTGTGGAACCCATACAATACTAACAGCAAGTGGCGAGAGCTGTAAGGCAGAAGAGTCTGTATGTTTGACCTTTAGGTTTAAAGGGCACGCACAATACTTGGAAGCATTGGGGGTTACCTTGGTCCCGTAAGTATTATTCTTGGGAGTTGATTTCGTAAAGAAATTCAGAAAAGTTTTGGATGTTAGCAGTCAGCATTTGGACTTTTCCTCAGTACTAGATGAGAAGCTACCTAGCCACTTACAATCACTGAGAAGTCTATCTCCAAAGCAGGATTCGGAATTAAATAATCTGCTGGAGTAGGAATTTAAGGCAAATGGGTGAAAGTTTGGAGGAAACATCGGCATCAGAAATTGCCATCAAAATATCTGCTGCGGTTTTAAACAAAGGTACTATGTGATGTCACCTGCTACCCTGGTGCATGTCAATACCGAGCTGAATGAAAAGTTGACTTTAGGTGTAGCGAAACTTTCAGACAATGCCAGCTTCCTCCCATTTCTTGTGAAGAAGAAGGAAGGTACCTACAGATTTGGCATAGACTATCGGAAACTCAATGCAGTATCTGCGAAGGATGCGTATCCTATACCAAACGTTTGCTTGATCCATATAAATCACAGGATGCTGTGGTCCTTAGATATAAAACCAGTGACTTGGCTTGTCCCTGTGGTAGCAAACTCAAAAGCTTTTACTGCGTTTATGGTACTGGGGAGGGGATTTTTCCAGTTCAAAAGGATGCCATTATGATTGCAGAATGAACTAGTGACTTGGCAACTATTGATTGATGGCATTCAGGCAACAAAACTAGAACTTGACGTATTTACGTACCTGGATGATATAGTGAACGTTATTCAGGAATTTGCCAAGCATGTGGCAATATTTAGGGAGTATTTCAACGTTTACGAGAAGCAGGACTACAGGATTCGAGGAAAAGGGTTAGTTCTGTTGGCCGCAATTAAAGTACCTGAGCTACGTCGTCGATGAACATGGGTTAGCCCCAGACCCAGATAAGATTAGATCAATGCTGCGCATTTTTAAACCGAACACCATGAAAATGGTTAGGCAATTTTCAGGATTGGTATTATGGTACCGTCGATTTTTCTCCAGGAAGCATTTGAAGTCCGTAAAGCAAAATTGTCATCTGTCAATCTGGCATTTTTCAGACTTCGATCTACTCTTTTGTAGACAAATGGACTTCTCAGATGTTGAACTGGGAGCAGTTCTCACTCTGAAGCATTCCTTAGGAGAAAAAGTAGTATGCTATTTGAGTTGTTCCCTCATTTAGGCAGCGAAGGAATATTTAACGACTAAAAAAGAATGTCCTGTGGTTCTGCGGGCGGTAGAGAAGCTGGAGCCATATCTGAAGGGCTGTCATTTCCAGATAAACACGAACATTCATTCGTTGGCATGGTTAAATAGCCTGCTGAATCCTACGGGTGCATCGGTACGCTAGGAGGTCAGACTACAGCAGTTTGACTACGACATCATCCATAAAAATGGAAAGGAACACCTTGTTTCTGACGCTCTATGATACTCAGTATATTCGTGAAGGAAAAGGCCGATCCGTGGTATATAAGAATGAAACAGAAAGTGCAAACTGGGCCCGAGAAATATGCAGCCTGGCAAATAAAGTCGGTGGAATTATACTAACTAATGCAACATTGATTTACGGATTTAGGGGAAAAGACTCCTGGTGGAAGGTAGTAAAAAGCCAGAATAAAGGGAGCTCTTACTAAAGTTCCATGATGACCCAAGAACAGAGCACATGGGAATGGCGAGAATGCTTGATCGTTTAACACAGCACTTTTGCTGGCCGAAGACGTACGTGAGAAGTTGCAAAGTTTGCCAGACAATAAAAGTAAATCGTCACGTACTGCCGGGTTGCATGATTGATGAGGATGGATGAGATTAACAAATGTGGTGACTCTTTGTGTTGATTTAATTGGACCTCTTCCCCACTTGAAAAGCAAAATACATATATTCTAGCCTACTTTGACTATTTTTCGAAATTCGTGTTGCTGTATATAGGAAGCTACGGCAAATGAAGTCACACGTATCCTGGAGGACCAAGTCTTCATGTGGTTTGGCATACCACGCTCCCTTATATGCAATGAGGGAGTGATATTTCAGTGTAAAACAGCATTTGCCGAAAAGTAAAGTCCTCCTAAAATAAACCACATTCTATCATGCTCAACCTAATTTCCCAGAGCGAGTGAATCAAGAAGTCAGAAACATGCTCAGAGCACACAGTACAGAAACCACTGGAAGTGGGGTATAACTTCGCCAAGATTGGGTGCGCCTTACGGACCTACACTCATGAGGTTATGAAAGCCACAAAGGGGACTCAATCCCTTGCATTTATGAGAAGGCCAGGGCCCTTAAAACTATACGAGAAGAAATCACTCAGCGGATGAAGCCGGTGGCTGGAAAAGTCACCACCCCGAATAATATCCGAAGATGGCCAGCGTCTTTTAAGGACGGCGATAGGGGCATGGAGGCAAAATTTTGTGCAGTTGTACCACAAAATATTTTTCCGCGAAACCGACTCCAGAATATAAAGGAACTTCTATAGTTTAAAAGTGATTATCAGCGAGCTCCTTCAACCTCAAACATACCGATGGGAAAGTTGCAGGCTTGTGGCACGAGAAGGACTTCAAGGTGTATGTTCTGTAAGGACAAGAGAGTAATGAGGAAGAGGTAGATCACGATAGCTCAATAACGACGGGTCATGCATTCTAAGGCAAGATTGATCGTAGTAGTAGTTAGTTTTTCTCCCGTTCGGGTAACCTGTTTGCGTATTTTTGAGTATGAAAAGACTGCAAGTCAGAAAATAGGGGATGAATGGAAAGAATCGACGCGATCATGAGGTGAGACTTGGCTCGAATATATACGATATATAATTTATGGGAAAACTTGTGCATAATTAAAGAGTGATGTAAAAGCTCTGATGACGGAGGGTTACTCCTGATTTTATTTTACTATTCCTGTTTTTTGTGGATTTGTTTCTTTTTTCCTTCTTCTGATAGGATTCTCTTTCTTTGGTTATTCTCCGTTTCAAACTCATAAGCCTCTTCCGAGTCAATTCTCGGAAGACCTAAAACGGAAGCTTATCTTAGAGCTAGTAATAAACGTAAAAGTCTACACAGATGACAACACAACGGAGGCTCGAAAGGGGTTGTGGGGCTACGAAGAAGAAAAAGAAGCTAGAGAGGGTCATCGTAATTCACTTGGGGTGGTTATTCATGCGACATCAATTTTGCTTGGTATGGTTAGAGGGGGTCAAAATAATTGTCGTGGTGTAGTTTGACTTTATTGATTTGCATCGTAGAAAGTGTTTTCACTTTAATGCTACAAAAAAGTGACACCGACAAGCCGTATTCTCACTTGGGGGCTTATTGGGGCCTTGATGGACAAGCGAGTGGCGCCCCTTGCAAATCCTTGACCGGGTCCAAAAGCCCTGCTGGAGCACCCATTTCCTTCTGGGTCGAGCACCATAATTACATGTGAAAAGTTTTTTATGAATAACTTATACTTTCCTTTTCCATAAATCCTTAACTACTAACCAATAACAACAAAACACATAAAAATATAGAACTTATCAAAAAGTTGAGCTGAACACAAAAGTATGTAAACATTTTGCATAAATAAGCTCTGAAAGTAAACACGATGTTAAAATTTAAAAATAATAACATGATACTGAGTGCAAATTGAGCTCGGCATCTCACCTCAATAACGAAGGAGGATTTTAAAATTCAAAATGTTTTTGCGTATACTAAGAAAAAAATATAACGTCAGGTCTGCCATTCACATCGATAATATAGACAAATATTTTTATGGACAATTTAATTCATCTCGTTAGATATACTTATAATAAAAATTTGTGAAGAATTGAGCTCGGCAGGTCTATCAAGTAATTAGATGTAAAATATATATCATTATTAAGCCCTGGCAAAATAGAAATAATAAGAAATCTATTAAAAAAGGTGAAGACAGTTACTGAACAAATATGGGTGGAGCTCTGAAAGCCAACTCGATATGTAGAAATGAAAATTGTGTTTAACACTGAACTGAAAAAAAATTTATTAGGGAAGCATCAACATTATACTACAAGTAAATTAATTATCGAAAAGACAAGCAAATAAATATTGAAATCCAAAACAAACTTTATATACATATATATATATATATATATATATATATATATATATATATATATATATATATATATATATATATATATATATATATATATATAAATCTATAGACAATATATATATATATATATATATATATATATATATATATATATATATATATACATATATACAATATATATATATATATATATATATATATATATATATATATATATATATATATATATATATATATATATATATATATATATATATATATATATATATATATATATATATATATATATATATACACACACACACACACACACACACATATATATACAAAATATATATATATATATATATATATATATATATATATATATATATATATATATATATATATATATATATATATAGTAGGGGTAGAATGTATGTTCTAATCCACTTTTTCCATACAAACTTCAAATGTTGTCGAGGGTGAGTGTCTCGGGTATGTAGGTGCATGTATTAGGGTGGAATAGGTAGGTGTCTGAGATCAGAAGGCGTGTGTCCGGGATATGTGTGGATGTCTTGGCTGGTTGCGGTGAGGGTGTGTGTCTAGGGTATGTGGATATGTGTATCGGATTAGTGTAGATGTGGGCCTTAGGTATGTGGAAATGTATATAAGACTGGTATAGGTGGGTGCCTGGGATAAGAAGGTATGAGCCCGGAATAGGTGTGGGTCTCTTGGGTAATTGCCAGGGGAGGGTGTGGATCTTAGGTATATGGGTATGTGTATAAGACTGGTATAGGTGTGGATCTTAGGTATATGGGTGTATGTATTGAATTAGCATAGGTGGGTACCAGGGGTGAGAAGGTATGGGTCTAAGGTAAATATACATCTGTATCTTGGTTAGGCAGGTAAGTGTTCTGGGTCTTAGTAGCCTCTATCGGTTAATAGTGGAGCTGGAAAGTTGATTTCTGTCTAGGATAGTCCCATATTTTCAATCAATAGATGAGAGCTCTAGATTTCTCAGTGTGTTTATACTTTGGCGCTTTTAGCGATAGATAATTATACTATTCATGGTTGTTATTCATCTATAGTGGAAGGATTTTTCATATATTCATTGCTTCTAGTCTTTGCATTGTTTCGTTATTCATCTTTGGTGGAAGTGTTTCTTGGGTCTTATACGCTTCTAGCGGTAGATAGTTTTTTATCCATGGTCGTTTAATGTATAGTAGATTCATGTATAGGATTGTTAGCTTGAAGTATTAGAGTTGCTGATCAATTAGGGAAGCTCTGTGGATAGATGGCGCTCTGGGCGGTTGTTCGCTGGTTGTAGGACTTGAGAATTTCTAGTGTATCTCACTACTGAGAGGCTTCCGGGTCGAACGATTTACTTTTTCACAATAGGCGTACTGAATGTTTTTTATGGTGCGATTGGCTGCGTGGTAACGGCGGGCGTTTGTACAGACGGATGACTGCGATACTGATGGATGATGGACGTGCCCGTCAGCGCGTATTCTAAGCCGTGGGAATTTACTTCATGGATGCTTGGATACGGAACACGTTGCAGCGATTGGTGTCTTTGGCTAAGGGTAGACGGGCGCGTGTGGAAATGGCCGATTCGCTTGATCATGCTAGCCGTGCCGGAAGTTTTTATGATGCAAGTAGATGTGTGGGATGGAGGGCGCTGCTATAGACGGGTGGCTTTGCATTATGGATGGGCGACGGGCTTGTCTTTCGATGGATGCTCTAAGGCATGAGAATTTACTTAGTGGGCGCTTGCTTAAGGTACGTTTTTGCTTCTCGTTTGATGTCTGTGGTTAAAGATGGACGGTATTGTAGATGTGATGCGGGTCGCTTGTTGGAGGAAGTAATCTGAGGTGTATGTTTCCACCGAGGCGGATGTTATGAGACGTACAAATTTGTCTCGTGAGCGTTTGCCTAAGTTTCCGCGTTTCTCATCAAAGGATGCCTGTCTTTAAGTATGGACGGCCGTGTCAGCGATTCGGAATGATTTGCGTCGCTTTTTGGAGGATCGTGATTGGGGTGTAGGTTTGTTCGGCGGTGAATGCTGTAAGGCATGGAAATTGTCCTCGGAGATGCGTGGCATGTGCAAGTGAGTTTGCTTGCTAAGTGTGGTGTTTCGTTCGCATAGACTTCCCTGTTGGCGGGAGTTTTAGGGCATCGGAATTTACAGCGTAGAAGAGAAGTGGTGCGGTATACACTGCATTGCAATATTGTTTTGCTTGATGGAGGCGGATTTTTTGTTGTATTGGTCGTGAGCAGCGGGTAACGTGATGCGCGGCATTGAGACGTGTTTTCATAAATGTCCATTCAAAGATGCGCCTGTTATAGTTTGCTGATTATTATTTACATTGATCGTTTTCAGTTTCTTTTTGCTTGGATACATCGTTTCTTTGTTTTGTGACTCATTGCTATTGTATATTATTGCTTTTATCGGTTTCATTGTAATAGTACCTTAAGAATCGTCTACAATGTATTTTGTTCGGTTAGACTACTATGTTGATTGTTCAGATCTATAGATGCAGGGAAAGAGATCTTAATGTTTGTTGTAATGTGTTCTTGATATTAAGTGTAGTATTAAATTTTAGTTTGCTTGTAGCAGCATTTTGCTTGTCTCCATCATCATCACTTATTTCTTAAAGCAGTTTCTATACTTCATTCTCTGAGTGTACTATTATGTAGAAGTATAGCACTATATTCATTCATTTTTTCTTTACTATAGGATGCTCATTGGTTTTTTTTCAAAAATTCTAATAATTTCTTCCAAGACGAGATGGTGATAATTTTGTTCGTACATCATATGATTTGTCCCTTTTGAGAAGTGCTTGGATCTATTTTTTAGATCACTATGTTGAGATGTATGTTTTGGGTATCCATTCTAAATTTGAGATTATTTATGGATGTTGTATAGGAAAGATATTACGGTTTATGGCTTCTGGAATGCTACTTTTTTATGGAGTTTATGTATGATGGATGTAGAAATCAGCGTGGTGGTCCTAATGAGTGGGAATATAGACGCATTTTCATTGATTAATTTTGGGTACGTACTCAAAGGAAGAACCTAATATAGAAAAAAGTGAATGCGCTAGGTCATTGACATGAGGGGTTTGCTGGTATTATGGTATTATTCTTTGTTTATGCTCATAATGCATGGGATAATATTTTTGGTCCTATATGATGGCATTATAGGCATGCACTAGACTGAATAAATTTTCATATTTACTCTGAATTAGGTGCTGTTATTATGGATCTGTATTATTTAGTTTAAGTAGTTTCATGAGTGTCAGTATAATATAGAGTAAAACTGTTATTTTATGCTTGTCTCATATTCTACACAGTATGTATGATTTTTTGACATTTCCGAATTTCTCTAGGTATATTTTCATTTAGAACTTGTTGATGTTTTTTGAGTATGATAATTTTTAATTTGTTATCTCCTTAGGAAAATGATGCTTGAATGGTGCCGTTAAGTTGATACTTTTCGGATGCATATTATCGCTTTTAATGCCTATATGATTGCATGAGAATTTACAAACCTCATACTTTGTGTGCTTGTATTAAGCGTAAAGCCACTTCTGCTATATTCATATACATTTTCAATATTTGTGCATTAAGTAAAAAAAGTATTTACTACATTTTAAATATACTGGATTTATCATCATAGCGATTTGAGGGTATACTCATTAACATATTCAAGTATTATTTTCACATAAGTAAAATATATTCTTGTTGAGTTTTTTCTTATCAGAATTTTTTTCTGCTGGATGCTTGGTTGATTTTTTTTAGGTTTGAAGAAGGTCTAATTAGTTTTCAACATAAAGGGTATGTTTTGGGTTGGCGCACTGCTACTATAGATCACTTAGGCTAATGTTTATGTAAGATAGTTCGGTATAGATAACGATATGTGGAAGCATATGAGTTTATGGTAGGCTATTTTTAGATCGATCTCATCGTATCTTGTATAGACAAGTAGCATATGTAATAAAGTGTTCATGATAAGGCTGGTCACGAGTCATTGTAGGATGTTAAGATATGATCATTACTTTCAGGAGGTGTTTGTCTGCTGGTAATTTGATGAACAGATACTTGAGTTGAATGAACTCATGCAGGTTTTTCTTTCTCTCCATCGCTTGATATTTTTGAATGGTAGAATTGAGTGTTTGATATTTGGGAGTATCAGATATGCTAGGAATGTTTAGGTTTTTTTTTGGTTTGTTGTTTGAGGTATTTGTTTACTTGAGCAGTGTTAGATTAGTTGTTAAAATAAAAAGATTGTGTTTCTTTCTAATAGAAATAATTTATTGAGTAATGCTATTTTTTGTTATATATGAAAAATTTTCATACAACTTACAGGACATCTAATATATGGGTTGATATATTCATTAATTCTATAGCATATTGAACAATTTTCAAGTTAACTTAACCTAGATTTATTCAGCTGCACTATTTCTGCATTAGGACCATACAAATGTATAGTAAGTCCTCTCACGTCTTTTTTTAATGTTTATTATACAATTTATATAGCAATTCAATATCCTCATGAAGTTTCGATAAAACAAAACAATTAGCTACATAAAAATTTTATTTAACGTACTTGTAACAAACTCATATTAGTACTTAGATTCAAAACATGAACAAGCAAATCAAATGTGCCGAATAAAAGTAGGCATTAAAAAAAAACAAAAAAAAATTGAAGTAGAAGGAGAGTGCTCCTACCAGAAAAGGATTGTGAACCAATTAGTAACTCAAACAATATTTTCCAAATATCAAAACTTGACTAATATACAGATTCCATAAATTGAGTTCAAAGAACTAAGTCCTGGTTATTATGTATTTGAATTCCGCCATATTTTTTTCAAGTGTTTTGACTCCGTTGCTTGAATAGTCATAACAATAAATCAATTTCATAAACCATTTCTATAATTTCCACTGTAATTCCTATATATTTGCAGTATCTAGGTCCGTTGCAAACATGTATCTCCCTAGTATCACGTGTTAATGTTGTTGTGATTGTTAAATATTCAATCGGCTGTAACCTAGCTATTTATTGTTCTGCTGTATTCAGTACGGGTCAGTGTCACACGGGAGGAAAAAGCCTGTTTCCGTGACCAAGCGCGGACCCTCCAGAAACAGCAGCGCAAGCAGCAACGGAAACAGCACCACCAACGCCGCCCAGACTGGAACCAGTTAGGGGACCCTACATCCAATGTTATAAATAATGGTTCCAACCACTCTTGATCCATGTGGCTGGCAATCGCACCTTACATAAGAAACACCTGAAAAGATTCTTATCGATGGAGAAAACGGAAAGAGCTGGGTTTGGTTTTTTTCTTAAATGTTATAATTCGTACACTCAAAATTATAAATGCAACTGCAAATTTAAAGTATTCAAAACTCACTTTTCTTCTGATGTGACGCTGAACCATACTAGATGCAGCAACTTCCCCAGTTGGTACCACAACTTTACCTGCTGATCTCCTCCCCATGGCCTTGAGGGGGTTGGGTGAATTCTTGCCTCTACTCAGCTGTGGGCTGTTGTTTTTGCTACTGCCGAGCCTTATATTCTTCCAAACTGATGGGCCGAGGGGCCGATTGGGATTTCGCAGCGAGAATGACGTCTAAGGGGGGCCTGATGGTTGTCTGCACAACTGTAGCTTCGCGGGCTTCTGGCTGGGGTGAAGCAGCGTACGGAGCCATAGAACGCTCCTTGTTTCCTCTCGAGCTGATGGGAGCTTGCAAATAAACAGGGTCGTTAACTAGAAGAATCGGGGGCCTCGAGGATGGAGGCAGATGGGCTCGTTGAAGCTGCTTACCATCGACCAGGCGTGGGGAGTGCTGAGGTGCCGATTGAACGAAAGGATACCCAGGACCAGGCGTAAGGCAAGGAGTCCTATTCAATGGTGGAGCCAACGGTGAATGGTGATCAATGAAGACCGGCAAAGCGTAAGCCGAAGAGCCGATGCAATGACGACTTTTCAGCTATACACAGTAGATGGGCAAGGCATAAGCCAAGGGACCCAATTCGGGGGCTAGGCAATGTTTAAGAATGACTGAAATTCAGCCAGGCGTAAGACGAGGAGCCAATGCGATGAGGACTTTGCAGCAACAAACAGCAGCTTGGCCAGGTGTAAGCCAAGGGTGTGCCGAGGTGCGCACTTTCGTTTTGGATTGATACTAAGTCAAAGAGAGTGATTGCTTTGCTCCTTGCGATTTTAAACACGTAAAGTTTTGACGCTACCAATCAGAGCTTTTGATCATTTCCTTGATTGATCAGAATTCCACAATTCATTTCTGCTGACCGTGTACTTGCTTCAATCAATCTTCTTTTAATGAACAGAGTGCAAAACTTAATGTTGGTTAAAATGCTAAACTTGCATTTGCTTCAATCCAACTTTTTTCATTTAACAGAGTTCGATAATTCAAGTCAGGTGAAATGCTAAACTTACATTAGTTTTAATCTAATTTCCTGTATTCAACAGACTTTAATAGTTCAAGTCAGGTGAAATACTGAACTTACCTTTTCTTCAGTCTAATTTTTATCCTCCGTAGAATTGCTAACAACAGTCCATTAAACGCTTGCTGGGATCAAGTTTCAATTACTTGGCTGTCTGTCCAAATGTATGATTTTGTTCTTATTCCGGAACGTAAATAATCATCCGCTAACGCGTTTGTGATGATGAAATTTCCAACTGCATATCATTGTGGCTGTATGTCTAAATACATGGTCTGTTACTTCCGTATTTCCCATGTTTGACTCTGTTGGTCTTTCCCGGTCTTGAATTGCATCGCTATGATGAGCATTGGGTGTCGTTTTACTTTTGATATGATGGTCTTGGGGGTATGTTTCAGCATATATGTTTGTTATTATATTTGAATGCTTGTTGTTTAGTTGATTTTGCTTATAATCAGATTTGTTTCTCTATATAGTATTCGATATTAAAATAATTCGTTTATAAATTGTATTTGTTTACTATTATTCGTATCTATTTTTCTACGATGTGTTTGAAAGTGCCTATAAATATAATTCGTTTGTAGAATATAATTGTTTTGTATCTATTTTTATATGCAGTTTTTGATCGTGCATATAAGTATAATGAATATTTAAATTGTAATTATTTTGTATCTACTTTCCTATGAGGTTTTAGATAGTGCTTATAAATATAATAAGTTTGCAAATTGTAATTGTTTTGTATCTATCTTTCTATATAGTTTCTGTAGTGCCTATAAGTTTAATGAATTTTTAAATTATTTATGTTTTGTACCTATTTTTCTATGAGGTTTTTGATCGTGTCAGTGCCTATTAATAGCATGAATTTCTAAAATATGTACGTAGAATATTTATGTACGTAGAATATTTAATACTAATGTTATTTATGGTTTTATTTGGACTTAAGTCTAACTGGCTAAAATGTTTTTCTTGTTTATTTGCGTCTTTGATATACCGTTTCGGCTGCTACGTAGCAGTTTGAAACTTTCACATATTCTTAACAAAGTTGATCGAATTTTGACTTCTGAGGTATTTGTTGCCCTTGTTCTTTTAAAGACTTACTTCCAAAATTCTTTTTACCGGATTTTTCAGGTCAAAGATGTCTAATCGCGAGGGGGGACACTAAATTTTCGTGCATTTGCCCTCCCACTGTACGCCTTGAAGCAAAACTTGTTGGTTAAGGACTTGTTTTGAATATTTCTCATCAAGAACTTTCATTCGATATTTATATTGCCTATACTTGTTGAAAATTATTTACAGGTGCCACTCTCTTATATGGGGATATCTTCTTAAACACTTTAACATTTTTTTTGTAGTGCAAGTTTCAAGAGATAACCACTTCACACATACTTATGAAATTTTATGTTTCTAGTTTATGTACTCTGCGAGAAAAATTACTGTGCAACACGGACGGACGGACAGACAGGTCGCGATGATAGTATAATTGTGTACAATTATTTTACAAAACCCTAAAAAGGATTAGCCCAATAAAAATACAATATTTAAAATAGATAAGCACTAACATGAACATATCAGAGCGTACACAAAAAATGTAAATGAATAAGAAAACACACAAATAGTGCACGCATCGAAAAAAAATAATAATAATTACACCGTATTCCCAAACTACCAACCATAAACATAAATGAGCTGCCACTAGTTTCATACTTTTTCTAACCAAGAAAAAACGCATAAGCCACCAATCAACACGTGTGGCTCATCTCTTCAAGGTTTACCACATATGATATTTTTTCGTCGGGGAAAGATATTGTTAAGCCATTAAAGATACAGAAATCAGACGATAGAACTAGTCAAGCTAAATGCTCAAGCCAGGTGCCTAAGCTAAATACCAAAGCCAAATGCCTAAGCTAAAATGCCCAAAGCGTCTTCAATAAGTTTTCGTCTGAAAGTATCTTCCGCACGATATTTCAATGTATTGCATACGTTAAGGCACAACATTTATTAAACTAGCTGGAGCTATTGTGTATGCTAGATGCCAATAATTAACGCTTGATTACAAATGTTTATTAATCTCTTTATTACACTTATCTACATGAGCGATGGCGATATGCGTCTGCGTGCATCGAAGTCCAGAAGATAAGAGAGAGAAAACGAAGTCGGTGCTTACTTAGCTGCTGCCTGGTGGTAAGAATAGCAATCGATGCAAAGCGCGATGAAACTTTGCACTGCGTCGGCACAGTACTCACTCCCAAGTGTCAGTCATATGACACTGATCGTTCGACCATCGTAACGTCTCCGCTTCTTACTTGGCGGGTAAGTCCTTGTCCCTGCGGGTGGTGGATTCACCGGTGTGAGCTGCTGTTTACCTGGCGGGAAGTTTGCGCTGGGTGCAGATTGTTGTAGCGCCGATGGGCTCGCATGATTCGCTTCGGCGGGAGTTACACTAGGCGCTCCGGATGCAACAGGAACTTTGGGCAAGCAAAAGGCTTTCGGTGAATCGGTGATGCTCGGTGTGTTGGTGGGTTGATGCGTATTCTGTTCAAGTTCTAGAAAAGCCGGCTTCAGGCGCTCCGTCGATACGTTGACATGGCGGCCATTCACATCGATCTTGTACAGCAACTCCGACAGTCTCTGCAGCACACGATGTGGTCCTTACACAGGACCACATCGTGTGCTGCAGACAGGGGTTTACGGACTGCATCCACGCGTAGGAAAACATGTGTGCAGCTACTGAGCCTTTTGTTAACGGTGGGCCGTCAGCACTGGTCGGATTTGCGATACATGCTCTTGCAGTTTGAGGAGAAAACTATGCGGGTTAGCCGAAGGGCTGTCAGGACTGATGAAATCACCTGGAATCGACAACGTAGTTCCATACAGCAGCTCTGCACACGATGCATCGATGTCCTCTTTGTAACTGGTGCGTAGCCCCAATAATACAGTCGGGAGAATATCTGGCCAGGAAACTCCACCGCCGTGACACATAATTGCGGCTTTTAACGTACGATGCCAGCGCTCGATAACTCCGTTTGATGAAGGGTGATACGGTGAAGTTCTAATTCTGGCACTTCTGGAGAAAACCGCGAGGGATTTGAACAGTGCCGACTCGAACTGAGTACCCTGATCTGTCGTGATGAGTGGAGCAGTGCCGTAACGGGTGATCCAGTTATTAAACAGCGCCTTTGCCACCGTTTTCGCTGTCTGATCGGCGATGGGAACGTCCGCTGGCCATCTCGTAAAGCGATCGATCATCGTTAGGCAATATTTATAGCCTTGTGATGGGGTGAGCGGCCCAATAATGTCCATATGGATGTGCTGGAAACGGCCGTCGGGCGTCGGAAATGGCTGCACTGGGTTCCTCTGATGACGAGTAACTTTCGAGCGTTGGCACGGCATGCACGAACAAGCCCAAATACGGATGCCTCTCTTCATGTTTGTCCACACAAATCTTATATCGATGGCCTTACAGGTAGAGCGAGCACTGGGGTGCGCCAGTCGGTGAAAAATTTCGAAAACTTTCTTGCGCGACGAAACCGGGACGAAGGGTCTAAGCCGGCCCAAGGACTCATCACAAATCAACACCTGCTGCGAACCGCATGAACGCTGGATAAGTTTCAACGATGTGCTGTTGCTTTGGAGCAGCTGTTGAAGCTCACTGTCGCAGCTTTGCTCTTGAGCGAGCTCGTCCTCGCTGACCATAGTCGGCATCTCTATAGTGCTCACACGGGAAAGTGCATCCGCGACTTCGTTGCTGGCCCCGGAAATGAAGCGGGAATCCGTCGTGAACTGCGAAACGTAGTTTAGATGTCTGAGTTGGCGTGGCGAGGCTTTGCTAGCGGATTGGGCGAATGCATACGTCAGCGGTTTATGGTCCGCTAGCACAAAAAAACGAAGAGCCTTCCAGGAAGTGACGGAAATGATGAACGCTGGTATAAATAGCGAGCAATTCGCGGTCGTAAACGCTATATCTAGACTCAGGCCAAGAGAGCTTCCTTTGAAAAAACGCTAAGGGGAGCCATCGACCATTTTGCTTTTGTTCTAACACGGCACCTATGGCTACGTCGGATGCATCAGTAGTCAGCCTGAGAGGTGTACCGGTCTGGAAATGTACGAGCAATGTGTTATCTGCCAAGCTGTTCCTAGATTTCACGAGCGCCTCCTCCGTTTCCGGGTTCCACTCGATTTCCGTCCTGTCTCCTTTCCTGTTGCCGGCACATAACTTGTTGAGGGGGGCTTGAAGCACCGCGGCGTTGCGGACGAACCGCCGATAAAAGTTTAGTGTTCCCAAAAACCGCCGGAGATCTTTCACTGTGACGGGCCTTTTAAACTTTCGGATTGCATCTACTCTGGACGTCGGAGTGCGTATGCCCTTCTCGCTAATTACGTGCCCGATGTATTCTATTTCACTCACGCCAAACTCGCACTTAGGGACGTTAATAACAATCCCGAAATTTGACAGGCGTTCAAATACTGCTCGTAGATGCAGTAAATGCTCTGATTTCGATTTTGAAGCGATTAGCACGTCGTCGAGGTAGCAAAAGCAGTAATCGAGCCCTCGGAGCACCTCGTCCATAAATTGCTGAAATGTCTGTGCCGCGTTCCGAAGACCGAACGTTATCACCGTATACTCAAACAGTCGAAACGGCGTCGTGACTGCCGTTTTCGGGATGTCCTCTTCCGGTATTGGGATCTGGTGGAACGCGCGCAGTAAGTCTATCTTTGAGAATATACGCATTCCACTCAAGCTCACGGAAATATCTTCAATGTGTCGCATCGGATATTTATCCGGAATCGTAGCGGCGTTAAGGTGACGATAGTCCCCGCATGGACGCCATGTGCCGTCTTTCTTTGGAACGAGGTGTAAGGGGCTTGCCCAGGGGCTTTTGGATGGTCGACAGAAACCTTTATTCAGCAGGAATTGGAATTCCTCTCGGGCTACGCTCAGCTTGTCCGGGGTTAGTCGACAGGGGCGGTCTGCTACCGGGGGGCCCGTAGTCGTTATGTAATGTTTTGTCTGACGTGTTGGAGAGCACGTGGAGACTGCTGGATTGGTTACGCCCGGAAATTCCTTGGGCAGCGACACGTACAGTGAACTTCCCACAACAGTTGACACGGACACTTGTTGATGCCGGCTAATCCTTCCTGATATAACCGCCTGACTTGTAGGGTCCACAAGCTTACGATTCTTAATATCCACAAGTAGACCGAAACACTTTAAAAATTGGCACCTAGAATGGGGCGCGACACCTTAGCGATGCAAAAACGCCAGCGGAACACGCGCGGCAGGCCGAGTGAAACCGTGAGAACCCTGTTCCCGAAGGTACGAATTGCAGTTCCGTTGGCCACGAACAATCTGTACGGGGACACTTCTGGGGCAGCATGTAGGTGAGCAACTGGGATTATGGAGACATCCGCTCCTGTATCGATGAGAAAGTTTACTTTCGACATTGGGTCAAAAACTTCGAGACGACTTCCCGCAAAATCACCAGCTGTCGTTTCTTGAGCTAGTGATTCAATGCGTTTCCCGGACGCTTGTCAGTGAAAGAGCATGGCGGGCGACACTGTCTCGCAGCGGCGCCAAAACGGCGATGGAAATAACACATTTGCTTATAGTTTTTACGTGGGTTTGGCTGCTGGAACGAGGAACAACAGGAGCTGCAACCGGAAGAGCTATCTTGTTGTGATGACGCCTGTATGCGGTTCACTTCCGTTCTCAGCTCGTCGATGCTTTTAAGGATGGACTCGCTGTCATTCGCCGGGCGTAATGCTGAGTCGTTCTGCACGCACGCCACTGTGTGTAATGTGCCGATGCTGGTTATACGGTCTGCAATCGTCGCCAATTCGTCTAGGCTACCACCCTCGTTTACGGCGAGGATTGCGTGAGTGCTGGGGGGAAGGCATTGCAACCATAACGATTTGATCAGGTTGTCCGGAATGAATTTCCCAGCGGAGCACTGCAGGCAACGCAAAAACTGGGACGGCCGCATATCCTCCATTTCAAACTCAAACAGCACCTGGCGCGTTCTTTCTTCGTCTGTGACGCACAAAACAGCTAATAGCCTCCATTTCAGGGCTTCCACGATGTCTGCCACCTGCGATAGAATTGGCATGTCCAACTCTGCCACGACTTTGTCGAAACGTGCCGCGTCCGAGCTAATTTTTCCACTGCGGAGCTGCGCTTCAACGCGCGTGAACCAAAGTGCTGGTTTGGTGTGCCAGAAAGGTGGCAATTTCACCATGATGGCAGCGTTGATGCCAGTGGAGGCTCGGTCGACATTGCCTTCATCGGCATCGAAGAGTTCGTTTGGCATTATAAAGAAAATCACTACGGAGTCACCAATATTGTGTATGCGAGATGCCAATAATTAACGCTTGATTACAAATGTTTATTAATCTCTTTATTACACTTATCTACATGAGCGATGGCGATATGTGTCTACGTCTATCGAAGTCCAGAAGATAAGAGAGAGAAAATGAAGTCGTTGCTTACTTAGCTGCTACGCTGCTGCCTGGTGGTCAGAATAGCAATCAATGCAAAGCGCGATGCAACTTTGCACTACGTCGGCACAGAGCTCTACTCGACATAAAATATTTGGACAAATAGCAAAGAAGATTGTCGTCTTTGCGGGATAGTAAAAATTCAAAAAAGTAGGTACCGGCATCAGGTGTGAATAGAAAAGAATGTAATCGTAAAATTTAGGGTAACTAATAAATAAGTAAACTGTCGTTATACTCTGAAAAATGGTCTTTCACTGAAAGAATAGTGAAAGTCTGGCCTTCTAATTGACAAAGTAAGTGGGAGGAAGATATTCGAGCTCTCAGTTAAAGTGTTTGTCAATTGTTCAGGTCATAGTAACTCCGTTTAAGTGCCATTATTACTTGTTTTTCACAAGGATACTTAATAATTTATCTGTTCGCTAGTGACATTATTAAAGTGCCATGTTATGGAAGTGGTGAACATGGTTTCTATAACAGATATACCAACAAGCAATCTTAGGCCAGATGAAGAAAATCCATTCAGGAGTAGACCCTTGCTGGCGCGAATACCGTCAAAGCAAGAAAAAAGCGGGGAAATTTTGCAGGGCGTGTCAGATTTTCGTTCATTAAGAACATCTCACTGCCGCAATTGCTACTAAAGTTATCGAAGCAATGGTCTTAAGCCCCGAAACAGCAAACCAACCTGAAGTCCCTAAGGAGACCACTGTAGGAAAAGAAGGAAATGATCAGACAAACGGAGCACCGTTGTGTGATTTCACTGCAAGCATTGGAAATGTAGCTATAGTACTATACTTAGCAAAAGAAGCCGATTACCCCTCCCAAAAAGGAGGTCACATAGTACAATTGCCTCTTACAGCGACATTAAAAAGAAAGGCTAATCCGAAAAGTGAGAGATTTTCTAAAAAGAATTAAATTAGCATGCGATTCACAAAAATAAGCAAACGCGTAAAAAATGGGCTCCTAGAGAACTTCGGACATTACTGTAGGAGCTGGTTAAAGGCCAAAGAGCACCAGAAGGCCAAAAAAAGCAGAGGTGTAAGCTTGAAGATCACTCGTTGAATGGTCAACCACTAAACATCAATAAAAGAATGGTGTCTACTCAAATCAAAGGAAAATGGGATAAAGAAGGAAGGAAGAAGCACCAAAGCAAAGAAACTCCTTCAAAAATTGCCAAAAAATCATTTTCACAGGGACGCCTAACAAGAAAAAGACCTGATGCGAAGCAGGAGAGAAAAAAGCCACGATCAAGACTTTGGTAGTGAGCAGAGCTAATAAAACCCCAAGATGGCCGATCCTACATGGAAGTGCTGCAGGATGTCAGGCAAAATGCAAGGTCAAAGGATACAAAAACTGCTAAAAAAGCAGCATGATCAACACAGTCATACTTGTCGAATTCATGAAAAAGGCTGAAATTTTTTTTGTGGTTGGGAGGTGAATGTTTTTTACGCACTGAGTGTGAAATCCCATGTTCGCAAGTGACCAACCAACTCACCAAACACCTCCTCTATAATTCGGAGAACCCAGCCTGGAACCGTTTGACACATTACTTCGGGCCAGGTTTCATTTTGTTAGCCGTGAGGCGCCTTCAAGCTGGAGGATCTTTTTTCTAGCGGAAGGGGAGACGGGAGATGAATCATCAGATAAGTGATCCTCCAGCCCCAACGCCCCGGATTGATTTGAGTCCCTTTTATCTTTTAGGACTACCTGAATATAATGAGTGACCTGGTTCCATATGTAAACCGATTTGAGCATCACCATGACTGTATTATCTGAAGTCAGCTCTCCCGCCTCCCTAAATAGGTCCTTTCACAGCCTGTCTAATTTTGTGCACGCAAAAAATATGTGGCAGGTATTGTCTATCTCTTCTGGGCAAAACCGACCATCAGAGGACCGCGACTTACTAATCTTGTGCAGATAAGGCTGAAAAAACCCCTGCCCACTCAAAAGCTGGGTCAGATAGAAGTCAGTCTCACTATGCCTTCAAATTAGCCAAAGTCTCACATCCTGGATGACGCGCGCAGACCACTTTTGCTTTATACAGTTCACTCAAGACTGTTGCCAATAATTGAATGAGTGCTGTCCCTCACGTCCTCGTTTTGACGTAGGTAAATAGTGCAGCGCTCTCCAGCAAGGAGGGAAACAAGTATCACACCAGCAATTATTCTCAATGCCAACTCAGATACTGTGGGATAAGAAGATGCAATTTTTAGTGCTCTAAGCGTTTCCAGTATACCTCCTTACTGAGAACGTTGCCGCATATTTCTGCTCCATAAAATAGCACTGACCCTACTGCACTCATTAAGGGGCGTCTTCTTGATAGGCTGGGTCCCTCACGTTGGTCATAGGTCGACTCAGTGCCCATACTCCCGAAGCAGCTTTCTCAGCCGGCGCCCTGATTTGCTCAGAGAATCATCTTTGAGTCCATCAGTAGCCCCAAGTACTTCAATGCTGGCTTTGATTCGATTAGTATGTCACCGATACTGATCACCTTTGCTCTAGTGATTTTCATTTTTGTCAAGATGACCATTTCGGCTTTTTCTTCCTTGGCACATTACCGTACCTAACATACCTAGCCCAAGTTGCGCTTGTTCAACGGAGTGTCCAGTGACCAGAGCTGTAACATTAACCGTATAGTAGACCGAGCATAACCCATCTAGCAACTCCAGTCTCAGTAGCTGCTACGTAATTACTTGACTGTGCACAATTGGTCTATCGTTTATCTACCTGCTCTAAAGCCACTTTGATACTCCCACTAATACTGTCGGCATATGACCTGGTTTGATTTTTATGATCTTTGAAAATATTACGTACGCTCTATAATTTTCGTCGTGTAGCTTGTCACCTTTTTTGTAGATAGAGAATATAATTGATTGGCTCCAGTCTCGCGGCATATGTTCCTGTTACCAAATATACTGGATAATTTTGTGAATAGTTCTATGAAAACTGCTGCCACCATATTTGATGAGGTTCACTGGAATCTCATCGATGCCCAGCGCTTTATTATCCTTTTGGGCTTCGATGGTAGAGCGAAACTCATCCAGATGTGGTGAGCCCAAAGGGAGCTCTCCGTAAACATCTATAGGCTCCGATATTCTGGTGCTGTGTGGAGGATTAAGGAGGTTCTTGAAATATTATGCCCATCTTTCCTTAATCTTGGTTTCATCAGCGATAATATGCCAATGCCATCACGACAGAGCGTGGTTTTGCGCTGATAACCACGTTCCAGGCTTTTCACTACTTTGTATGCTTGTCTTGTCTTGTTGCTCGCTAGACTTACATTGATACTTCTCAATTTGGTTTTCATAGCATTTTCTTTCCTGAGTTTTAAGTATTCTATTCGCAATCCCTCTAAGCTTTTCATAATGCTGTCTCTTTGTACGCTTGATGGTTTTCATTTAACGCATTTTGGCACTCATAAGCGAACTAATCGTCGCTTTTGCGTCTAGCTTGCTGTCTGCTTGTGTGTTTGGCCATGATTTTAATAGCCGCTTCCACTTCCATCCAAAGCTCGTCGCTTGTTTTCAGCGATGCGTCTGATAAGACAGGAGCTTGTTGTTTGTTGAGAGTCTTTGTGAAACTGTTTGCCACACATACCGTTTGGAGCTTGCCGATGTCAAATCTGTATAGTGGGCTGACATTTGATGAATACACCTTTGACATATGATATCAATACGTTAATTTGATCAAGTAATGATCTGAGTTACAATTTGCCCCTCGGTATGTACGAGCGTCAAGTATGCTCCAGGTCCAAAGTTGTTGGATTGGTAAATGGTCGATCTATTTTTATGCGTTGCCATCCGTTGATACTCAGGTCATTTTATGTATGTGCCGATGAAGGAAGCAAGTTGAACGTACGACTAGCGTGGCCATTGTCATCTGTTTCCTCTTGGAGGGTATATCCTCCAGTTGTTCTCCGATGGGATAGCTCATTGCCAACCTTCGAGTTGAAATCTCCCAGTAATATTTCTGTGTCGTTTTTGGCAATGTGTCAACTAACTTTTCCAGGTAAGTATAGAACGTTTCCTTCTTTGTCCTTTTCTGTGGTCAGGTCGTGAACATTTATAAGCCAGATTTTGAAGAATATGACTTTTATGCAGATCACACATAACCGTTCATTGATTCCCTTAAAATCAACAACGTGCGATTGAACTCCCTACCCACAATAAAGGCCACTCAAAATTCACATTTTTCAGTAGACTTCCTCCTTTTGAATATTGTATGCAATATCATATCTTGAACATCATTTCCAGTCCAGTTCGGTTTCTGGATTGCAAGTATTTTTGATCTATATTGACGGGAGATCTATATTGACAGAGGTATTTTCAGGCCGACTTATATGCTGCTACCTAGTTTCACGCTTTGTCCGCTGAGCCTCACGCCAAAGCTTGTGATACTCTCTTCATTTTTCAGCGATTTCAGTACACCGGAGTCTCTGACAGGGCACAGAAGGGCTGCAAGTAGTCGTGATAATGCACATATTTGAGTTCACCAAGTTTTGACCTGCCAGTTTTTTGTCCTGAATCGAAAGCGCCACCATCGGGAATTTACATCTCGGATATGTAATAATCTCCGATAACTCGGAGCAAATTCCGGAAGAGATCTGTCATCCTTACACCAGTAGCGAACAAATTGATGAAACATCTTTAATGCACTCACGTGGATGATAGGTGTCAGTGACAAACGAATTAACGTGCTTTCATAAGCTAGTTGGCAAATTGCTCGGAGTCTTTCTTTGCACTGTGTTTTCGCCATATGAAGTATACTCGTAAGTGCAGTTATTTTGAGTTCTCTTTCATTATCTCCAGAAAGTTGCTAAGTGAATTATTTTTTCCCATTGTTCAGCGCTTGAGCTTTGCATACAGAGTGAAGAGAAAAAGTAAACAAAAAACCCCCAAAAAAGGTATGTTACCTATTAAAACTGAAGGTGGTGGGCGAATGCGGTCTGGGAAATGGTTTATTTCTAACAGATCAGTGTTCTGGATCCGCTACCAGACGTAGAGTACATGCGGTGGCCGAACATGAGATCGTAACGGGGAAAAATTAAATTTTTTCATTGAAACTGAAATTCATTTGTGGTATGAATATGTAGACACAGAAAAAGAAAATAAGTAAATAGACAAATTATGTTTGCTTAAAATAGAGCAAATAAAGAGAATTCATTTTCAATAAACAAACAGAAAGCAAGTAAAAATAGAAAAATTAGCGACAGAGGTTAATTTCTGTCATCTATATGCTTAATTGTAACTACCAACTTATCGCGACGAATATATTGATTTTATCATCAACCGAATGCCAGGAAGTCCTTCAATGTAATTCATTGCTCTTAAAGGGGTTCCACACGATCAGTTTAGTTTCAGTTTCAGTTGAACTGTCAGTTAAACTTACGTGTGGACTGCAAAAACTGAAGGGAAAACTGAACTGAAAACTGAACTGAGGCTCCATGGAAATCCCATCAAGCTCAGTTCAGTTGTCAGTTGAAATTAAACGAAACTGAAGTCTAGTAAAAGAGGTTCTACACGATCAGTTCAGTTGTCCGTTCAGTTTGAGTTTCAGTTGAACTGTCAGTTCAGTTAAATTTTTGCTTTGCTTCCAGATGATCAGTTTCATATCAGTTCAGTTGTCATTTCTCAATCTTGAACATGGCGCGGTTTTATTGCTATCATGGACGAAGATTGTGTTATTGCAGTTGCGCTATGTGTATCACTGGATAAGCCTAGAAAAAAAGAGCTAAGTGGAGTAGAGAATGGTACCTTAAACGAAATTCGCTGTCTCATGTAAAATTAATGAAAGAACTTCAATTTGAACCATGTGATTGGTGTAACTATTTACGTATGATTGAGACTGCTTACAAAGAACTATTGAATTTAGTAACACCGTTTATACAAAAGCAGAATACGGTTATGAGACAAGCCATATCACCTCATGAAAGGCTCAGTGCAACATTAAGATTTTTGGCCACTGGAAATTTGTACAATTGTCTTCGATTTAGAACTGTTATATCAAGTCAAAGTCTAAGTGTCATAATTCCTGAACCTTGCAAAACCATAAATATGGTGCTGAGAGATTACATAAAGGTAAGTGAACAAGAATCAAGTATTTCCTTTTATATTTTATTCATTGAATAAAAAGAAAAAACTCAACAAGAAAAACAATTGCTGCATTAAAAAAAGGAAAATAATAGAATGAAATAGTAATACAACATAGTAATGTGGTGTTTTATAGACAAAAACATTGATACCTATTCGATAGGTTATAAATCCAAATGATTAATTTCATTATAATAATCGGTAGTTGAAATAAATTGTGTTAGGTGCTCTGATGATGTAGGAGTAGTTGCTACCACATATCGTGTTTTCGGGTCTGAAGATGTAGGATGTGAGTGTGTTACATGGATTTTGATATGTGAAGTTATATTCAACGATTGCATCTGTCCTTGAAAAAGTGCATCATTAATAAGTTTTTGAACAAATGGTAACATTTCAGTTGTCATATTGCTTAGTTCTTGTGCAATGTGCACGCCAAATGATTGGTATTTTAGTTCTTCCTTACGACCATTCTGCAGTCGATTGGTAACCAACTGCAAAACTTTTGATTTTGATACGGGTCTTTCACTTCCTGGTGACCTCTTTCTTCTGCCAGTAAAGGATGCTGAAGTGTTAGGACGTGTGAACTGATTGTCACTTGAGTTTTCTTTGCCTATATCTTCAGTTTCTAAAATGGTTGACTCTCCTTCATGCTATAACAAATACATCAGCATTAGTTTATTGACGGAATAGTACCTAACCATTTATTTATGTTTTTTCAGATGCCCAGGAACGAAAGTGAATGGAGATTACTTGCAGATGGTTTCAAAGATAGGTAGCAATTTTCAAATTGCTTGGGGGCTGTTGACGGAAAACATGTTCGCATAGTACCTCCAGAAGGAAGTGGGTCCTTATTTTGGAACTACTAAAAGTTCAACAGCGTTGTCCTCATGGCAATAGTGAATTCCAACTACGAATTCATCATGTGTGATGTGAACCACTACATTTTATAAAAAATTACTTAATAATAATTTATAATTACCACCCGATGATATAACAACTTGCAAAAATGCGCAACTGCCATGTGTATTTGTGGGAGATGAAGCGTTCATGTTGAGGCGGAACTTTTTAAAACCGTTTAATAAAAAACAGTTATCGTACGATCACATAGTTTTCAACTACAGGTTGTCAAGGGCTAGACGTATTATTGAAAATGCATTTGGAATATTATCAAGTAGATCCCAAATTTTTCAGTCTGCTATCAATTTAAAGAAGTTCCAAAACGTAGACGTAATTGTCTTGACATGCTGCTATCTACACAATTTTTTGAGGAGAAAGTCTAGTCATTCTTATACACCTTCCCAATTGAACGAATCAATCAGAGATCCAATAATTGAGGTGCATGGGCTTGAACCACTTCAAGTAGGCAACAGAATCAATATGAATGTTAGTGTGGAGGCAAAGGCATCCAGAGATGAATACGTGAATTATTTTACAAACAATGGTAAACTTGATTGGCAGGACGAAATAGTCCGAAGTAGGTATATGCCGTAATTTATGTTATATTCACTTTATGAGATGTTAAAATTTATAAGAAATAAAAGGAAATAAAAAAAGTAAAATAATAGTTTACTTACCTCATCTCCTTCATTTTCAGCATCACTACTATGGTTAGTGTCAATGGTGTTCATTCTACCTCGGTTAGTTCCTTGATCGCGAAGAAATGAGAAAAGCTCATAATACCACAATGTTGGTATGTAGATTTCATCAGCTCCAGCTCCACTTTTATCAGAATTCTGCACTTTTTTCAATTCCTTATTGTAAGCTGAGCGCAAACTATTAATTTTTTTTTACCATTGAAGCTGTTGCTTGTTTATTGTGCTCTTTGAACTTCTCAAGCAAAACTTGGTAGCAAGATTCTTTCTTGATTATGTTGTGGTATTGAGGATCAGATTTCTTCCATAAGCATGGAATATTTGGATATATTTCAATGAAATCTGTTGTAAATTCGTTATCTTTTCGCGACATTTTTAATTAACGATGTGTAAACAAACTTATTTAAAATAAAAAAACTGAAACGTAAACTTCTTATTCGACACCTTTTTTAGGGTTTTGTAAAATTATTTTACATAACCCTACTGAAACCGCGTCCTTTCTGTCCGTCTGTCCGTCTGTCTGACCGTCCGTCCGTGTGTCACAGCAGTTTTTCTCGGAAACTACTTAAGCTAGAAACATTAAATTTTGTATGTAGGTGTAAAGTGGTGTTCTCTTCAAAGTTCAACTACAAAAAAATTTTATAAGGTATTTAAGGGGGGTCTCCCCATATAGGGAAGTGACCCCCCGAAAAGTAGCCGATATGGGTATCAAATGAAAAGTCTTGATGAGCACTTTTCAAAACAGGTCTTAGTTTGGCAAAGTTTGCTTCGAGGGGCGCACAGGGAGGGGAAATACACGAACAAATTGTGTCTCCTCCTTGCGATTGGACATCTGTGATCCGAAAAATCTGAAAAAATCAGGAATGTAGGCCTTGGTGAGAACAACAACAACAAAAACGTTAGAAGTCGCAATTCACTCAACTTTGTTAGTAATAGTATGATATATTGATTTTATGTTTTCTTGAACAAAATCTTAATGGTACCCTTAAATTCAATGAAATTCAGTACACAGATGACTATTTATAAGGTTGATCTATCATGAAAGTTTCATGAAGATTGAAATATATTTAGCGATGTTATAGCGGTTTGAATTTTCCTCTATTACTATGGAACAATATGCGCTGCATTACTATGGCAACATATGGCTATGGAACAACATGCGCTTTTTACCAACTCAGACACTACAGTTTTGCTAGGATTTGCATGAAAATTTCAGGAATGATAGGTGTCATGTAGATCTTTGAGAATCGGTTCAGCTAGTGGTATCAGTAATCGTAAAACAAAATAGTGGCTGTTTTAAATGCGAAGATTGGATAATTTTGAGTTATTTTTTTCCAACTTCAACGTTTAAGGTGCATGCTTTGAACACTTGATTCAATTTAATGAATGACTGAAGCTGAGTACCTACAATTAATGCTCATAAGTGAAACAAGTCAAGAAGGCGGGAGAGAGATCCTAGCAAAAGGGCTTTGTAACCATTCTAGAATTCGAAAAAATTGACCATGAATCGATGATAACTGAGAGTGGCCCCTGAAAAAAAATTCATCAAACGTAGCCGATATGAGTATGAAATGAACGTTTTCATGGGAGCTTTTCAAAACAGTTCTTAAACTGTCAGTTTTTGCTTCAGTAGGGGCACAGGGGGAAATACATGAAAAATGTGCTTCCTCCCTCGCGAATGGACATCTGAGATAATTATCTAGGGAGATATTTATGAGTATAACAATAACAAAAACCTCAGAAGGCGAAATTCGTTAAACTTTGTTAATAATAGTATGATCTTCGTATCATATTTACTCCAATAAAATCGTCTTTGACATGTATCTTGATTTTATTCGATCTGGTGACTGCATTTTGTAAATTGAATACAAAACCCTTCTGACATGCGCGTAGGTCTGTTTACCCAACTTGTTTCTATCTATAAAAAAATTTACAAAATATTCAAGGAGACCTCGATAGTTGTACATAAACGAATTTCATATGACCTTATAAACTTGAAATTTTCTCTTTCCCTCTGACTGGTAAACGGTGCATCAAAGTAAGAAAAACAAATGAACATCGAAAATCATCTACAAATAATAATGTCAAAAACATCCAGTAGCTTCCTGCATTCGATTATTGATTAAATTCTCCTCATCATTTCTATTCACATCAAACTCATTTTAATCTCTTTACACGATCAATAGTAATCACTTTTCAATATTTCAACATTCTAACTATCATAAATCTTAAACGTAATATTCATAGCATCAAGCATTAAGTATTCGATTTTCAAATCATATTAGAAAGAACCATTTCAGAGTCAAATGCATCAAATTTATTTACTGAAGTATTGAAGCGGGTCCGTTTGACGTAAACAAACCATAAGGAACATGAAAAAGTTCCGAAAAATTATAGCTTTAGTAAATTAAAAGATTGATCGGCGCATTTATTTTATATTAATTTGTAAGCGTTCGCTCACTAAATTTGTAAGGTAGATTAATGTTGAATGAATATGTAGGATAAATGCAAAACCAGTGAATGTTTCAATTTTTTCTGGTAACGCTTGAAGGATAAAGTAGCGTGAATGATTTTTATTCATCGTATTGATGTAATTCTGCGTCAATGATTGGACAATCATTCCGCCAAGAGCTAATTAGAATGGAGAAAGAAGAAATGATAAAATCCAATAATATGTTTGCTTGAAATACATGCGAACATAACAGGTAATCAGTGCTTATTCAAATATCCTTGCCTACTATGATCGGTTATTCAAATGAAATTTAGACTCCCATATTAAGGCTCTCTAGTACGTTATTACATTGTTACCTAAACAAATATATCCATGAAAGAATGAATTGCTTCTAGCCAAATTATTCCGTCTTGCCAAAATGACAAGACGTCGACAACCTCCCGAATTCGCGTCAATAACCAACTCACGGATGCCTTTGACACAAATTTCTGTGACTAAATCAGGGAGATGGGCTGGCCCCATTGCTATTCAATGTGGCTCATAAGAAAGCTACCTGTTGATGCACGAGCTACATTTCTATACAAGTTAAGCCAAGTAGTGGCCTATGCGCACGAAATCAACATTTTGTCATGGTTATTAACAACTGCCAAATAACTGTTCCTGAAACTCGCGAAACAACGAAGCAAAACTAGTAGGGCAATAAATAAACGAGAATTAAACAAATGTCATGACGCAGACGAAAGAAAACACCCCAAAAACATAAAATATCGGAATTGACAAATATATGTGAGGGAATTTGTGTATTTAGACACCAAAATAACGAGAACCGGTAATGAAAGAGACGAAATACGCCCAGAAATGCAGCCAGCAAATGAAATTTTTTTCAGCTTTGACGATCTTGAAGATCAGCTCCATACACAGGAAAACAAAGCTCCAAATATACAAATCTGTGATAAGACCTGTTCTATGCAACGGGTGTCAAACATGAACTCTAACCCAAGCATCCGTAAATATATTGAGCGCCTTTGAGCGACGGGTCCTGAGGCGAATAATGATAGCGAAGCTAGACGGGGACCAATGGCGAACTCGATACAACCATGAGTTGTATGAAATTTTTGATGAGTCGGAGGTCTCAACGATTATAAAACTGTGGAAGCTGCATATGCCGGCCACATGAGTCGTATGGACGAACAACGAATACCCAAAAAGGCATTCGTTGGGAGAACTGAAAACTGCAGACCAGCGAGGAAACCGAGAAAATACTGGTCTGACTCGGTCGATGAAGACAGTGTGACCGAAGCTACTTTGGGGTAGACCGTCCGAACTTGTTGACCTATTGGGTACAATTCGTTGGCAGATTCCAAGGCGTCACGTTTATAAACCGATGGGTGGTCGTTTTAGAATTCCTTCGGGAAATCTCGAACGAAAGAGACGGGCTATATTAAATGATTCAAGATTTCAAGCAGAATGTACTGATTACCACTTGCTGAGTAGTCCTCTAATACTGTCTTACTGTGTATCCTCTGTACTCCAAGGCAAATGTTACGTCTGGTATGGTTCTTTCACAGCCAATACGGCAAAAATTGGCTTATTTCCGGTGTTTCGCATGAGTAATCAAATAAATTTCAAATGGCTATAACTTCCGTGATTATGATTGGATTTTCATCAAACTGACATAGTATTGGTAGACTATTCAAATGTCGAATTGCAATGAGTTTAAGGGCATTTATACGATTTTATTGAAAAAAATGTAAAATTCGCTGGTCATAGTATTAAAAACGTTAAGTGAATTTCAATTTCTGGCGTATTTGTTGTTGTTGTACTCATAATCACCTACCACTATAATTTTATGCAGATTTTTCAGATCACAGGTGTTCGATTGCCAACGGTGAGGGGAACACGAATTTTTCGTATATTTCCCCTCCCTGTGCCCCTCTCGAAGCAAAAAACTTCAGTTCAAGACCTGTTTTGAAAAGCTCTCATCAAAAACGTTCATTTGATACTCATATTGGGTATGTTTGATGAAATTTTTTTTTTCAGAGGCCATTAATTTATATGGAGACCCCCGTTAAGCACCTTGTAAATTTTTTGTTGCATTAAAACTTTGAAGAGGGCACCACCTTACACCTATGTGCAGTCTGTTAAGTAAAAGCGTGTCCAGCATAATTTTGAAACAGTTTACTTAACAACAGTTTTTGACTTATACATACATTAAATACATTCTGAGGTAACGCGCTTTCAGTTTAATAGTGAGTCCAATCACCACCAGCATCAATTATTGCTAGGCATCTACGAGGCATACTTTCCATTAAATTTTCGTCGTATCTGGGGGGAAGCGCCTTCCAAATGAGTTGAATTTGTCGGGAGAGCTGCTTCGAATGGTAAACACGTTTTCCACGGAACTACTTGATATAGGCCCAGACGTTTTCGATAGGATTTGCATCAGGCAATTGCGAAGGCCAGTCAAGTGTCACAATTCATTTTTCTCGTTTCTATCAGTACACACCCGGCTCCGGTGTTTGGGAACATTATCTGTACTCCGCCATTTTACATTGTTTGCACACAGGTGTTCCCAAATGGCAGCGTGTGATAACTTGAGACCATTATGCTTCAATTTCGCTTGTCCTTGACGTAAGGACAAGCCAGAATTGCGCGAAAACAAAGCCACGATTCACTTTTCATCCTTTTTGGTCACTTTTCCTACCGAACCATGATTTAGAAGGTCATCAACGGTTTTTGACTCTTTGAATCGTTGAACCCACTTCTTGACAAACGATGCAGACTTTTTAATGTATTTAGTCGTCACTACATATTTCATTTTCGGTCCTTTAAGGTGTGTGCAAAGGAACACGGCCTCGAAGCGCTTTGCGTAAAAGGCACTCATCGTGATTTTAGTGTTTTCCGTACGGAAGATTGACTTCAACTGAAATTTTTTCAAAGCGCCAAAGGCAGAGGTTCTCTTTACTGATAAAATGTGAAGTCAATATAATTTACGGATCACAAACTATGCTAGATACGCTCTTACTTAACAGACTGTACATAATTTGATGTTTGTAGCTTATACGGTTTGCGAGAAAAATTGCTGTGGCACACGGACGGACTGACGGATACACAGGCGCGATTTTGTTGTCATATGGTTGACTTAACCAAGAGTGATTTCATTAACCTAGTTTAATCATATGCATAGATAATTAAATAAGTCCAAAGTTGTTGAACTTAAAATGCAATGGAAAATATTGTCAGCAAAATTTATTTAAATAATTAGGATTGTACCATTGAAATAGTGTCAGCAAAATAGAATTTAATAACCATTGGAAATAATAACAGCAAAATTGGATTTATTCAACTTTTTATGATGGACTATGCAATTTGAGCTATCATAAACAAAATTGAGGTTTATGATGAAATTATTGAACTTCTTGAAATAGGATAAGCAATTCAAAATGAAAACAAGATTAAGGTTTTTGATCTATTGAAATTAAATATTTTATTAGCTCTAATGAAAAGTTTTAATAACGTTGATTTTGTTTGACTTTGCTCAGGAATTGAATATCTTGGGTAGGTGCAAGAAATAACATTGTTGAATGCATCCTTTAGTGAGCTTGTAACGTTGGAGTGACCTTCGCTTGGTTAGCAGCCTTCCGTATTCACAGAATGCATGTTCAGCATTTGCTTCTGAATAAATCACCAAATAGTACCAGCATAAAAATTAAAAATATTGTAGTTACCGCAGGTACTGCGTGGTTTTTATTTTTTATAGTGTTGTAGATTCTTAGACTTTTGATAGGCTCAGAGCTGGTTGTTGAGCATCAGAGCTAAATCTTTCAGGTGGAATTTCCTTAACTTCCTTTCCTTCCAAATGAGTTGAATTTGTCGGGAGAGCTGCTTCGAAGTGTAAACACGTTTTCCACGGAACTACTTGATATAGGCCCAGACGTTTTCGATAGGATTTGCATCAGGCAATTGCGAAGGCCAGTCAAGTGTCACGATTCATTTTTCTCGTTACTTTCAGTACACAGCCGGCCCCGGCGTTTGGGAACATTATCTGTACTCTGCCATTTTACATTGTTTGAACACAGGTGTTTCCAAATGGCAACGTGTGATAGCTCGAGACCATTTTGCTTCAATTTTGCTTGTCCTTGACGTAAGGACAAGCCAGGATTGCGCGAAAACAAAGCCACGATTCACTTTTCATCCTTTTTGGTCACTTTTCCTACCGAACCATGATTTAGAAGGTCATCAACGGTTTTCGACTCTTTAAATCGTTGAACCCACTTCTTGACGAACGATACAGACTTTTTAATGTATTTAGTCGTCACTACATATTTCATTTTCGGTCCTTTAAGGTGTGTGCAAAGGAACACAGCCTCGAAGCGCTTTGCGTAAAAGGCACTCATCGTGATTTTAGTGTTTTCCGTACGGAAGATTGACTTCGACTGAAATTTTTTCAAAGCGCCAAAGGCAGAGGTTCTCTTTACTGATAAAATGTGAAGTCAATATAATTTACGGATCACAAACTATGCTAGATACGCTCTTACTTAACAAACTGTACATAATTTGATGTTTGTAGCTTATACGGTTTGCGAGAAAAATTGCTGTGGCACACGGACGGACTGACGGATACACAGGCGCGATTTTGTTGTCATATGGTTGACTTAACCAAGAGTGATTTCATTAACCTAGTTTAATCATATTCATAGATAATTAAATAAGTCCAAAGTTGTTGAACTTAAAATGCAATGGAAAATATTGTCAGCAAAATTTATTTAAATAATTAGGATTGTACCATTGAAATAGTGTCAGCAAAATAGAATTTAATAACCATTGGAAATAATAACAGCAAAATTGGATTTATTCAACTTTTTATGATGGACTATGCAATTTGAGCTATCATAAACAAAATTGAGGTTTATGATGAAATTATTGAACTTCTTGAAATAGGATAAGCAATTCAAAATGAAAACAAGATTAAGGTTTTTGATCTATTGAAATTAAATATTTTATTAGCTCTAATGAAAAGTTTTAATAACGTTGATTTTGTTTGACTTTGCTCAGGAATTGAATATCTTGGGTAGGTGCAAGAAATAACATTGTTGAATGCATCCTTTAGTGAGCTTGTAACGTTGGAGTGACCTTCGCTTGGTTAGCAGCCTTCCGTATTCACAGAATGCATGTTCAGCATTTGCTTCTGAATAAATCACCAAATAGTACCAGCATAAAAATTAAAAATATTGTAGTTACCGCAGGTACTGCGTGGTTTTTATTTTTTATAGTGTTGTAGATTCTTAGACTTGTGATAGGCTCAGAGCTGGTTGTTGAGCATCAGAGCTAAATCTTTCAGGTGGAATTTCCTTAACATAAAAACTAACAACTGTCCGTTCTCCATTGAGTGATGATCGAAGCGTGATTTCCTTGGTCTAGTTTTGCAATTCAAAGCTATTCATATAATCCCTACATCTATTAGCACAATTTCTTGTCTCTTGCCATTTCATTATTTTTTTCTCCAACATTTACTAGTTTGCTCATTGTTGCTTTGTTTGACTAAAATGTTTTTGTCCTTACTTTTCAATATATTTTGTTGACTTTCCTGTAAGGTATCTATGCTGCTGTAAACCTCAAAATTAACTCCAAAAACGGCAGTTAGAAGTTTACCAAACAAGATTTTTTTTGCCTGAAATTAGGCATTGCTTTGATTTTTTGAATATGGCGAAGTATTTCTACAAGTCTCGACTCCATGCAATGCAGTGTGTGCTTTCGGATAGGTATTTCGTTTTGTAACAAATATTTCTCATATTTTTCAACATTTTTTTCATCTTGTAAAGCAGCGTTTTTGGGAAATTTACTTCTAATCTCAGGCTTTCACTTAAGACATGAAAGTTGCCTAGTCTTTTCAGATAAATACCTCATTTTGGTGAAATGATATCATAGTAGATATTCGTAGACTTTGCTATGGCTAGTTATAATAGTGAGAGTATTAGAAGTGCTTTATTTAATTGTTTATTTGCCCAGGCGCAAGGAGCGATCCATTTTCTTTTAGGCTGCATGTTCGTTTTGATTTTACCGATTTCCGAGGATTCCATTTCTGAGGAGTGGCTTGAATTAACTCAGCTGGAATTTTGGTATGTTTATAGAGCGAAATAACTTCAGATCCGTTTTTTTTCAACCGCTTTTGTTTGTAGCGATGCATCTTGTTCGGAGATCTCAACAGGAAGACGACAAAAATCTATTATGGCATTTTTCTTGAATTTGTTGCCACTGTACTTCACTGTTACTCTCCGGGCCTTACCATTTGACTCAGGATGTATGTCATGGATTCGCGCAAGGGGCCATTTGGTTGGATGTATGCCTTGTTCCTTCATAAGGACAAGTTCCCCGACTTTTATGTTTTCCTTGAAATAGGTCCATTTTCTACACCGATAGAGAGTTGCAAATATTTGATGGCCCATCTACAATATTTTAGAATAGCTGATGCATTGAGGTGAGCATTTGCTATCGTTAATGTAGAGTTTTGTTGATTCTGTGATATTTTGCAAGGGCTAGCAGTGGCCAGCCAATTAAAACGTGATAAGTTCTCAGAGCTTCCAAGCTTTGATTTGACATAATATGGTTGAGATTTCTTCAAAAGTTGGAATTGTTTTTGAGTTATCGAAAACTCTCTTTCTATGCTCTGTTACTGACTTCACTCCGGCTTTCCATACAGCTCCAAAATGAGATGTAGTGACAGGTATGAATTTCCAGGAGACACCATTTTTTGCTGATATTCTTGCTAAATTGTTTTTTGATCTTTCAACGTTTCCTGGAGATTACTGTCCATCTTGCTAATTGCTCCAACAAAATTAGTTCCATTATCACTGAATATTTCTTTACAAAGTTTTTTAATTAATTTTTTTTTGTGGTTGGGAGGTGAATGTCATTTACGCATAGAGTGTGGGACTCCCAAGGATCTGGCACCGATTGGCACATTACTTTGGGCCCAGCTTCGTTTTGCAACACCGTGAGATGCCTTCAAGCAGGGGGGATCCCTCTTGCTGCTGTGAGTTCCTTCTATATTTTAGGACTGCCCGAACGTAAAATGCCACCTGGTTCCATATGTCAACCAATTTGAGCATCACTGCGACTATATTATCTGGGGTGAGCTCTCTCGTCTCTCTGTAGAGGTCCTTTCGCAGCCTGTCCTATTTTGTGCACACAAAAAAATGTGCGGCAGACATTGTCTTCTTCTCCTGGGCAAAACCGATAATCGAGGAGTCGTGACCTACCAATCTTGTGCAGCGAATACCCATGCCCGCTCAAAAGCTAGTTCAGATAGAGGTCAAACTCACCATGCTTTCGATTTAGCCACGGTATCACATCCGGGATGAGGTACACAGTGCACCTTCCCTTCGTGTAATTTACCCAAGGCTACTTGCAATCGTCGAATGAGCACCGTCTCTCTTCAGAGACAACTGCCCACCTCACGTCCTTGTATCAACGTAGGTCAATAACGCAGTGTTCTCTAGTAAGTAGGGCAATAGGTATCACGTCAGCAATAACTTCCACCACCAAACCAGAGACTGTCAGATACGCAGATGCAGTCCTCAGTGCACCTGTACCAAGCGTTTTTGATATACCTCCCGCCACCCCATATGTTTGCTCCGTACAGTAGCACTGACCATACAGTACTCATCAAGATGCATCTTCTTGATGAGGTGGGTCGCACTGCGTTGGCCATAATTCGACTCAAAGCCTATACTCCCGAAGCATCCTTCTCAGCCAATGCCTTGATTTGCTCAGAGAAACTCATCTTCGAGTCGATCAGTAGCCACTGGTGCTTCACCGCTGGCTTTAATTCAATTATTGTAGTATGTCTCAAATGCTAATAATGCTCACTCTAGGGATTTACATTTTTGTCAAGATGACTCGTTTGGTTTCTCAAATGGAAAACTGAATCCTCGACCAGTTATCAGCCTACCTAGCATATGCTGTGCTTGTTTAACGGTGCGTCCAGCAACCAGAGCAGCAATATCATCCGCATAGCTGGTCTAACGTGACTCATCTGGCATCTACAGTCTCAGTTGACCGTCGTGAGACATATTGCATAGGCCTGGACCAAGAATAGTTCCATGGGCGACACTCGATGTAGCTTCTATTCTTCGTTGGCCCTGTGTCATGTCATACAGCAGGTTTTGATCCTTCAGGTAGCCCCTCAAAAGCTGTTTTGAATATTCTGGAACTTTGAAAGGGTTTTCCAAAGTATTCAGAATATCCACCCATCTAGCGGAGTTGAAGGCCCTCCCAATGTCAAGTGGCACCAACAGGACGATACGTCACATCGTGCGGCTATATGCCTCTACCTCTTGGACCACGCTCATCACTCTTTAATCGCATCAATAGTAGAGCGTTCTGCTCTAAAGCCGTACTGCTTGGGAGAAAGGTCCCCAACAGCATGAATTGTGTCAGCGAGTCATCCCTTGATGAGCTTCTCAAGCATTTTCCTAACCGTGTTTAGCATGCATAACGGGTGGTATGCAGACGGTTGGGATTTCCCTTACCATTGCTGATCAGTATGATCTTCGTTACCTTCCATCGTACCGGAAAAAGCCAGTCCCGTCAGCAAACGTTGAATGCGCTGAGCAGCAAGTCAGGGCAATGGTGAAAGACAAGTTGCAGCACCTCAGCTGGAATATCATCTGGACATGGACTATTCCTCACTTTCAGTGAAAGGACTGCCTCTTCATGTTCCGGCTGTGTGAAGAGTGGACACTCGACTGCTGTTTCACCATGGACTATGCCAACATGGCCAGATAGCGCCAACACTATCTTTTCCATTTTTCCCGCATCATGCATGCACATAACTAGCTTGTAGCCAAAGAACCAAGGATCCTTGTTCACATTGTCTACTAAATCTTGCCAGCAGTGAGCCTTGCTATTGCTAATCAATTTGAGGAGATATTTTCTGCGATACTTATATGCTGCTTCTTGTTTGCATGCGTCATTATGGTTCCATGCCCGTTAGACCTAACGCTGAAGCTTGTGACACTCTTTTCGCCTTCCAGCGATTTCAGTTGTCCACCAGTACACTAGGAGCTTGCCATTGCAGCATTTTGATCTGCGATTGCAGCATTTTGATCTGCGATTTCTTCTGTCCCCTACGAATCTCCCTGCAGCAGAACATCTGCTGTGAGCCCCTCGATGAACCTCTCGATGTTCCTCCTTCTAATGTTTCACCCAATTCTAGAAGGTCAAGAGCACGGACTTTGGAAGACATCATCAGTGATCTCAAGCAAAATGAACTGATTATCACTGACTGAGTAGTCCTTTGATACTCTACAGTTGTGCATCTTCCGTATGAAGCACTCCGAGGCAAATGTCACCTCCAGTATGGTTCTCTCACAGCCAATACGGCGAAAATCGTTCAGCGTTCTTCTCAGTCAAGTCAATGATGGCCATGTGTTGTCTCTTATGGTTTTCTGGTGTCAGCCTCGGTTTGATTCTGCCCACAATAGGTAACTTCCTTTTGAAAGCCTCTCCTGCCCCAGGCAGATACGTAACGCAGTCATTGTTTCTTATTTCAATCACTGCTATCGGCTCTAGATAGGCTAGAGTTGTGATTTTACCGAGGACTTTCTATGTTGCATTGCAGAATGCTTCACAATTGTCGGTCTTTGCTCCGAATTCGACAGCTCAGCTGTGTGGCCTAGGAGCTAGTTGAAGGAGCCCAAACTTTACTCCTTTGTTGGTTTTTAGCGAGACGCATGCAGATTTTATTCTTTTAGAACATCACCCGTTTTTTGGATTCGCCTTTCTTCTTCATGTCGCAGGGTGACAATTGTACTTTGAGAGAGGTTATTGACCGTTAAATTTTCAACGGTGGCCATGAAATCACCCAACGTCAATTTATTTATCAGGTCACTCCTTTCTTTTCCTGCCGTAATCTCTTTGCATACTTCAGGATCGTTCGTTATTATTTCGGGATCTACGATCCTTGCTTTGGTCACTTTGGTAGCGACTGCAAAAGTGATTATCGAATTCTCGATGTTCTTTATATTTTCCTCAGCTGGTCGAACATCTGGCGCGTCTTTTTAGGACGCTCTGGCATTCACTTGAGTTTTTTGCTGCACCCAAATGCCCCAGGAGTCTCAATCTGGACAAGACTGTCTGTTAATCTCCGTTTTTCGTCCGTCTTCACTGTCATTGAGTGCATCTTCATTTTTGCCATCGTTAGCACCACACCCGATGTGCTCTAAATACCGTGGCTGCAGCCGCTAGTTGCGTCGGTATGCTGTAAATATCGTGGTTGCAGCAGCTGGTTGCGTTGTCATTGTTGTCATTTTTGCTTACTTTTTTTTTTGGTTTCTTAAAATCTTCTTTTTGGGTCTCAATTTGCTTTAGTTTTATTGGGTCCCCCTCGAGGCCACTTTCTCCGTTCGTCTGTGTAGTCACCGTTTTGGTCCCGTGATTAACGTTTGCAGAGCAGGAAGACGATGGGAGCGTTGGGACAAGCCCTTATGGGAATAAGTGCTCAGAGCCAGACCAGCACTAAGCGGGAGTCCAAGTCAACCGAACCTACACCATCAACACAATAGTGTGAACTTCAAACGTACTCTGAGGCCTACTCAGGTTTCACTGGCGCGGAGATCGTACGATAATTGAATTGAAGCCTTCACGTACGAGTGTCTCCTTGGCGCTACCGTGTAAAGCAAGTAGGTCAAAACCAGCATGTCTGGCAGCCGTTCCAGCATGTCTGCTAGCCGTTCGTTGTCCAAAGCGTAGTCCAGATTCAGTCAGGGTCGTTACCTGTCATCCCAGGAAAGAACTTCACGGCGCCCCCCATATTCTCGGGTCCGTGGGGTGGCGTTTCCCAAAAAATGCTAGCCTCCAAGAGTGCTCCTGTCGACCAGCGTTCCTCCTGCGGGAATTTCCTCGAGTGCGTGGGGACGCAACTTCCCAGAAACGTTAGAATCCAAGAGTATTTCTGTTGGCCAGCACCCCTGTGGGTGCTGATGAAGGGTTTAAAAGACACTTAAAAAGGCTTCTGTTGAAATATAATTTACGAACTTAAGTGGGCAGGTTTTGTAACTATGCACATTAGTAAGGCAATATATCCTTTAAGCATCGTTTATCGATATCTTTTTGGCATTCGTTTGCTAAAAGGTGTGACGTTCTCAACCCCACAATATGTAAATGCACTTGATGGTGTGATACGCACGGCGGGCTGATCGCCCATTATTTTCTTATTTTGCTCAAATTTACAACGTGTTATGCATCGGTGGATCTCATATCTGATAACTTTCTAGCCATATATGCTACTATCCAATATATCATTCTTAGATAGTTTCTGATTAGTTATAGTACTTCATGGTTGATCTTTATATGAGCATCTCTAACGATGAGATAAGTTATGTGATTACGTTGCGGTATCAAGGTAGGAAATCTGACGTCTGCTGAAGTGGTTGCAATTCAGAGTCTCTCCCTCACTCGAAAAACTTCATGTTTATCTATAAATGGATTAAAAGTTCGTATATTTATATTAGCTTCTTGATTACTTCTAAATTAGCTATGTTCTGCGAGCACTCTTGCCGCTGTATGATGGTTATTATTCTTAAATATATGTTACATTGTCCAATTCGTTGCATATCAAAAATCTTGTTATTTTCTCAGGTTATTTACAGTTATGAGCCAAATTGAAGCAGAAGCTAAAGATTCTTACCAGTTTCTGTAAATCGGAGTAGTTCAAAAATTCCAATTTCTTGTTGTGTTGATCTCACTAATACTATTCTAAAAGGGTTGACCATGCTTATCATCTTTAGAAGCCAGGACGGACCCAGGACCCCAAAGGTTATTTTTTTGCAGGTATTTTAAACTTATCCTTCTAGAAGCACAGTCATGTATTTCCATTTTCATTTTCCACCATCTAATTTCTTTACTTTGGAGATTCTGCTAGCGATCTAAGTTTGTAAAGAGCATAGTTCTTTCTTTAGCCATCCCAAGGCTATTGTTGAATCGCTCCAGGCAAAAATTGGAACATTAATCAGGGTTACAGTGTTAACATTCTGATGCAGAAGGTTTGAGAGAAGAATAGCTGCGTTGAACTCAAGTTTCGGAAACAATTTATGACTTCAAAGATGTGAGTTTAGCTTTTGCACAGAGTAAAATGATTTTGATAGCTTCAAACTCATCAGTGATGTACATAATAGACTATTTCTGAGTCATCGCAGAAGCCGTGGAGTTTTATATTAGCTTTGGATGTGAGCCTATTATGGAATTCTTTTATTTCCCAGGCTTGCTAACTTGACCTTGAAAGAGTTCCAGTGTTTCATAATCTTTTTGGAAGGCTGATTGTCTCAATGCACTCCTGTGTTTCAGAAGACTTGCGTTGGCATTTTCGCTCATATTTTGATTGAAGCTAGCTATTGTAGTTGATCGTAAATCGTGGTGATATTTGACAATAGCCGTCGCTTTGTCAGCTTTCGACAATTTATTTCAACCTGGGTTACGATAAATTACTAATGTTTTAAGAGATGTATCTTCAGTTATTTGAAGTAATCCTTTTCTTTTGCATCTTCAAGAGCAACTACTAATATTTCTGGATAATTGCTAGCCCATTTTCTAAGGTTAAGTCCATCCTTTTTCAGTAGGCATGTTATTTCCCTTAATATCTTTATTACCTCCTCGTTTGAATCTGCACCACTGAGCAAATCAACGACATAAAATCGTTTTGAGAAGCTTTAGTCGTGTATGGATAGCTCAATAAGATACCCTATAGCCAAAAATTAGGCACACGCTGTGCCATATGTACCTGTGTTCAGCTGATACTTATTTAGTTTTTTGAATGTTCATCTCTCCAAAGCATTCGTTGGTAGGCTCTATCCTACTTTGCTACGATGATCTACGGGAACATTTTCTCAATGTCTGTGGTATGTACGTTCATATGATTTCGTCATCTCAGCAAGATTTGGGCTGTCTTGCTGTAACTTGGCACCAGTATAAAGCAAATTATTAAAGCTGAGTTCCTCTGAGGAGCTCGCTAATGCATCAAATATGACCTGGACTTTAGTTGTCGTACTGTCTTTTATAAATAATGGATTGTGAAGTAAATAGAAAACGTTTCTAGTATCTCTGCTATAGGGAACAACTTTTTCCCTATGTCCGAGCTCAACATATTCCTCAAGAAACTTTTGAAATCCTTTTTTCAATTCTGGGTCTCTTTCTAGTCTTTTCTCAACTTGCTTGTATTATAATATAGCTTAAACACGACATTTTCAAAATGGGTTTAAGTCTCTGTCACCTTTGAAAGGTAGGATCTGCTAGCCTTAGTTTCGGGGCTGACTGGACTTAGGTAACACCACTCAACCTTCTGATAATATTGTCGTAAGCTTGGACATAACTAATGCTTTGACTAAGAGGGTGAATGTCGATTGGAAGTGTGGAGCTGTCGACATATAGACTTTATCAAGTGCGGCTGATATTTCTACTTCATTAATACCAGTGATAGTCACAAAAGTATCCACTATAAGAATTAATGGTTGGCAAGATTCATTTGTGGCAATATTGCATGACACAGCTTTAAGGCTAGGGAAATGTAGAAGCGTGTGGTGTGGTTGATTGCATTTAGTGCCTTCAGTGTGAGCGTGGCAATTCTTTCGCAATTAAAACGAAGATAAAAATGTATGACGATCGACAGTCGAGAGTTCTTTAAATTGGCTGCAGCGATTTACAAAATGCTAATGTGTGCGAAATATACATGTTGGTTTTATCATTGTATTGAAAGCTTGTTTCTCGCTGTGTTGCTTCCAGGACTGTAGTTTAATTGTCACTAATACTTTATATCTTTTAAGAAGGGAATTTTAGAGCTACTGAGCCCATGGCACTTTCTTGTGATTGCTTAAAATGTCATCAAACATACGGATGCTTCCAGAACTAAGCTTCTGCATCACAGTATGGATTATAATCGGATCCCATTGATTTATGTTAAGGACATTTTTTTTAGTGCTGCAAGACAATTGTGCAAAATATTGAACGTATTGATTATTCCTGTCAATTTCTTTTGCCTTTTTTCTTAATAGCAAATATACTATCAATTTGTGCCCTAGACTTCCTTTTGTTGTTTGAGAGGTGCTGCTGTAGTATCATGATCGCTATATCGTTATTCCATGCATCTTGTTGCAGATGTGAAACAGAATCTTTGGCTTCTCCTTCTAGGTAACTCAGAAGATATTGCATTTTTTGGATTATTTCTAGATTGGAGCTATCATGCATTGTTGCGAGCGAACAAATACAATATACTCGTATATACATACGCCTAATCAGTGAAGTAGTTGCGAGCGAGCCAGCACTGCCTATGCACTCGCTACACCAATGAAATTAGGCAAACAAACACATACGCCCATTGTTATTGAAGCATGTGGTCCAATGATCAAGCGTAAAAGTAAATAAGCAAGCCAAAAAGTAAATAAAAAAAGATTAACCCGTAATGCGCTTCACACGATCATCACATTGTGAACGACATACATGATAAGCTTCACTACGATCAAGCACATAAGCTTTGGGGTAGTGCTTTCAGCGAAGTGAAGCCGAAGTGAGAGAGCCAAAAGGTGAAGCAAAACTCTCCTTAGCTCAATTTCCCCAATTTTGTCATAAAAATCTACAAACAAGACGGGGCAAAAGAGCTACCGTGGAATGGGAGCTCACATGTTGCATGTTCGGCAAATTTCGGCGAAATATGGAACAAAAGCTCGTTTCGCAACCATATATAAACACTTGAAGGAGTACTGAAGAGCAGTCGTGTTCGAGTCTTGTTCGAGTCCAGTAGGAAGCGTGCTGCTACCCATTCATCGTTTCACGACGTTTAAGCATTCGCGGTTTAAGCTTTAGACGAAGGTATTGTTCAGTGCCCAACAAAATGGTGAGGGGTGAGGTGTTGGCTTGCGCCGCGATCTTCAATTGGCCTGTTGGCGTTCAACGCCGTGTGGCTAGCTCGAACCATTAGCACGTCAAGTTGACTCCCTCTATAGGCTGCCACTCCCCTGTGAAGCGTGACAAGTCACGGTAAAAGTGAAAAGCGCTTCACTCAATGTTGATGTAGGTAATCAATAATTTGATATGTGAAATGTAATTTTGAAAAAATAAATGAACAAAAAATAAAACGATAAAATAAACGTTTGGCTTTGCTGATTTGGTTTAGATGACTCTATCCATCTAAACCAAATCAAGTAAGTGTCATACAGCGAGATCTCTCCCCAGGAGTCTTGATGATGTATATAGGATACACATGAATTTAAGGTCCCAGTTCATACCAGTATACATAGGGGATACTGGTTATGTAACAAAAATGACTGTATTGAATAGGTCATAAAACCTCCTCCATTACGTAAAGTCACTATTAAACGTTGGAATGGTTATTGCTGGTAATTTTAGCATGTTGCTTGAAGGCCAAAAACTTTTTTTTGTGGCAGGGAGGTAAATGCTATTTATGCACAGAGTGTGGGACTCCCATGCGCGACTGGACTACCCACTAAACACCTCCCCTGTCAACCTGAGAACCCCAGCTTGGAACCGTTTGACACATTACTTCGGGCCAGGTCTCGATTTGTTACGCCATGGGGCACCTTCAAGCTGAGGAGTCCCTTTCCTAGCGGGAGGGGAAAGGGGGTGAGGAAATGCTTGAAGAGCGATCCCCTAGCCCCAGCGCCCCTGGCTGCTGTGAGTCGCTTTTATATTTTAGGATTGCCCGAGCATAATATGCCACCTGGTTCCATTTGTCAACCGCTTCGAGCCTCATCGCAACAATGTTATCCGGGGTGACCTCTCCCGTCTCCCTGTAGAGTTCCCTTCGCAGCCTGACCCATTTTGTACACGCAAAAAATGTGTGACAGGTACTGTTCTCCTCTCCTGGGCAACACTGACAATCGGGAGACCGTGACTTACCGATCTTGTGCAGATAAGACTGAAAACACCCGTGCCCGCTCAAAAGCTGGGTCAGATAGAAGTTAGTCTCACCATGCCTTCGATTGAGCCACGGTCTTACATCCGGGATGAGGCGCGCAGTCTACCTTCCCTTCGTGGAATTCACCCAAGACTGCTGCCAATCGTTGAGCGAGCGCTGTCTCTCCTCGCGGACAACCATCTCCCTCGCATCCTCGCTTCGGTGCAGGTAAATAGCGCGGCACTCTCTAGCAAGGAGGGCGACGGGCATCACGCCTGCAATCACTGTCACCGCCGAGTCGGAGACTGTTGAATACGAAGATGCAATTCTCAGTGCTCCTCTTCTCTATACCTGTGCCAAACGTTTTCGGTATACCTCCTTGCTGAGAGCGTCGCCCCATACCTCTGCTCCGTACAGTAGCACTGACCCTACAGCACTCATCAACAGGCGTCTTCTTGATGGGCTGGGTCCCCCTACATTGGCCATAAGTCGACTCAGAGCCGATATTCCCGAAAAAGCCTTCTCAGCCGTTGCCCTGATTTGCTCAGAGAAACTCATCTTCGAGTCGATCAGTAGCCCCAGGTACTTCATCGCTGGCTTCGATTCGATTTGTATGTCTCCAATACCGATCATCCTTACTCTAGGGATTCTCTTTTTTTTTTGTCAAGATGACCACTTCAGTTTTCTCCAGTGCTAAACTGAGCCCGCGAGCAGTCATTCAGTCCCTCACTCGGCGCATTAGCATACCTAGCGTAAGTTGCACTTGTTCAACGGTGCGTCCAGCGACCAGAGCTGCAACATCATCCACATAGCCGACCAAGCGCGACTCATCTGGCATCTCAAGTCTCAGTAGCCCGTGTCGTGTCGTAGAGCAAGCTTCGGTCCTTTAGGTAGTTCCTCAAATGCCGCATTAGATATTCTGGAACTTGAAAAGAGTTTTCCAGCGTGTCCAGAATATCCACCCATCTAGCGGAGTTGAAGGAATTTCTGTCGTCGAGTGTCACCAACAGGACGATCCATCGCTTTGTGCGACTATATGCCTCGGCATTTGACCGCGTTCACCACCTCTGCAATCGCATCAATGGTAGAACGTTTTGCTCCAAGGCCGTACGGCCGAGAAGATAGGTCTCCAGCAGCACGAATCGCGTCAGTGAGTCTTCCATTGATGAGTTTCTCTAGCACTTTCCCAGCCGTGTCAAGCATGCATAACGGGCGGTATGCAGATGGATATTCGGGATTTCCCTTCCCCTTGCTGATCAACACGAGCCTCGCCACCTTCCATCGTACCGAGAAAACCCCGTCCCGTAGGCAAGCGTTGAATGTGCTTTTCAGCGATTTGAGTAGACCACCAGTACACTGGGGGCTTGCCGTGCCGGGGTCTCCGACGGGGCATAGAAGCATAGCAAGCTGTCGTAATGATGCTCATAGTAGAGTTCACCACGTCTTGAGCTGCCAGTTCTTCCCTCCCCTCCGAAGCTCCCTGCAGTGGCTCACCTGCTGTGAGAACCTTAACGAACCTCTCGACGTCCATCCTTCCGATGTTCCATCCAGTTGTAGAAGGCCGAGACAGCATCACTTATCTCAAGCAGAATGCACTGATGATCACTGGCTGAGTAGTCCTCTAATACTTTCCAGTTGTGTATCCTCCGCACTAAGGACTCCTGGGCGAATGTCGTGTCCGGTATGGTTCCCTTACAGCCAAAACGGTGGAAAGTCGGCGTATTTCCGGAGTTCAGTACGACAAGGGCCGTCCTGGCCGCCATTTCCAGGGTTCATTTTCCCCGCGGATCCGTCTGAGGCATGCCCCATTCGATTGCTTTAGCACTGAAGTCGCCCCCAACGAGCACTTTGCCCTCTGCGTTCGAGACAGCGTCCTCCAAAGCATTAAGCTTGGCTTGGAAAGATGTCGACTCGTTAGGCGTTAGGTACACACTAAAGAAGGCGATCCCTGAGCACCGAACCCACACGAAACCATCTCCCCATCCACAACTCTCCGCTTGAAAGTCACTGTTCCGAACCCAGATAGCGGCAGTACCAGTTTCATCAGAATACCATAATGCAGGACTTTTATTATGGTGTTGCTCACTCAGCAGCAAGAAGTCGGCTTTCATGTCCCTCGTAAACTGCTCAAGCAGATTTTGGGCGGTTGAACTGCGGTGTAGGTTTAGCTGCAGAATGCAAGTCATTGAAGCTCTGATTTTGCCTCGACCAGGGCTTCCTGAAAGACCCGGCATTTTCCTGATCCCAAGACGTGTCCGAAATCAGGTTTTGGATCAGCATCCTTGCAAAGAATACAGTGTGCTTCCTTCATACACTCTCTTCTTTTATGTCCCATTTCACCGCATTTGTAACATAGGGAACTCTTAGTGGATCCTTTATTTACTTGTGTGGTGGGACCATAACCAAGGCATTTGAAACATTGAAGAGGCGTTGCTCTTCGCCGTATCCTACAGACAACCCACCGTATTTGTACTTTGCCCTTGTTCAGGAATTGTTCGGCGTCCTTTTCGGTCAAGTCAACTATGGCCATGCGTTGTCCCCTGTTGTTTTCTGGTGTCAGTCTCGCTTTGATCCTTCCCACGCTAGGGAACTCCCTTTTGATGGCCTCTTCTACCTCGGCCGGATCCGTCACGCAGTCAATGCCTCGTATTTCGATCATTGCCATCGGCTCAAGCGGGGCTATAGTTGCGCTTTTGCTGAGGACTTTCTTTACTGCGTCACAGAATGCTTCTTTACTGCCGGCCTCTGCTCCAAATTCTACCAGTATGTGGCCCGACCGCGTTGGTCGTACTACTTTAATGGTAGTATTGGTGTCTTCGGGCCTTAAGTTTCCCCTGATGTCCCGCAGTACCTCCACGTAGGATCAGCCATCTTGGAGCTTTACGAGCAGTGCCTGCTGCCGGGGTCTTTGTCAGGGCTTCTGCCTCTCCTGTTTTGCATCAGGTCCTTTTTGTATTTGGGCGTCCATACGAACTTTATTTTCTGGCTTTTTTGAAGGAGTTTTTTTGCGGCTTCCTTCGCTCCTTTTGTAAGCACTGTCTAGAACCCCTGATCTGGTGCTCCACGCCCATCAAGTGCCTCTTTCTTCCTTCTTTTACCCCAATCTTCTTCAATTGGGCTAGACGCCATTCTTTTATTGTCTTTTAATGATGGAGCTATCTGCGTGTCGCCTTTAGATTTCGCTCCAAGCGCCTCTTTAGCCTTCTCTTCGTCTTCGGCCCTTAATCAGCTCCTCCGATAGTGCCCGATGCGATATAGGAGCTCCTCTAGTTCAAGGAGCCCTGCCTTTACTGCTTCGCTGATTTTTGGGGAGTCGCATGCAGCTTGTATTCTTTTCAGAACATCTCCCGCTTTTCGGAGTAGTCCTTCTTCTTTGTATCGCCGCGCCGCAATTGTACCTTGGAACCACCCTTGGGAGAGGTTATCGCGTTCCGTTTCCGAGTACAGTACTTCCGCCACATTTTCAACGTTGGTGGGGCAATCACGCGGTGTCTGGTCACTCTTTGCTTTGAGTGCCGTAATCTCCTCGTTGGCTTCTGGAATTTTCGTTGCAATGTCGGGATTTGCGACCCTTGCATCGGTCGCTTCGGTAACGATCGCAGCAGTGACAATCGAATTTTCGGTGCCCTTTATGTTGTTTCCCACCGCTCGAACACATGAAGTGTCCTGCAGTGTTTTCCGCTTCTCCTTAATAGGACGCTCTGGTGTTCGCATAATTTTTTTGCTGCGCCCGAAAGCCACAGGAATCTCAGTCTGTATTCTCCGTTTTTCTTCGTCTTCACTGTCGTTGTGTTAGTCTTCTTTTTTGTCGTTGTTAGTACCACTCGCGATGTACTGTTGACATCGTGGCTGCAACCGCTGGTTGCGTCGTCGTTATTATTTTTCGTTTCTTTTTCTGGGTATTTGTGGTCTTTTGGTTTTGTTTGCTCCAGTTTTGTTGGGTCCCCCCTCGGAACCGCTATCTCCGTTCATGTGTGTAGTCGCCTTTTTGGTCCCATGGTTATCTTTGCAGAACAGGGAGACCATGCGAGGGTTGGCACAAGCCCTTATGGGGACAAGTGCTCAGAGCCAGACCAGCGCTAATCGGGAGTCCGTCTCAACCAAACCTACACCACCAACCCAATGGTGCGAACTTCGAACGTACTCTGAGGCCTGCCAAGGTTTTACCGGGACGGAGACGGTATGATAGTTGAATTGGAGCCGTTCACACACAAGTTTCACCTCGGCGCTACTGTGCAAAGCAACTAGGTCCAAACCATCACATCCGCCAGCCCAAGGCGTCATTTCCAGTTCATTGTCCAAAGCGTAGTCCAGATCCAATCAGAGTCGTTACCTGTCATCCCAGGAGGGAGCCTCACGGCGCCCCCCATATCCTCGGGTCCGTGGGGGTGGCGCTCCCCAAAGAATGCTAGCCTCCAAGAGTGCTCTTGTCGATCGGCATTCTCCCTGCGGGAATTTCCTCGGGTACGTGGGGGTGGAACTCCCCAAAGAATGCTAGCCTCCAAGAGTGCTCTTGTCGACCGGCATTCCCCCTGCGGTATTAGAAAGTATTCGCCGGTGTTGCGTTGGCCCGATTGCTCAAAGCAAATGCCGGGATGGTTTTGTCAGCAACTGTTATTAAAGGAATTGTAGCTCCAGTAGGTGTTGTGCTGGAATGGCAGCTTTAGATAATCCTTCGGTACGTTCCAAATACGGGACGCAAAGCATCTGGGCTTCAGTGTAGACAGCTTTTGCTTTTATATTGTTTTCTTGAGGCTTCGTTCAAATAATCCGTGAAAAATGTATTGAAGCGATCAAGTATAGTCTTTAAATTAACGTCGTTCAGTTCAATACTTCCTAGTTTTTCCTCAAAATAATCTCCATTCTTTTGGGGTCTTAAACTAAAATACGAGTACAAATCCCGATTGAAATTACTATCTATGTCTATCTATCCGTCCGTCCTTCTGTACGTAACAGCAGTTTTTCTCCGAAACTAGAAGCGTTACGGCTGTGAAACATTTTGGAAAGGTCAGAAGTGGTGACTTCTCGAAAGTTTTGGGGTAAAAAGTTTTTGCAGGGAAATTTAAGAGGGGTTCCCCCATATAGGAAAGTGACCTTTATATTTTTTTTCACCATTGGTAGTCAACTAAGGTATCATTGCTAAGGTCTTAATAAGATCTTTCCAAAACAATTCTTAAAATGTCAGTATCATACTCGAGGGTGGCAAGAGAAGGGGAAATGTACGAAGATTTTTGCGTATCCCCCTCGCGGACGGACACCTTTTAGCCGAAAAATCTGACAAAACCACGAATGTAGACCCTTACGATTACAACAACAAATATGTCAGAAGTCAAAATCCAATCAAGTTTGTTAGTAATAGTATGATTTACCAATTTTACATTTTCTTGAATAAAACCATGACGGGACCCTTAAACATAATAACATTTGATACACAAATGGTTATTTATAAGATTATCTTGCCCGATAAGTCTCAAAAAGATCGAAAAGTATTTAAGAAATTATAGCGGTTTGAATTTTCCTATATTACTATGCAACAATATGCACTGTATTACTGTGGAATCATATGGCTATGGAACAATATGCACTCTTTACCGACTTCGACGCTACAGGTTTGCTCAAATTTGCCAGAAAGCTCCAGGAATCATAGGTATCACGAATATCTTTGAAGATTTATTCAAACAGTGACATCAGTAATCATAACACAAAATTGCGGCTCTTTTAAATGCGAAGATTGAATAAAGTTGAAATATTATTCACATACTTCGCAATTTAAGGTGAAACAAGCCTAGTAAGTAGGAGAAACAAGCCTAGTAAGTAGGAGAGTGCTCCTATCAGAAGGGCTTTGTAAACATCCTAGGGTTAGAAACAAGTTTTCGGATGGCATGAATTGATGACTTGAATTATTCATCAATGCTTGCATAGGAAATCATTCAAATTTATCTAGAAGATGCAAAATTTCTTTCATAAGAGTATAACAGGTGTCATTTTGCCAAGCTTAAATAATTTTCCCGACTATTCAGCCAATTAAACATGTTCAAATTAAGCACTTTTACTAATATTTTCATGAAAACTTGAAGAAAATAAGAGTACCTAAGTCGGTTTGAAATATGTGTCAATCATCAACACGTGTTATTGCTGTTATAATTCCATACAACTGTAATGGCGATAACTCACTTGATTATGGTCTGACTTCCATGAAATTTCGTAGGCATAAGGGTCTTTTATCAAGTTGCATAGCTGTTTAAGGGCATCGTTTCGGTTTTTGGAGAAATATGTAAAATCTACAAACCATACTATTATTAACAGAGTTGAGAGTATTTATTTTTTTTGGGTTTTTGTGGCCCTTGTACTCAGGATTTACGTTTGCGATTTTTTCAGATTTTCATCTCAAAGAGCGAGGGGAGGGGACACAAGTATTG
>OZ017738.1:261516149-261621149 GCA_963969285.1 Odontomyia ornata | reverse complement strand
AGGAGCCGAAGCGTCCGACCGTAGCCACCGTGGCCACTTTGAGGATAGCCGTGCGCGCGGAGGATCAGATTGTGAGTCATTTCCTCTGCTACCCAGAGTTTCCAGGACTCTTCTTCCTGCAATGGATCACCGGTTGCGTATTCATTACGTCGATAAATATGGCCGTCTATCATTTTCAAATCCCCTCCAACTCTGGATGAAGTTTGTTCCATCATCAAAGCCCAACAATATAATAAAGTGCCGGGCATCGATGAGATTCCAGTGGAACTTATCAAATATGGTGGCAGCCAGTACATTTGGCAACAAGAATATATGCCGAAAGAGTGGAGTCAATCAATTATATACCCTATCCACATAAAAGGTGACAAGCTGCAGTGTGAAAATTATAAAGGCATACCACTACTTTGTACGGCATACAAAATATTTTCTAAAATCTTAGAAATTAAAATCGGGTCATACGCCAACAGTATTCTTGGGAAGTATCAAGGTGGTTTTAGGGCAGGTACATCAACAACAGACCAATTGTTCACAGTCGAGCAGGTACTTGAAAAATACTGGGAGTTCAACATAGGCGTACACCAAATTTTCGTTGACCAAGCAAGCATACGACAGTATTGACCGTAACGTACTGTACCAAATAATGCTTTGCTTTGGTATCCTAGCGAAATTAGTCCGTCTTACCAAAATGAAAATGACGTCGACAACCTACAAAGTCCGCATCAATAACTAAATCACCGATGCCATTGGCCCAAATATCGGACTGGTACAGAGAGATAGGCTATTCAATTTGGCTCAGGAGTACGTTATACGAAAGTTACCTGTCGGTCGCCATTCACTTTGGCTCTGGAGTACTTCATAAGGAAGCTACCTGTCAATCTGCGAGGTACATTGCGATACAAGTTGAGCCAAGTAGTTGCCTATGCAGACGACATCAACATTCTGTCACGGTCATTAACAACAGCCAAAGAAATTTTCCTGAAACTCGACAGCGAAAGAAAATTAGTAGGGCTACAAATCAATGAAAATAAAACAAAGCTTATGACGCAGTCAAGGAAAAATACCTCAAATATACAAAATACCACACTTGGCGAATCAGTATCGAGAATGTTAGTGAATTAGTTTATTTAGGCACCATAAAAACGGGCAATGAAAGAGACAAAATACGACAATCTTGAGGATCAGCAGCATACAAAGGAAAACAAACTCCAAGTATACAAATCTGTGATAAGACCTGCGTTATACTATGGGTGTGAAACATGGATCCTAACTCAAGCATCCGCAAACATATTGAACGCCTTTGAGCGACGGATCCTGAGGCGAATAATCGGAGCGAAGCTTGACGGGAACCAATGGCGAATTCGATACAACTATAAGCTGTATGAAATTTTTGACGAACCAGAGGTCTCAACGATTGTAAGACTGCGGAAGCTGCAATAAGCTGGACACATGAATCGTATGGACGAACAACGGATACCCAAGAAGTTATTCGTTGGGAGAACTGAAGGCGGGAGGCCAGTGGGGAAGACGAGGAAACGCTGGTCTGACTCGGTCGAAGAAGATAGCTCATCCCTGCTCGGATTTCAGAATTGGATAACGTAGTCAATGGACCGAGACACTTGGAGGCGCTGTTTGCTGGAAGTGAAGGCCCGAGAAGGGCTGTAGTGCTAAGGAGAAGAAGGAGATCACTTTCAAATCAGGCAACTGTATTTTTTGGGTTACGATGGTTTGTCTCAACTCGCTGTAGTTGTCTGAATTAAACTGCGGGCTATCTAAGTCTATCTCAATGGAATCATCGTCATTCACCGTCAATTCTGCTCCCTCGGGTGAAATCATTTGCGAGAAAGTATCGGGCACAATGTTCTGGGTCCCTCTTCGATGTTTGATGGAGAACTTGAACCCTTGCAGTTTAAGAGCCCAATGGGCCAGACGTCCCTATGGGTCCGCTTGGCTCATCAGCCATTGTAACGAAGCGTGGTCTGCGATGTGCGCTCGAGATTTCTTGACAGCTATCACCGCTGCCAGACATATTTGCATGGATACGGTGTAGTTCCTTTGGGTCGAGTTCAGTTAACTGGACATAAAAGCAATAGGAGCTTCTTCTCCCTCTTCGGTCAAATGCACTAACACGGCCGCAACTCCATGTTGACTTGTGTCACAATGAATGGAGACGGGTTTTTGAAACTCGGGGCTGTGCAAGACTGGAGCAGATGTTAAGGTTTGCTTAAGCTCTTCAAATACCTTCCGACTGAGTTCGGTCCAAATGAACTTACCTTTCTGGAGCATGTCCGACAAAGCTGCTGAAACTTATGTACGATTCCAAACGAATCTTCGGTACCAACCACACACTCTAAGGAAATTTTGTAGCTGCTTTACGGTCTTCGGTAACGGAAACTCGTCAAGCGCCCGAGTTGTTTTGTCCGGATCCGTTTTGATAATACCATGTCTGATGACATGTCCTACATATCGGACTTCGTTTATAACAAACTCACTTTTCTGGACATTGATGGTGAGTCCCGCCTTACTGATATACAGAGCCACTTCCTGCAATAGTAGCAGATGTTGGGCGAATGTTTCTGGGTATTTCAGATGAGGTGGAATTACTTAGTCCATCAGCCGGGTCATCGTTTGCGGAGCGTTACACTGACCAAAAAGTAACTAGTATGGTGGTCACCCGGGCACTGTGAAAGCGGTTTTATCCCTCGACACTTCATCAAGTGGAATTTGCCAAAATGCATCTTTCAGCTCGAGACTTGTAATGTAGTGTGCTTTCGGCAGTATTCCATCGATGCGCGGAAGAGGGTAAGCGTCTTTAACGGTCACTGCATTGACTTTCCGGACATCTAGACAAAGGCGGATTGTACCTGATTTCACCACCAAGGTTACCGGTGAGGACCAGGTACTTTGGGACTCCTCTATAATCTCCAACTCTAGCATCCTGTCCAAATCTACGTACACTAGCTTTTCCATGGCCGGTGCGATGGCAAAGTGTCTCTGCGTTTTTGGCTTACTTTAAGCAACATCGACGACATGTGAGACCAGGGTGGTGCAGCTGACCCCTGGGATAAAGGCTGAAGAGGACCAGATAGCCAAAGAAGAGCAAAAGGCAAAAGAAGCACTGGGAGCGAAATCTAGAGGGCACATGAAGACGGCTCCACAATTAAAAATTAATACAAGAATGGCATCCAGCCCATTCGGAGGAGATCAGGATAAAAGAAGGTAAGAAGAGGCACTTGATGCGTGCGGAACACCAGATCAGGGGTTCCAGACAATGCTTACGGAAGCAGTGAAGAAAGCTGCAAAGAAACTCCTTCGAAAAGTTCCAGAAAGTTAAGTTGGCACGGACGCTCAAGAAGAAAAAAGATCCGATGCAAAACAAGAGAAAAAGAAGCCCCGATGAAGACTCCGACAACAGGCATCGCTCCTTAAACCCCAAAATGGTCGATCCAGATGCTGCGGGACATCAGGGGGAACGTAAGAACCGAAGACACTAACAATGCCATTAAAGAAATACGACCAACGTCGTCGGGCCACATACTGGTCAGATTCAGAGCAGAGGCCAGGAATAAGGAAGCATCCTGCGACACAGTAAAGAAAGTCCTCCACAAAAATGTACCTTTAGCCTCGCTCGAGCTGATGGCAATGATCAAAATAAGAGACATTGGTGGCGTCATGGATCTAGCTGAGGTGGAAGAGGTCATCAAAAGGGAGTTCCCTAGCGTGGGCGGAATCAAGGTGAGGCTGACAACAGAAAACCATAGGGGACAACGCATGGCCATAATTGACTTGGCCGAAAAGGACGCCGAACAATTTCTGAACAAGGGCAAAGTACGAATAAGGTGGGTTGTCTAAAGGATATGGCGCTGAGCAATGCCTATTCTTTGTTTCAAATGCCTTGGCTATGGTAACACCACACAAGTATGCAAAGGACCCGATAGGAGTTCTCTATGTTACAAGTGCGGTGAGACGGGACATAAAAGAAGAGAGTGTACAAAGGAGTCACACTGTATTGTTTGCAAGGATGTTAATAGAAGACATGGTTTTGGACACGTCTTGGAATCAGGAAAATGCCAGGTTTTCCCAGAAGTGCTAGTCAATGCGAAATCAGAACTTAGATGACCCGCATCCTTTAGCTAAGCCTACACCGCAGTCCAACCACACCAAATCTGCATGAGCAGTTTATGGGGAACATAAAAGCCACCTTTTTGTTGCTGAGCGAGGAACATCATGATAAAAGTTCAGCATCATGTTATCTTGATAAAACTGGTACTGCCACCATCTGGGCTCAGATTTGTTATTTCCAGACAGAGAGTTGTGGAGGTGGGAATGGTTTTGTGTGGGTTCGGCGCTGAAGAACCACGTTCCTTAGTGTGTACCTAATGCCGAATGAATCGATAACATCTTTCCAAGCATAGCTTCAGGCTTTGGAGGGCGCTGTCTCGAAAGCAGATGGCAACGTGCTCGTTGAGGGAGACTTCAATGCTAAAGCAATCAAATGGAGCATGCCTCAAACTGATTCGCGGGGAGAACGATTCCTAGAAATGGTGGCCAGGACGGTGCCCGTCGTACTAAACATCGGAAATATGCAAACTTTCCGCCATATTGCCTATGCAGGAACCATACTGGACCTGACATTCACCTCGAAGTCCTTAATATGGAGGATATACCACTGGAGACTATCAGAGGACCACTCAGCTAGTGATCATCAGTATATTCTGCTTGAGTTAAGCAATGTTGTCTCCCGACATTCGTGCCCTCGGCTTTCTCCAACTGGATGGAACATCGGAAGGATTGACGTCGAGATTCTCACAGCAGATGTACTGCTGCATGGAGCATCGGAGGATAAGGAAGAACTGGCAGTTAAAGACGTGGTGAACTCAACTTTGTGCATCATCACAGCTGCTTGCTGCGCTTCTATTCCCTGTCGAAAACCCAAGCACGGCAAGCCCCCAGTGTACTGGTGGTCTACTGAAATCGCTGAAAAATGAAGGAAGTGTCACAAGCTTCTTCGTGAGGCTCAACGAGCATGGAACTGTGGCGAGGCAAGCAACTAGGTAGCAGCATATAAGTTGGCCAGGAAATGCCTTCAAAAATTGATCAACAACAGCAAGGCTCACTGCTGGCTTAATCTAGTGGATAATGTGAACGAGGATACGTGGGGCCTTGGCTACAAGCTGGTCATGCGGAAGCTTGGTGTCCTACGATAACCTTGTAAACATGATGCGGAGAAGATGGACAAGGTTGTGCGGGCACTCTTCTTCGCCCATTCCGTTTGTGCTGACACTGTTGATGGTGAAAAAACAGTCGAGTGTCCACTCTTCACACAGCCGAAACTGGAAGAGGCAGTCCTTCCCCCCGGGTCCAGATGGTGTACCAGCTGAAATGTTTCAGCTTGTCTATCACCATTGTCCTGACTTACTGCTCACCACATTCAACGCTTACCTTCGGGATGGGTTTTTCCCAATACGATGGAAGGTGGCGAGGCTCATGTTGATCAGCAAGGGAATGGAAAATCCCAAATCGCCGTCTGCATACCGCCCGTTATGCATACTAGGCATGGCTGGCAAAGTGCTAGAGAAACTCATCAAGGCAAGCGTCACTGACACGATTCGTGCTGCTGGGGACCTATCTCCTCGGTAGCACCGCAGTGAAGGATATTCTACAATTGATGCGATTGCAGAGGTAGTGAACGCGATCCAAAAGGCAGAGGCACACAATCGCACCAAGGATGGATCATCCTGTTGGTTGCACTCGACATCAGGAACGCCTTCAACTCCACTAGATGAGTGGATACTCTGGACACGCTGGAAAACCCTTTTCAAGTTCCAGAATATCTTTCGGGCCAGGCCTCGTTTTGTTTCGCCCTTAAGCGCCTTCAAGCTGGGGGATCCATCTTCTAGTGGGAGGGGAGGGGAAGAGGAAGTGCCAGACAAGCGATTCCCCAGCACCAACACCCCCGGCTGCTGGGAGTCGCTTTTATCTTCTAGGACTGCCCGAACATATTGTGCCACCTGGTTCCATGCGTCAACCGATTTGAACATCACCGCGACTATCTTCTCTGGGGTGAGCTCCCCCGTCTCCACGCAGAGATCTCTTTTCAGCCTGACCCATTTTGTGCACGCAAAAAATATGTGGCAGGCATTGTCCTCCTCTCTTTGGCAAAACCGATCATCGGGAAACCGTGGATTACCGATCTTGTGCAGGTAAGACAGAAAAGACCCATGCCTACTCAAAAGCTGGGTCAAATAGAACCAGTCTCACTATGCCTTCGATTCAGCTACGGCCTCACATCCGGGATTTGGCACACAGTGCACCTTCCCTTCGTGCAATTCACCCAAGTCTGCTTCCAATCGTTGGATGAGCGCTATTTCTGCTCATGAACAATCATCTTCGTCGCATCCTGGTTTCGTCGCGGGTATATAGCAGGGTGCTCTCTAGCAAGGAGGGCAACAGATATTACGATTCCAATAACTCTCACAGCCGAATCAGAGACTGACCGATAGGAAGATGCAATCCTCAGTGCTCCTCTTCTCTGTAACTGTACCAAAGGTTTTCGATATACCTCTTCACTTTGAGCATCGCCCCATACTTCTACTGCGTACAGTGTCACTGAGCATACAGCACTCATCAAGAGGCGTCTTCTCGATGGGCTGGACGCCCCTACCTTGGCCATAAGTCAACTCAGAGCAGATTCTCCCGAAGCAGCCTTCTCTGACGTTGCCCTGATTTGCTCAGAGAAAAAGATCTTCGAGTCGATCAGTAGCCCCTGGTACTTCACCAACGGCCTCGATTCGATTAATATGTCACCAATCCTGATCATTCTTACTCTTGGATTTCTCTTTGTTGTCAAGATGACCACTTAGGTTTTCTCCAGTGCAAAACAGGACTCGTGAGACGTCGTCCAGTCCCTCATTCAGCGCATTAGCATACCTAGCCTAAATTGCGCTTATTCAACGGTGTACCCAGCGACCAGAGCCACAACATCATCCACAAAGCCGATCAAGTGCGACACATCTGGCGTCTCCACCCTCAGTAGACCACCGTAAGACATGTTCCACAGGTCCGGACCAAGGATAGATCCCTAGGCGAAACCTGATATGACACCCATCCTTCGTTGGCCCTGTGTCGTGTCGTATAGCAAGCCTCAAAAGCCGCATTAGATTATGGAACTTGAAAAGGGGTTTCCAGCATTTCCAAAATATCCACCCATCAAGCGAAATTAAAGACGTTCCTAACAGGAAGATCCGTCACTTGGTACGACTAAATGCCTCTGCCTTTTGGACCGTGCTGACCACCTCTGCAATCGCATCAATGGTGGAACGTCCTGCTCTAAAGCCGCACGTCCGAGGAGATAGGTCCCCAGCAGCACGTATCGCGTCAGTGCAGCTTGCCTTGATGAGTTGCTCTAGCTTTTTCCCAGCCGTGTCTAGCATGCATAACAGGCAGTATGCAGATGGCGATTCGGGACTCCCTTTCCCTTGCTGATCAGCACAAGCCTCGCCACCTTCCATCGTATCGGGAAAACCCCGTCCCGAAGGTAAGCGTTGAATCTAGTAAGCAGCAAGTCAGGACAATGGTGATATACAAGACGCAACACTTCAGCTGGAACACCATCTGTACCTGGGGACTTCTTCGCTTTCAACGAAAGGACTGCCTCTTCCAGTTCCGGCTGTGTGAAGAGTGGAGACTCGGCTGCTGTTACACCATGGACAGCGTCAACACATCATGTACACAAGATTTTTGTAGGGCACCCAGCTTCCGCATAACTAGCTTTTAGCCAAGGCCCCACGAATCCTTGTTCACATTGTCCACCAGATCTTGCCAGCAGCGAGCCTTGCTGTTGTTAATCAATTTGCGAAGACATTTCCTGGCCAACTTATATGCTGCTACGAGGTTTGTTGCCTTCTCACAGTTCCGTGCTCGTTGAGCCTCACGCCGAAGGTTGTGACACTCCCTTCGTTTTTCAGCGATTTTAGTTGACTACCAGTCCACTGGGGGCTTGCCGTGCCGGGGTTTTTGATGGGGCATAGAAGCTTTGCAAGCAGTCGTGATGATGCTCATAGTTGAGTTCACCACGTCTTTAACTGCCAGTTCATCCATCTCTCCATATCTCCCTGCAGCGGAGCACCTACCCTGAGGACCTCAGTGAACTTCTCAACGTCCATCCTTCCGATGTTCCATCCAGTTGGAGAAAGCCGAGAGCATGGACGTTGGGAGACAAAATCGATTGTCTCAAGCAGAATGCACTAATGATCACAGGCTGAGTAGTCCTCTGATACTCTCCAGTGGTGAATCCTTGGTACTAAGGACTACGGGGTGAATATAACGTTCAGTATGGTTCCATCACAGCCAATACGGCGGAAGGTCGGCGAATTGCTGGTGTTTAGTACAACGAGCAACTGACTACATTTGAATTAGATTTCATAAAAGTGGAAAATGATACCTTTGGGTTGAATAATGCATAAGCAAAATTAAGTTGCGCGTGTGCTGACTTAGCGTCTAGCATTTTCACAATTTTGTAAAAATGATCTCACGTCTTTCCAGACGGTGTCATTTTCTTTAGAATTTTTGCTGCGTTCTCATTTTGCTTATACATAACTTCTCCCCCTTAAGATAAGGATTCTCCAGAGTCCTATTTTCTTCATTTACTTTAAATTTTTGTCCTTATTTTTCAAAATAAAATGTGAGAATGAGAATACAAAGTATTACAAAAATAATAATAGACATATTTATGCCGTATGATGCATTTTTATGGACTTGAAGTTTTTCGATTTTTTCAATATTTTTTACATTGCTTACAGCAGTTTCGTCTAGTGTAAGTTTACCTTCAAAATTTGACAATACTTTATTTACAGGGTAGTAAAATCGATCTTCAAATTTTTCATAGGAATTCGAGTAATAGTTTCCAAGATATTTAGAGTGCAGTTGTTAAAATGAATAAGTACGTTTCCTGATAATATTAGAATTCGATTATCGCAATTTTGATTGACATTTACATTTTTATCATTTTTTAGTACAATAGTTTCATTATCTAATTCTAGAATTTCAGTTTTTGTGTTTTTTATCATTTTACAATTATCTCTATAAAAACAATGTACACTTTGACTGAATTGACTTAAAGTTTTCATAATTTCGAATTTATATACAGTAGACTTTATGGAAAATACAATTTCTTTTTGAGCATCAATTTCTTTAAACAGTGAGTTCGGTATTGGAAGGATAATTTTTAGCTGAACTTTCACAAATTCTCTTGGAATTTTGATGGCAAAAATTAAAAGGTATTTTTCTGATTTTGCAATGCCAGTTCTAATATATTGCAATTTGTTCAAATCAATTTCGTATTTTTTTAATTCATGATCAGTAAGTATATTAGGATGTAACAATCCATATCTGGCAGAAACTATGTTGTCCTAAATATGTTCTATTTTGCTTTTTAATAATTGGACTTTTAGAAATTAATCAAAATACTGATTATTAATCAATGTGCTTCTAGAAATATTATTTAATTTGTTCGAAATTGTGTCTCGGTCCTTTCTGATGATATTCCTGAGTTTTGCTCATGTCTCGTTGAAATTTGTGTTGATGTCTACTTGGTTTATAGTTGTGATTATATTTCTGTTATTTGCGTCAATAGTGTTAAGGTGATTATCAATGTCATTTCTGTCCTGGTCGTCCATCGTTCCAAACAGCCACTTATGTGTAGTCCCAATTAAGTTAATTAAACCCGTTTTTGGTCTAGTCCCTGTTGGTATAGAAGTTTTAACCATATTTTCCAAATGTTCTAACTCCCTAAATATAACGTCCTTATGCTGCGTGTCCAAAATAGCTGCATTGGTTTTGAATTCATTGATTATGTTCAGAATTTCATGCGTATTTAGTAGGTGAAGTATCATACTTGTCTTATTGACTATTTCGACTTTATTCAGCTGTATTTCTGCATATCCTGTCTGCTCATGTATATTATAAACGCGTAAAAATCCCACTACCGACAAGGGTATGGAAAATATAATAACCAAAAGTATCGTAAGAAGCTGTAATTTAGTAAATTATGATCGATTTATTGCGTTTAGAAAACAAAAAGAAAAAAATTGTTATTGAATTTTGCCTTGAATTATATCCAAAATCAGTTTTTCTCTAAAATTCGGTATTTGTTCTTGTGAGTATCTTAATTTAGAATTTCTTGATAAGTATTCTGCAGCTGTACAGATAAATACACCGCAATCATTACCATTGTTCTGTTGAGGTACATCTGCAACATTTTCCTTAATAAACTCAGTTATATCTAGTGATTCTTTTAGTTTATCTGCAGATTCTTCGTTGATATAACTTTCAAGGACATTTAAAATTTCAAAATTCGTGTTCCCCATCGAATCGTAGTATTTTATGAACTTATCTTTAAAGTTTATAACAGATAAACACCAGTGTGAATTATTTACATGCACCGGGATTAGAATGAGGTCATAAGAGAAAATATTTACTTTCCGTGTCCAATTTCGGACTGCTTCACAACCGTGTTTTAAGAGTACTGATGCAAAAAAGGTATTCATTGCGTAAACTTTAGGCCAAAGATCGACTTTGTGCTGAGTGCTTCTCTCCATAATAAGATTAAAATAAAAATTTATTATATTATCGTTAAGCCAATGATTTTTTGTTAATGTATTAATGTCTTTCCTGATTATATTTAGGTTGAATTTAGATATAAGGACTTCATTTTCCTCTTCACCGTTTATTGCTCTGTTGATTAGTTCTCTTTGTATGTCTGTGATGACATCGGGCTTTTCTTCTTCAAGATCAACATAGTTCGGTTTTCTTTTAATATTAACGGGATGGACATTGTCTAACTTAGCTTTCCGATATTTGGGTAAGTGTTTTAATCTTGCTGCCTTGTAGTTTCTGATGAATGCTGACGTGCAAATTTAGTCATATTTTTCCCTACTTTTACTTCTTTTATAAATGCTCTTTTCTTTAACTTCTTTTAAATTTTTCCTGATTTTTTCAAATTCAATTTTATGGTTGATTACTTCGTACGGGGTGCATTTAATTGTGGAGTGATACCGATTATTATAATTTCGTATGGCTTGTTGTAGTATTCTTCTAACCGATATTTTAGTTTTTAACAATTTTAGTGCTCTAAACTTTTCGATAATAGCACTGTGCAGCCTTTCGATATCTGCTACACCTTTGTGGCTGTGAGCTTTAGTAAGATGTAATTCGACATCTTCCTACCCCAAGAATTTTTTGATTAGCACACTATCAAATTCATTACCTGAAACAATTTTTTGGGGTTTTCCGAATTTAGTAAAGTGATCCTCCAGTTCTTCGATAATTGTTAGATGATTTTTATCGGGCAGATAGTATACTGCAGCAAATTTAGAAAATTTATCAATTGTAGTCATAAAATTATGCTTCATTATTGTGAAGATATCAATTTGTATTATTTCATTAATGTTATTTGGCGTCCCCGTAAGGTTGAACCTTGGTTTGATTGGGTTCCTATCATATTTGATTTGTTGACATACCTCACATTGATTTATGACTATTGTTATCAGTTCAAGTAACTTAGGGAAATAAATTTTATTTTTTAGTGAATTAAATGTTTCAAGTATACCAGAATGTTGGCTTTCTTGCACATGATACAAGGAGATTTGTTTTACAGCTTCAGTTTCGGTTTCGATGTCCTTGGCTCTAAATGAGCAACGGAAGAATTTTATTTGTGGATCGTTCGAAAACAGTTCTCTGACTTTCTCTTCAACGACATTGTATTTGCTATCAGGCGATTCAGTGAAAATTCCAATAGTTCCTTTTTTAATATATCTTCTCAGGATGTCACCTAAATTATCGAAATCATGTTCTGAAATGTATATTTTTCTTTTCCCGTGCATGATTTCAAATTCTTGTGTTTTATTATTTCTTAGATGTATTTGAGTTCGATATTTATTATTATTGTAATAATTATCACCGCCACGTTTATTTTTAAAAGTTTTATTTTTTTCGAATATTATTTTTGTTTGAATTGTTCGGAGCTGTTTGGTGTATATTGTCCATCGTTCATTTGTTTTATGTCATGTCGATCACTTTCTTTAGGTGCTCACAAGTAGGACCACTATTTTCACTATTTTTATTAGAAAAATTTTCTGGACTTTTTGAAAATTTTTTGAATTTGATAAAGTCAAACTCAGGCCTTATGCAAGAATCTTCAAATTTCCTTTCTTGCATCACACTGATTATATCTTTAATAGACTTTAATTTGTAAATTTATTCTAAAAGGATGCCTTGCGTCATTTTTTTTGCTTTGTTCACCAATATGAACTCTACGTTACTTAAATCAATAAACAAATTATCACTATAAAATAAAATAAGTTCATCTGTTTTATATTTTAGGTTCTGTGAAGAAATTGAAAGCTCACTCACCGACGAGACTCGTAAATTGATAATCCTTCGATAAATTTCCGTTGGTTCGATGTCCGGTTTAAATCTTAACTTCAACGCTGCCTTAATCGCTTGCCAATGTCCGTCTCTGGTAGATTGATAATTGCGCTTTTCGCCAGCCCTTGGATCTTTGATGGAATATTGTTCTCGTCGCTACTTTCACCAACTCGGCATCGTTCAGGTTATTTAAATAAAATTCCATGCTGCTCACAAATGCGTTCACAGAAATTTCACCAGTTCCGGTAAAATTGCTCATGTACCGCAGCTCCTTCAGTGCATTTTCCTTTGAATTCGATGGTGGATGTCCTAGAGTCAGCTGTTGGATTGCGCTCGTGAGTTGCGTTACTGCGTGGGGTCTGTTAACAAGCTGCTTGATTGCTAGTTCCAATTGTTGGATTTCTTCGTTTCGAGCCTGGAGTTGTTGTTTTCCATTATTCGCTCCATTTCCATGTCACTTGTATTTCTTGATGTGTTGAAAATGATCTCCTTTTTCTTTCTCCTCTCCATCATAAAAGGTTCACTTTTCACTTTAGAGTTTTCTTCTGTCGTTACTGTTATTGAAAGGACTTTATTATAAATATATTTTTTTTGGGGCAAGAGTCGTTGGCAGCCTCACCAACTCTTTTACAAGAGCATAAAGGCCTCGGTTGCTCTTCTTGCCAAAAATATATTTGATTTTAGAAGTTATTACGCGAACACTGGCTTTGATTTATTTTCGAATTTCGCCGCTTATCACGCGTAACACTATTCGCGGTTCAATGTTTAGGCTTCTTTTAGGCTTCAGCTTTAGTTGAACTATTACTTAAATTCATTTTCGACGTATTTTTATAAATTGCCAAAAAAACACCGACTGCCCCAATAACGTGGTCCGAGTTTACGACGGGGTTTTTAAAAAGGGACAGGATTTTATCTAATACAACACCTGGTTAAGCTAACAATATGAACTTTATTTCTTTTCTATCTAGCAGCTAATTTTCTCGACAGTACAAACGCAACTGACTACATTTGAATTAGATTTCATAAAAGTGGAAAATGATACCTTTGGGTTGAATAATGCATAAGCAAAATTAAGTTGCGCGTGTGCTGACTTAGCGTCTAGCATTTTCACAATTTTGTAAAAATGATCTCACGTCTTTCCAGACGGGGTCATCTTCTTTAGAATTTTTTGCTGCGTTCTCATTTCGCTTATACATAACTAGCACGTTGCCATCTGCGTTCGAGACAGTGCCCTCCAAAGTCTAAAACTTGGCTTGGAATGATGATATCGGTTCGTTCGGCATTAAGTACACACTAAGAAAGGTAGTCCCTCAGCACCGAACCTACACAAAACCATCCGCATATCCATAGTTTTCCACCTGGAAATCACGATTCAGAACCCAGATGGCGGCAGTACCATTTTTATCAGGATACCATGATGCTGAACTTTTATCATGATGTTGCTCATTCAGCAGCAGAAAGTCGGCTTTCGTATCCCTCGCAAACTCTTGTTCTTCTTCTTTATAGCACCATAGCCCCTCTCGGGCCTTCGCTTAGAGATAGTTAGAATATCTAATTTTCATGATCGTATTGATTTTTTTAAAGGTTGGTGTGGTCAGTACCATGCTCCCCTGTGCCTGCTCAGCTATGATATGATCTGATTAAATCAGTACATATCACCACTGAGTGAACACTCATAGTCTGTCCGAAAAATCCCCTGAACTAAGTCACGTTGCTTCCAACGAGGTTTGAACCTGGGACCTTTGGCTTATGCGTTCATGCTCTAACCACTAGACCACACAGACTACTCAAACAGATTTTGGGCGGTTGAACTGCGGTGTAGGTTTAGCTGCAGGATGCGGGTCATCGAAGTTCTGAGTTTGCCTTGGCTAGGGCGTATGCTTGCATAGAATTTTTGGTGCCATAAGCAGTTATGATTTCAGAGAGCCAGGATTTTACCACCAAAGGTCATCGATGGAGTTGCTTTGAGCCAATGCTCGAGGCAAGGCAGCTAATACTTGCACCCATGTCAATCAGTGCAGCTGCGATTTCGCAGATAAATCTGATTGGTCCCTAAGGTCGAGTGTTATTCTTAGAAACCTCCGAGATGTAACATACATTTAAAGTTTACTGACAGATGTGCACGCTACCCCAATGACTAGTTGACCACTTAGTTTTGATCTAGCGTGGGGTGACGTCTTCTGTGGCAAAAAACCTACCTCGTGCGGCAATATACTCCTGCAACCTAATATGTTATGGTTTCAATACACTTGTCTGTGCCTGCTGGGGTTCTTCAGGCAGTACCTGAGGTGGTTGCTTCAAAAATGTCTTTGGAGAGGCCTCCGGAGAAGATGCGTTATCTGCAGCATCGTGGACATGAAAGGGTATCGGGGTGTTCGTATCTAGGGGGTTTTCTGGTGAGGAACTTATCATGGGGGAACTGTCAGTAGACGGAACGAAGTGTCGTTCCGTTACTAAGTTTGTCGCAAGTGCTGCTGGCTGTTGTGGGCACTCGCTAGCAAGTTTTTTGACTTCTTGCAATTGGTACAATCTGGCGCTTGGGTATCTAGTTTCTCACAACGGAGCCTCTGCCTGGCATGTGGTGAAGTGGTGTCCCATCTGCTGGCACTTCCAATACCTAGGGACCAGTTTGTATGTTTCGCTTCGAAGTTCTTGGTCTAGTTCTGTGGAGGATGGAGAGATTTTCTTCAACATGCTGTCTATTATGGGTAGTAAGAGACCAGCTGGCGCGGGTAAAGCTGACACGTTTTGTTTGAATTCAACTACTGAGTGGCGTTCTGGTTGCTCTCGTCAGCCAAATAAATTACCTTCGGATGTGGACCGCTGAGAGTATTGCACAGCTTCAAGCTCCTTTGCTAACGTACGGAGCACGTGTATGTTGTGGCATGGTGCAAAAACCTGTCGCTCTCGTAGTTTGAGCCTGATTCCCTTCCAAAAGAGATTTGGGAATGCAGAATCCGGCATAGGGCTCATTAGACGTTCCAACAGGCAACCCAGGGTTTCGCAGTAGTCATCTACGGTGTCCTGTGCCTATCGGTGTCTGTTTCTTATTCGCTGTTTAAGGTGTCATCTCCCTCAACTGACGCGAATTCTCGCAGTTCAGCATGCCTCAATGTCTCCCAGTCAAGCATTGGAGAGGTGTCCACGAACCGCTAAAACCAACGGAGCACTTTCCCAGTAAATAGCATTTGAGCGCAGCGTGTGACGGCTCTCATGTTCCCCCACAGGTTCGACGAAGCCTTACTTTCTACTCTTCTCAAAAAGGCATGGTCGTAGGGTCATTCTAGCCTGTAAACACTAACTTTCAGCCAGCCACTATCTGTGGAACTTTAGATGGTGGAAAATCTCCGGAGTCCCAGGGCGTGGGTCGAGATGGTGGATCCGGAGCACCAGTTGGAAGATAGTCTGCTCTCAAGCAAAAATAATAAGATAAATATATATTGTGGAAAAAATGAAAAGAAAAAAATGGGTGAAATAAAAAACTTTTAGAAAAAGAAGGGAACCGACTTCGAAATGCCGTTAAACTGATGAAATAAATTTTATGGAAGCGGTGCCATATCATATTTTCCCCGATTTTTTGTGACAATGCAGATGCTGGAAGTATTTGTGTTAAAATGGGGAAATTGATTTGGCACCGCTTCCATAAAATTTATTTCATCTTTTTCAGGGCGTTTCGAAGTCGGTTTTCTTTTGTTTCTAAAAGTTTTTTATTTCACCCGTTTGATTGGCAAATTTTTTCATTTCAAACCTTTCAAAACTCAGTTTCTTGAATATATTGTATCATGTACTCGTATATTAAAATATATTTTTTTACTGCAATGCAAAAACCACTACGACTAAAATCTGGAGCGTTCATAGGAATCGAATTTAATTCTGGTACACTTAACACATGATCTCATCAGCGTCTACCTTGATTTTAGATTTCATAAAAGACCAATATAGATTGTAGCTTTGAGAAATTTTCGAATTTCGAACTTTGCCTATCCACCATTTTTATATTCTGACCTGACTGTGAAGTGATTTTTTATCGTTCAACTTTTTTCGGCTTTTGAGCGGCCGCCATTTTGTTTCAAATTGTTCCACTTTAGGTTTTTTATCGTGAGCTTTATCACACAATTGAATAAATTCTCGTAGCAATTTTGGTACAATCCGGAGCTATACTATGGTCAGAATATAAATATTTTTGAAAATTTGGCGAAAATCGAAGCAACGTTGTAAGCGCTCCAGGCACAAATTTTTTTATATTCAATGTACATACAACCAACCACATATATATATATATATATATATATATATATATATATATTTATATATAGATATATATATATATATATATATATATATATATATATATATATATATATATATAGATATATATATATATAGATATATATATATATATATATATATATATATATATATATATATATATATATAGATATATATATATATATATAAATATATATATATATATATATATATATATATATATATATATATATATATATGTATATATATTGTTACATGTACAAATAATTACATGTACAAATAATTCTGCGAGCTGCTGTCGCAATTGTTTTCATAATCATTAAGAACGTCAACAAATGAATTTACTCGAACCCACGAGAACCCAACAAGCATGATCAACATCTGCAAGTGACGTCACTCCATTCATTAATTTGCTCGAATCTACCAGGTACCTCTCGGTAGAACATTCGCCAACGTACGAGAAATGGGTGAATAGGTAGAGACCCTATATAAAGGCGAGCTGAATGAATGGGGGGATCGTTCATTACAACCGCGATAGAAAACTGCGATATAGTGGAACGCGAAGTAAAGACGATTGATTGTTTGAGTGCGAAGTGATTTTAAGTGGACAGTTGAATGACAAATTTATAGACTTAGTGAAAATTAAAATTGTGAAATACTAAAATAAGTAATTGTGCATTTTTGTGATTAATTGAATAAACTCTTTTAAGTTAATTTAAAAGACATTGCGTTTTCACTTCCCCGGAACATTAAAATTATTGGCCGCGGACCGAAAACACGCGACAGTGGTGTCGAGAAGTGAGATTAAAATTTTGGAAGTGAAAACGTTTAAACAATTTTAAAGTGCACAATTGTGAAAGTTAACGTGAAAAAATAGCCGAAACAGTATAAATGCCAGAAAATTTAAATCTAAAAATTAATCAATTGAGCATATCGGAGCTCAAAGAGGAGTTGGAACAACGAAATCTGGCTACACAAGGTACAAAGGCTATACTGATTGCACGCTTGCGTGATGCGATCGAGTCGGAAGGCGTGAATCTGGAGTCGGATGAGCTCTCAGCTGCAGAAAGAGGCGCAGAAGGTGGTGAAGCCCAAACACCAAAACCAAAGGAACCAGAAAATGCGCTGATGCAAATGTTGATGCTGATGCAGCAAGAGCAGCGACAACAGTCATCCAATTTAACTGTGAAGCTAAATGAACAATCAGCGAAGCTAAGTGAACAATCAGCGCAGCTAAGCCAACAAGCGTTCAGAATCAAGGCAGACATCGCACAGAGGCAGGAAAAACAGTCAACCGAAATAAAAGCCGAGCTCAGTAGTCTCAACAGCCAAATTAAATGCGTCGAGGAGAAGGTATACCAGGTCGAGGAGAGAATCAACCTTGAGATCAGCCAGGTCAACCATGAGATGGAAAAAGTGAAAAAGGACTTGGAAACAGCGAAGGCAGTAGTAACCGCCTCACCAGCCCCAATTATAACCGCAGCGCAAAGCTCATCTAGAAATGTGCAAGCACCAATATTCGATGGGCAAACGGTCTGGAGTATTTACGAGACCCAGTTAAAAGCAGCCGCTCGCATAAATCACTGGAATGAGCAGGAACGAGCAACTGCATTGATTCTTGCTCTAAGAGGTCCAGCTGCCGAGCTGTTGCAGACGATCCCCGTTGAATTGCACTCAAACCCGAATGCTATAATGAATGCGCTCGACATGCGTTATGGAGACAATCATCTAAAGCAGATTTATCGGTCACAGCTAAGGCATCGAATGCAGAAGTCTGGTGAAACTCTACAGCAGTTAGCACAAGACATTGAGCGACTGGCACTTTTGGCTTATCCAGCCTACGACCCAGAACATCGAGATGATGCAGCGACAGAAGCATTCATCAGCGCACTAAAGAACCCGGAATTGCAGCAAGCCGTGCGTTTAGCTCAAAAGCAAACGGTTAAGGACGCACTGGCTTACAGTCTGAACTTTGAGGCAGCGAAAAATGTGACTCGTACCACTGCCCGGGTTCGTGAGGTAGTGACAGACGATTGCAGGTGTGAGCGCGTGGAAACTGAGCGAGATCCGCATGTAAATGGTGCGCCTAGATGCTGGAATTGCGGAGAGAAGGGGCACCTGCAAAGAGACTGCAAGAGGCGAAGAAAACCGAGCTATTGTCCAGGGTGTGCACCTAGGAGGAGATCCAGACCGAGTCAGGAGCCCAGAATGGAAGCCCTTCAAACAGAGGGGTCGGGAAACATGTAAGAGCCAACTTCGTGGGGCAGAGGTTGGCTAGGAGAATCGACGTCCCCAGCACCACCATCATCGTGTCAACACTACATCGTGGAGAAGCGGACTTATGCCTTCCGGTTCAAGTTGACGGAGAATATTGCACCATAACAATCGACACTGGTGCAACTCGATCGATTATCCGACCAGACCATGTGAGGCAACAACCACTTCAAAAGGGCAGGATTTTCTCACTATGGACAGCTACGGGAGAAACTGCACCTGTTCATGGAGAGGTCAACCTCCAGATACAGTTGGGAGACCTTGTGTTCCGACATAATTTTCTGGTCGCGAACATTATGGATGACTGCATTCTCGGAATGGATTTTCTGCGACCACATGGAATCACGTTGGATTTGGCTGAACGGGTATTGAAATGGCAGAATGTAGAAGTACTGATGGAGGATCCCAGCGTCCGAATTCCCAAGATGAATGTAGTGGTATGTACCGACACTGATGTACCAAATTCTTCCGAAAGCATTGTATGGGCCAAGCTTGATGGTGATTCTGGAGACCACCGATCTTATCTGATAGAGCCAACGAAGTCGTCCGCATTACGCAGTTTGATTGTAGGACGATGCCTTGTAAGATCTTTAAGGAACGGATATGTGCCGGTTAGAGTCCTTAACACCGCAGACTCAACCACGAGCATCAAAGCGGGAGAAGTCATCGGCAGCTGCCAGCCTGTTTCCACCATCACCTCTTTGGAAGCTACTCACGACCATCATTGGAAGAGGAGGCAAGACACAGACAAAGCCCGGGAGTCCACTTCTGCAATATTGAAGCAAGTCAAATTGCCAGTGCAGCTATTCAAACGAGCCTCTGATCTGGTCACCAAGTACAGTGACATCTTCTCAACAAGCCCGGATGACCAAGGCCGAACGAGTATGGCAACTCACGTCATAGATACACAGGGAGCCAAGCCGATTCGACAAGCACCGAGACGTCTCCCTATAGCCAAACAAGGAGAAGTGAGCGCGCTGATCTCGGACATGGAAAAACAAGGCGTTATTGAACCTTTTGTCAGTCCATGGGCCGCGCCTGTAATTTTAGTAAAGAAAAAGGATGGTAGCACTCGATAGTTACCCACTCCCACGCATCGATGACATCATGGACACTTTAGCCGACGCAAAATGGTTTTCTACACTCGATCTCAAGAGTGGCTACTGGCAGGTAGAAATTGACAAGAAGGACCGAGAGAAGACCGCATTTTCAGTTGGGACCGGATTGTGGCAATTTGTGGTGATGCTGTTTGGGCTTTGCAATGCTCCAGCCACTTTCGAACGCTTGATGGAATATGTGCTACGTGGTCTAACCTGGAAAACCTGCTTGGTATACCTAGATGACATCATCGTCATCGGTAGAACGTTCGAAGAGCATGTGCGGAACTTAGAAGAGGTTTTCTCCCGATTACGACTGGCAAATCTGAAACTTAGTTCCGACAAGTGTACTCTTTTCCCAGATGAAGTAAAATACCTGGGACACGTCGTATCAGCAGAAGGGGTCAAAACAGACCCTGAGAAAATTGAAGCCGTGAAAAGCTGGCCAACACCAAACAACAAGCGCAAACTACGAAGTTTTCTGGGTCTGGCGACCTACTATCGAAGATTCGTCAAAGACTTTGCCAAAATAGCTAAGTGTCTCCATCAGTTAACCGAGAAAAATCGTCCGTATGTCTGGAATGAACAATGCCAGGTAGCCTTTGAGACCTTGAAGGAGAAGCTGTGTGACTCACCCGTGCTGGCATATCCGAAACCCGGAAAAATCTTTGTAGTTGACACCGATGCAAGCAACGGTGGTATTGGAGCTGTACTCTCCCAGCAGATCAATGGCGAAGAAAGAGTCCTCTCTTATTACAGTCGAGTTCTCTCAAAAAGTGAGAGGAACTACTGCGTGACCAGGAAGGAGCTATTGGCTATAATAGAGGCCACCAAGCAGTTCCATAAGTATCTGTATGGCCAGAAATTTGTTCTTCGAACGGACCATGCATCACTGAGATGGTTGCACAACTTCAAAAACCCCGAGGGACAAGTTGCGAGATGGATAGAAAGATTGCAGTCATACGACTACGAAATTGTTCATCGGAAGGGCGGAGTTCGTGGAAATGCTGACGCCCTATCCCGCCGTCCATGTCCAGCTAACTGCAAGCATTGCCGACGGATTGAGGAAAAGGAACCGCTCGTTGATCTGCGATTGATAACGGCGGAATTCGATGAAGGTTGGTCATCGGAGGAGATTCGAAACGCCCAGTTAGCCGATGAAGACATCGGACCATTGCTCGTATGGAAGGAGACGACTGGGCGACCTGAGTGGAAAGACGTTTCAATGCATGGCGCAACCCTGAAAAGCTATTGGGCACAGTGGAACTCCCTTCAGGTTGAGGGTGGCGTACTCAAGCGGAAATGGGAAACGGCGGATGGTAGCTCCTATAGGATGCAAACTATACTTCCCAAAAGCCGAATCCACGATGTGGTTAAGGAAATGCATGAAGGATCCTCGGGAGGCCACCTTGGTGTTAACAAGACCTTAGCAAAATTGCGGGAACGGTTCTACTGGCTCCACGCTCGAGAAGACGTAGAGGACTGGTGTCGCAGATGCACAATTTGCGCTTCCGTCAAAGGTCCACAACGACGACTGAGAGGACAAATGCAAACTTATAACGTAGGCGTGCCATTCGAAAGGATTGCTGTTGACATCGCAGGACCCTTTCCTGAATCTGATTGGGGAAATCGATATACGCTGGTTGTAGCCGATTATTTCAGCAAGTGGCCCGAGGTCTACCCCATTCCCAACCAGGAAGCAACTACCGTAGCTGAACAGCTAGTGTTAAATTGGGTCAGTAGGTACGGCGTACCTTGCGAATTACATTCAGATCATGGCCGAAACTTTGAGTCACTAGTTTTTGGCGAAATGTGTGAACTACTGGGAATACGGAAAACGAGGACAACACCGCTGCATCCCCAATCCGAAGGAATGGTCGAACGGTTCAACGGCACGCTCAATAAACATCTGGCCAAGATGGTTGACGAGAACCAAAGGGACTGGGACCGACATATCCCACTATTTTTGATGGCGTACAGAGCTGCCGAACATGCATCGACGGGCCAAGCCCCAGCCAAAGTCATTTTTGGAAAGACTATTCGTTTGCCAGCCGATATAAAGTTCGGAACACCCCCTGAGAAACACCAAACGGTCTCTGAGTACGCAAGTGATCTAAGACAACGGTTGAACCAGATACATCGGACAGTGCGAAAACACCTCGAATCGGCTACTGACCGCATGAAGACCAGGTATGATCTAAAGGCTAATTCTACTGGCTTCCAGCAAGATGACTTGGTGTGGCTTTATAACCCGCAACGGCGAAAGGGTAGGTCTCCAAAGTTGCAACATAATTGGGAGGGACCATACCGAATTACAAAGCGAATCAACGACGTCGTATACCGAATACAGGAACATCGTAAGCCGAGAGCTAAAATGAAAATCGTGCATCTGGACCGTCTTGCCCCATATTACACCCAGGGAGAATTGACTACAAATAGCGACACATCTTTTCGGGGCGAAAAGAACTGAGGTGGGGGCAGTGTTACATGTACAAATAATTCTGCGAGCTGCTGTCGCAATTGTTTTCATAATCATTAAGAACGTCAACAAATGAATTTACTCGAACCCACGAGAACCCAACAAGCATGATCAACATCTGCAAGTGACGTCACTCCATTCATTAATTTGCTCGAATCTACCAGGTACCTCTCGGTAGAACATTCGCCAACGTACGAGAAATGGGTGAATAGGTAGAGACCCTATATAAAGGCGAGCTGAATGAATGGGGGGATCGTTCATTACAACCGCGATAGAAAACTGCGATATAGTGGAACGCGAAGTAAAGACGATTGATTGTTTGAGTGCGAAGTGATTTTAAGTGGACAGTTGAATGACAAATTTATAGACTTAGTGAAAATTAAAATTGTGAAATACTAAAATAAGTAATTGTGCATTTTTGTGATTAATTGAATAAACTCTTTTAAGTTAATTTAAAAGACATTGCGTTTTCACTTCCCCGGAACATTAAAATTATTGGCCGCGGACCGAAAACACGCGACAATATGTATATATATATATATATATATATATATATATATATATATATATATATATATATATACATATATATATATATATATATATATATATGTAGATATATATATATATATACATATATATATATATATATATATATATATATATATGTATATATATATATATATATATATATATATATATATATATATATATATATATATATATACATATATACTTTACATATATATATATATATATATATATATATATATATATATATATACATATATATATATATATTTATATATATATATATATATATATATATATATATATATATATATATGTATATATCGACCTATGTATTTATATATGTAAACATAGAGTTTGCTTCGGAATCAATCTCAAGAAATTTACTTAAAAAAATTCTTCTTAACCGTATCACCCATTCACTTTTAATCGATACCTATCGCCTTCGTTTTCAGTTAACTATGGCACCTCATTTTCATGAAAGTTTCAAGATAATTATACCCTATAGTTCAATGAAAGCTCGGCAATGCACTTTCATCTTCATCTTTAAAGTTATGATCAGTTATAGAAGGGAAAGTATCTCTTTTTAAGGTTGCGGTTCTCGCCGGTCTTTAGTATGGAAATTGAGAATTTTAGGTTTCTGGGCATATGTTATAATGTATAATATTAACTGGAAATTAACGAATCAACTCTTTAATTTGCAATCAGTCCTAATTATTTCGTCGGGGAATTTTATAAATCCTATATGTAACGTTTACATCTAAGGATGTAAGAAGGTTCCTTTACTAAGCTCATCGGTAAGCAAAGGATGAATTCGGAAGAGAACTAATTGGCACTTTTCGGGCGAAAGATTATTTAAACTAAATTTTTCGACATCAATGTATCGTATTGAACTATTAATATCTACAGCGTTCTCGGAAGGATAATAATTCTGTTCCGAAACATTTTAGATCAATATGTTGTCCTTCATTTGAAACCTCTACAATCAAAATCCGGGTATAAGTCGGAAATTTTTTAGCTTTAACAATAAAAGTCCTTTACCTTTACTTGAATTTCTTATCCTTCAAACGGAACCTAACTGGAAGAAAGACGTATCATTCGCCGATAACAGGCGTCATTTATCTATCTCCGTTATGTGTGAACATACAAAAAAAGCAAAAAAAAAATATACGTGATGAATTGATAACCTGCTTTCCTTTGGAAGTCGGTTAATAAATAGATACTCGGGCTTTTACGAAATATAATAAATTTTTATTTTACCTTAACAAACGATTGTCAAGATCAACATCGAACTCGGTCTTTCCATTTCGTTTCCCCTTCACAGGGAAGGACACCAATGGTGAGCTCTTCCTTTGCGTTACAGGCACTACTCTCTTGAGGCACCATAAATGTCAGGGTTTGGAAGTGCTCTATTATTCGCTAATTTTAACAAGGTAGAATTTGCCAGCCCAGGGTTGATTCTGACCCACAAGCAGCGCGTGTCTTATCATGGATAGTCACGGACTATTTAAGCAGCCAATCACGTGAAGTCAAAATCCATGCAATGGAAGACACTTAGGCACCGCTTGGTTTGGGGTGCAAATTAGAATTTGCCACAAAAATGATGCTGAGAAACAACTTCTGAATACACAAATCGTTGGAGTGTCTCGTGCTCACGACTAATGATACAGCCGGGCTTTTTGGTCCCACATTGGGCGCCATTTTGTAGTGAAATGGGTGTATAAAAGTGTCCGTAAAGGACTGCAGAGATGGTTTGCTGCCTCAGCAAAAGAGGATGGTAGAATTCGCTGAGATTGGCCTTGTCTTGGGAAGTGTGAATGCGCTGGCAGCTAACGTTTTCTTGTCGTGGGGCGGCTTCTTTTCCCCTTGTACAAGGACCCACTACAAAAAAATTTCGTTTCCACGTATTTCGGAGTCAAAGGAGTATCGGAAAAATATCAACCGAAGTCGAGAAAGGAGGTAACCTACTAAGGGTCAAAGAAACTTGCTGATTCAGAGGACAAACCGGGCCTGGAGAAAACGGATGGACTTAAAGGGACTTCGTCGTTACCGACGACACTTATGGCCCCCAAATAAGAGTGGAGCATCCAGGTGGAAACGGTGCCCCCTCGCACTCTCCCAACTGGATCAAGATCCAAATGTAGACGTGGCCATACATCGCATATCCCATTTAAGTGAAAAACTCATACATACATAATTTGTATGAATTTTGCCCTTAATTGAGAAACATAAACGTGGTCAATTTATGTTATAGTATTACAAGTATGCAATGGTATCACATAACACTATCACATAGAAGGGCATGCGAGCAGAACGTCACTCTACCTGGGCAAGAGCTCCTGTAACTCATAAAACGGGGAGAGCTCGCTCATTATAGTGGAGGGGCCGGCGATCGTTGCAGGCCCCATACTCGGTCAGGTGTTATGAAAGGAAAGACCGAGGGTAAGTTTTAGTTACTAAAGATTTTTATTTTTTTCTTTTTTTCCGAATAATTTAATGTTTTATTTGTGTTATATCAATTCATTGCGCTGAATCATACGTCGCTAGCATCTCGCTTGTGGTGATTTTATTACATTTGCGGGTATTTCATTATTAACTAATACTTCTCAACCAATATCAATTCAGTCATTTACCAATGTATGTTCGTCTGCATAGAGATCGCTACTCTTAATTAAATTGAAACTGAACCGAAACAAAATTGATTATATAATTCAAAAATTCTTAATCAGAAGTTAATAGCAAACTTTCTTTAAAGAAATAAAAATACCACTACTGAATTAATAAAACAAAACTGGGTAGATATCATGAAAATATATAAATATTTAACAAAAAAATATATAAAAAAATAAACTAAAAGGGTACTCACCCTCATCATGATGTGAATGATTAACTATGTGTCTAGAATCCGACAAGCTTTGTTAAATTCAAATTACCCAGAGGTACAATCAGGCAGAAAATATTGAAATTCACGTCAGGCTGTCCTCAGAGACAAGATATTTTTATTCCGATAGATTTTAAAAATTGGCCCAGCAAAATGATTGTTGTATTCACTTGCAACAAAAAAAGTATCCCGGGACAGCAATTTACGCTATATGACTTGGTAATGTGCACATGACTAGTTGTAAGGTGATTTAAGGACCAACAGTTTTCAACCAAATTTTTATAGCTAAGTACCTCGCTGGCAGTTCAGCCCGGTTTTTTGATATGCAGTCGTAGTGCCACCACAAAAAATATCAAGACAGCTGGTTCAGTATATCACTTCATCAGAGCAAGAGTTTCTTCACGATCACTTGAATATTTAAGTAATTTGGAGATAGTTCACTTTTAACACTTCTCCCAGTTTTTCATCTCCAATAGACTCCGGAATACCTAAAACGGAGAATGATCTTGATGATATCAAGAAGCTACCGGACTCTCTGAGGGACCTCCAAACATTTGATGGCAACGTCATTCAATATTTATCATGGGTAAATAATGTTGAGACAGCCATTCTCTGTTATATTCGTCAGGAAATCTGTGGGCCCGCTGATGCACCCTTATATCCTATAATATATTTGACGATGATTGGCCCTGCATCAAAAAGGTCTTTCGCTCCACACGCCAATAAGCGGGATGTTCACACTCTAGAGCATCATTTGCATTCAATATCCCAACACAATAAAAGCGTAGATGAATTCTATGCGGCAGTAAATTACCAGCTGCTACTCTTAATAAACAAAATCAAAACAGAGGATCAATCGCAGGAAACTATTACAGCACTAATAGAAAAATATAGAAATAGAGTACTGAATGTTTATGTAAGGGGTCTAAACGGTAGCACTAATAGAAAAATATAGAAATAGAGTACTGAATGTTTATGTAAGGGGTCTAAACGGTGACCTCTCACGAATGCTTGTGATTCAAAAACCCCGAACACTGCCGGATGCTTACGCATCTTGCTGAGAAATCCAAAATTTTAACTTGAAGGATTTTCCCATTCACGAACGGCAAGGTAACAATACCATTTCCGCAGTGTCTAAGATCATCATTTTTTGAAAAACAAAAGTAAATTCAAATAAACTCCCAAGTTCATATAGATTCAATTTAGTTAATTTTAAATTATGAAATATGCATCTTGACCTATATTCATTGCACTTTGATCATGAAATATGTATCTAGTAACTGTAATTAGTATTTAAGCTCTTGTTATGCAAAATAAAGATCAGAGTTGTTAAGTAAGCGAAAGAGTTTAATTAGCAGCTCGTGAAGTCAAGAAGTAGAGAATCCTGCTCTCTTGTCTTTCATTATACAAAGAAATAATTAACTCCAATATTAGAAGTAGAGGAAATCCTACTTTCTAATATTCAAGGAAATACATAAGGTATTGGTTTTTTAGTCAACTCTAATACTAGAAGTAGTGCAATCCTACTCTCTGATATTTTAGGTAGCTCAAAACCATTCATCGTTCAAGCAACATATTTTTTGGTGACCCCGTTTTCTAAAAAAGAATAGATCACCTTCTTGACAATGGAGTCTTTAGCAGTCGAGCAAACTCGTCTCGGTAAAGAGATCGAGAAAGTTATAAAAGCGTATCACGAGCAATCACCTGATAAGAAAACGATTGCATATTTAGAAGAAAAATTGACGTTAATTGAAGGCCTTTGGGAAAGATTCGAAAGTAGCGACGATCAGATACGAGAAATCACTGGTGTGTCGCTCGAGCATCCCTATTTCGCTAAAGATTACCATCGGACGGTCAAGATAGCTCAAGAAAAATTCAGATTTGAAATTCAGTCGTTGATTAAGCATGTTAAAACGCAATCTTTTGAAGAACGTCAATCCTCTTCAAATACCAACTCTCAAAGCCCCGTTAAGGTGTCTACGAAAGTAGAGAATACTGAGCTATCTCGTCTAGTGAAGAAGCATAAAGCTATGGTAGTGGCACTCAACCACTTAATAAGCAGTACAACTGCTGTAAGTGGCCAATCGATGGAATATTTAAAGTTAAAAAAGGAAAAATTACTAAAAGCATGGAATGAAATCGAACAAAGCCATTATTTCATTTGGGAAATCGCTGAAGATATTGAATCGTCTGGATACGATTCAAAACAATTTTTTGAGTTACAAAATCAAAGCGAAAAGCTCCTAATAGATTTGAATAGTTGTCTTGCAAAACCGAATAACATGAACAACCCTACACAGCCCACAAACGAGTCGCAATTGAAGCTTCCAAAAATAGAATTGCCAAAGTTTGATGGAGAATATATAAAATGGCCACAATTCGAAGACTTGTTCAGGCAAATGGTTCATGATCAGCCTATTGGCAATTGCCAGAAGTTCTGGTATTTAAAGATGAACTTAACGGGGGAGGCAGCCAAGCTCATTATGCATTTGCCAATCTCAAACAGCAACTACATCGTGGCGTGGGATATGTTACCGAATCGATATGCCAACAAACGGTTATTAGTTAACGCTTTGCTGGATAAATTAATGGCACAACCAGCTATCAATATTGAGTCAGCAGCAGCGCTCAAATCATTACATGATACCACAAAAGAGTGTATGTTCACATTGCAAACTATGGGAATTTCCGCAAAAGAACATTGGGACCCGATAGTAGTACATACAATTTTGAAAAAACTGGACAAAACTTCTTATACGCTTTCTGAGCAAACATTAAAATTGCCAAGAGACCTCCGTCATTAGATGAGTTGTTAAAATTCATTGAGATCAGGTTTCAGACGTTAGAAACACTCCCTCAGAGAACAAGCCCATCTAAACACGAGAGCAAACCAGTTAAGCAAGCAGCGTTGGTGGAAAACAATATGGAGCTACAATGCAAACTCTACCAAAAGGCACATGCAATTTATCACTGCGATTCCTTTTTAAAATTATCCCCTGCAAAGCGGCTAGAAAAATCCAAACAGCTGAACTTGTGCACAAATTGTTTGAAGAAAGGCCACGGGAACAAAAAAATGCATGTCAAGAGGTTGTCAGAAATGTGGAAAACGACATAACACGCTCTTACATAATCCAGGGCCCGCAGAGACATCGACGGAAGCACAAAACACAAATCTGGCTGCCCAATTTAGTGAAACAATGGATACGTGTTCTTGGGAACTGCGCTAGCAGTAGCAATTAGCTGTGAAGGAAAGCCCATCAAAGCACGAGTTTTACTTGACTCAGGCTCGCAATTGAACTTCATTACGGATAAGTTGCGGAAGAAATTAGGATTCGGCACAAGTTACCCAAAGATTAACATTTCGGGCATCGGTAACACACAAGTGAAGGCAAGTGATAGAATCAACATTAATGGCATATATCAAGCGAGCAGCAATGCTATTCAGGAACAGAACTTCCAATATAGAGGCGAAATTTCTGTCGCCTCGCGAATTGAATGATGCACTTTTTACGCTCATCAAGGAAGTGCAACGCAGCAGCTTTCATGAGGAGATTACTTCACTGAAGAAGGATGAGGGAGTTGCAAAGTCAAGTAAACTTCGAACTTTAACACCATTTCTAGCTCCCGATGGCATTATCAGAGTTGGGGGAAGGTTACAGGCGGCAAAAGTAAACTACGACACCAAGCATCCCATCGTTTTACCGGGAGACCATTTTCTCACACGGTTACTCTTAACTAATATTCATCGAGAAAATTTACATGCCGGACCACAACCACTTCATGCCATAGCAAGGCAAAGGTATTGGATTCTGAATGGAAGGAATATATCCAGGACCATAGTCACAAATTGCGTATTATGCACTAAATTTCGACCAATGTTGTTAAATCAACAAATGGGCAACCTACCAAAAGATCGAGTTAAACTGACACGGCCATTTTTAAACTGCGGCATAGACTTCTGCGGGCCAGTGTCTACTCATTTTAAAATTAGAGGCAAAAGGCCTCAAAAGACATACCTGGCTGTTTTCTGTTGCTTTGCGACAAAGGCAATACATTTAGAAGTGGTTTCAGATTTGACCACTGACGGTTTCTTGGGAGCTCTTAAAAGATTTCAATCCAGAAGAGGCAAATGTGAGAACATCTACTGTGACAATGGACGAAACTTCGTTGGTGCCAATAATCAGCTGAAGGAGCTAGAAGCCATTTTGACTCAACAACAGAGCATTGAGCAAATAGTCAACACTTGCTCAGGCACCAACACTCTGTTTCACTTCATCCCTCCCAGATCGCGACATTTTGGTGGGCTCTGGGAGGCCGCAGTGAAGTCAACCAAGTACTTGTTACAACGAACCATAGCCTCTGCATCATTAACCTACGAAGAATTATGTACGGTAGCCTCAGAAGTCGAAGCGATTCTCAACTCTAGGCCCCTTACACCACTATCGGCTGACCCGAACGATTTGGCTCCATTGACACCAGCACATTTTTTGATCGGGGAGCCACTTGTAGGCTCTACGAATGCAGCCAGCGATACAACGAAAATGTCGTTAGCATCCAGATGGCAGTTGACCAATCAACTTAAGAACGAGTTCTGGAAGCGGTGGTACATTGAATATTTGGGGGAACTGCAAAAACGCACAAAATGGACTACCAAACAAAATAACATCAAAATTGGGACTCTGGTTACCATTAAGGAAGACAATTTGCCGCCTTTCAAATGGAAATTAGGACGAATAGTCGAAATCATCCAAGGCCCCGACGGACGCGTACGCGTTGCAGATATTCGGACCAGTACTGGAATCATACGACAATCCATTCATCAATTAGCTCCACTACCTATCGATCCGGATGAGACTGTAGAAGCAACTGCCAAACTAATAGAGACAACCACTGCCGTAGAGCAGAATTCCAGAGAGCGTGAGGGCTCTCCCACGAGGCTGAACTCACTTAAAACATGTCTACTTACGTTACTAGTTTTACCGCTAATCACTCCCCATATGACATCCGCAGACAAGCCACCAATCGAAATAATTGAGGTGGAAAATAATATTGGCATTTATTTTGAGAACATCGGGAACGGAAGAATATCGCCAAGCACCTGGAAGCTCATAGTCTTTTATGATTTAAAAGGATATTGGGAAACATTCAAAACTATTGAAGCTGGCGTAAAGCAATTAGATAGGTTAAAAGACGCGATCACAAACAACACGTATCATGAAGCAATTGTAACGCAATATCGGCATCTACTGCAGCGGTTAAATCAGGACAACATCATTTTACAAGAATCTACTAAATTAAGCCAAAAAAGATCCCCCTTTGATATAGTCGGATCCTTAGCAAACAAGCTTTTTGGGGTTTTGGACAACGAATATGCCGCTACAATGAGTGAGACTATCTCTAAAGTCAAAGCCAACGAAAATCATCTTAATGAACTGGTCAAGAAACATACATCAATTTTAGATGCGACGATCAATGTTATCGCAAAGTGTGAATTGGAAAGAGCAAACCAGACGAAAGAGATTCAAAAGGCATTTGATTATATATACGAAAACATGAAGGACTTCAATTCGGAAGTCAAACAACAGAAAACAATTGAAGCATTTAACACCCTGTCAGTGCTCGTTATGTCATTAATAACTGAATGCCAAGAAATGCAACAGTCTTTGATAGAAGCAATTATCGACGCCCACCATGAGTCTGTAAATCCCAATTTCATATCACCTCAACAAATCAAATCACAGATCGCATACATCAAGGATAACTTACCTCAAGATCTGGAACTGCCAGCTTTTGGGAGCCCTATCAGAGTGTCACGCATCTACCAAATAGTCAAATTACAGTATGCTAAGGAAGGGGATTATCTAATATTTGCCTTAACGCTCCCACTATTGCTACCAACAAGGTTTCATGTTCTTCGATCATTGCCGTTACCAACCATGATCAACAACACTTTCCTATCGTTAGCATCTGCACCCGACCTAATAATGGTGAACGTTTTCAAGGATCAGTTCTACCCGATGATGGTGACTGAACTCATGCAATGCCAAACTCCAAAAATCAACTCTTTCATATGCAGCGAATATCGACCCATGGTGCACAAAAGTGACACAAACGTTGACTGCATGATAGAGCTGATCTCAAAGAATAGACTTGCACCCAGTTGTATCTTCAGTCAGGACCATCGACGGAAACTCTGGCAGCAATTGAATTCACCAAATCAGTGGCTTTTTTCGCTACACAAGCCATACGACTTCACGTTTGTGTGCAACAACCAAGTTTTCCAGCATCACCTACCGCGCACAGGAATCCTTAAAATGCAACCGGGCTGTACATTGAAGGATGACGAGCTGAGTCTCCGAGCATTTAACACTCAACAAACCTCGCTAAATGTTTCTTTTCACCCGGTTATTAATATATCTATTACAGATTTAACCAAATTCACCGAGTCATCACGATCGTTACACCATCCTTGGATAGCCCGATCTACTGTGGACATCGACAAGTTAACCCAACCGAATTGCAGCAACTAGGATCCCTTGGTATACACACAATATCAGTAAGCTACATTGCCCTGGGAGTCATCCTCATTATAGCTAGTTGGTATCTTTACACGCGTCTAAGGCCTACACGAAATCCTAGACTCATCCAAAAACCAGTTCCAGCCCCACGAAGATTATCTCACGATCAACAATATTCTTTTGAAGTATAATACTTCAACAGGCGGCAGTATGTCTAAGATCATCATTTTTTGAAAAACAAAAGTAAATTCAAATAAACTCCCAAGTTCATATAGATTCAATTTAGTTAATTTTAAATTATGAAATATGCATCTTGACCTATATTCATTGCACTTTGATCATGAAATATGTATCTAGTAACTGTAATTAGTATTTAAGCTCTTGTTATGCAAAATAAAGATCAGAGTTGTTAAGTAAGCGAAAGAGTTTAATTAGCAGCTCGTGAAGTCAAGAAGTAGAGAATTCTGCTCTCTTGTCTTTCATTATACAAAGAAATAATTAACTCCAATATTAGAAGTAGAGGAAATCCTACTTTCTAATATTCAAGGAAATACATAAGGTATTGGTTTTTTAGTCAACTCTAATATTAGAAGTAGTGCAATCCTACTCTCTGATATTTTAGGTAGCTCAAAACCATTCATCGTTCAAGCAACACGCAGGGTGTCTGCTCCTTATCAGCAGTTAAGTTTAGCTGAAATAGGAACAATTCTTTGAGAGTGTGGGTTACAAGACTCTGGTAGATTTCGATGTACTACCGAGGCTAAAGTCGTTTGATGGGATAATCGGGAGTGATACTCTGAAGGAACTAGATGCAATTATACGAGGGCGGTTCAAATATGATGAAGACAAACGCTGTAGATGGCGGGCATGTATGTTTGAAGGTCATGGCTTGAGTATGTGATAGCTGGGTCCCTTACAAACAGTGTGGCATAGCTTTCCTCAGGAATACATATTTCACGTTCGTGCTACAACCACGAGTGAACGTCAAGTGCCGACCGCCGTTGCGCAACGTATTGTCATTAGTTTTTTAGTGTGGGAAGGCGATAAAAACCTGGAAATTTTCCTGCGTTTGCGAAATCAGTTCGGTAGTGGTAGTTGGAGGGTGATAAATTCTGACAGTAGGGGGGTGTTCCAGTACCTCCCACCCCAATTCCGATATTATATCGAGCTTGAGACGCGCGGTATCAGGGCGTGCATTATCCGCGAGAAGATTCGCACTTCGTACTGGAATGCTCCTCCGTTTCCAGCGAAAAGCGGGTTTTCCGTGTGTTTTCAGAGAGTTAAAGTAGTATGCAACATTGACTAAATAGTAGATGCGCAAGAAATTGACGTACAGCACACCCGCCGGTTCCAAAACACAGTACACATAACATTATCCGTGGATGTAGTTGTCTTCGCTTTGACTGGCGTCCCTTCCTCCTTTTTCCTCCACTCTTTAGACGACACTTTTGTTTCGAGAGTGTAATAGTGTACCCAAGTCTCATCAGTAGTGAAAGTTTGCGTTTAAAAAACCGTTCCCCTCCACCTCTTATCACGTCAGCAAGCGGCAACAAACTTCCCACTGCATGAATTTTTGCTCACAGTTCAAAAGTTTAGGAAGCCATCGTGCCTTTATTGTGCGATATTGAAGGTGTTTATGGATAGTAGACTCTACATAAACAATATTGATGCCGAATCGGGCCAAAATGTCTCGAACATTCATCCTACGGTCCTCCAAAATGAGTTGTTCTACGCGGCGAATGTTGTCTGGTGTGATGCTGGTTCGCGGTCGACGAGCATGCGACTCGTTTTTGATGGTTTTACGACCATCCTTGAATGTTTTGACCCATTTAAACACAACAGCTGATATTGCAACCGAGAAAAAATTTCGTGTTTCCACTAACTTTAAAGACTTAAAAGCGTTCCTTGGTTTGGCATCCTATAATAGGAAGTTTATCAAGGACTTTGCAAAAATAACTAAGCCCTTAACAAACTTAACTAGAGGAGGCAATGCTCAAGTGAAGGCAAGCCAGTCTAAGAAGAAAGAAATTTAATTAAATCAGCTCGAACTTAAAGTTTTCAATAATTTAAAAGAACTTGTCCGTGACTCTCAAATAATACACGTGTACTGTTATTTAACCTTAGCGATTAACTACGAAGTGCTCAAAGTGAAATAAATATTGTTTAAGTTTTGAAGAAGTTTTTCTTTTTTTGAACGAATCGGAGCAGATTGTCAGAATTGCATCGTACAATATAATGTATTATTGATTATGGAACACGTCACATTTTGCTAACATTCATGTGAATCAGTTGTTAACTTTATTTTCAGAAATAATTTTCAGTAATGTAACTTGAATCTGTATTAATTTTTGAATATTCATCATACCTCATACTACTCTATTTCACAGTTGCATGAAGATGATTCACTGTAACAATCAACCAGTCTTTGTAGAACGTAGCATGTTTGATCAGTTAAATCATCAATTCTTTTGACAATCAAATTGACGTGAGGCTTTCAATGGACAGATATGAACAAGCCAAGAACCATTCCAAGTGACGATAAGTTCAAACTTACCAGACTGCGCACGCGTAAGGTTAAACTGATGATATTCCAGTTTTCTAAGATTGCAATTCCTTCATGAGTAGAAATCAATTGAGTCATACCTAAACGGGCATTAGGCCCTAATGCGGAAACAAGGGGGCTTGCCTAATTTCCTAATGTAGGACTGATGGGTTACTATTTTTTTGTGGTCGGAAGGTAAACATCATTTATGCCCAAAGTGTGAGGCTGCCATGCTCACAAGATGGCGACTAGGCTACCCACTGAACACCTCCCTGTCAACCTGGGGACCTAGCCGGGGAAAGTTTTACACATAACATCGAGCCAGGTCTCGTTTTGCTACGCCGTGGGGCACCTTGAAGCTGGAGGATCCCTCTTCTAGCGGGAGGGTAGAGGGCAAGAGGAAGTGCCAGACTGCTGTGAGTTCCTTTTATCTTTAAGGACTGCCCGAACATAATGTGCCACCTGGTTCCGTTTGTCAACCAATTTGAGCATCACTGCGACTTTATTATCCGGAGTGAGCTCTCCCGTCTCTCTGTAGAGGTCCCTTTGCAGCCTGTCTAATTTTATGCATGCGAAAAATGCGTGGCAGGCATTGTCTTCCTCTCCTTGGCAAAATCGACAATCGGGGTACCGTAACTTACGGATCTTATGCAGGTAAGACTGAAAACACCCATGCCCGCTCAAAAATGGGGCCCTAATGGGCATGCCTAAGTTAGCCTTTAGATGAATATACCTACCTACAAATTAATTATTAGATGCGAAATTAAATAATCTTCAAGTTTCAAATTTAATTCCAAAATTTAAAGTAAATTTTCAGATCGAATAATTTATTGCATCAATTGTGTACTTATCTGTACAAAATTGTTTTACACTTACTGTATAAGTTTTGTCGACCCTATCATGCATCGTAATGTATCTAGCGAACAAACATATCCAAAGATATTGTGCTTATCAGCATTTACATACATATCACACATATACGGCACGCATGGATGGTTCGTTTATACTTTGATGGCACATGACCACAAGTCAAATCATATGGTTAAGTTTCTTAGGTTTCAATAAGTTATGGCTCATGCATTTCCACATGTCAAATAGTAGGGTAGAAATTCTTGAGTTAAAATTATGATGTTATGATGTAATGGATGAATTGCAAATATAAACTTTGAAGTAATGTTTGTCAATGAAGAATACGAATTGGCATATCGTGGGGAATTAATTGAATACTAAGAAATAGCTTATGAACCAATTTATAGAACCAAAATACCTGGAAAATTTTTGTATCTATTTTTAGTATGTGAAAAAAAATATTGCTAAATAAAATTTTATAGAACATAATACATGGGAAAATTTTGTGTGGGAAAATAGTATTTCTGTATTAGATTTTAGAAGGTATAAAAGAAGATGTATCAAAAAGCAAGAAAGACAGTTGTTTAACCAATCAAACGGAGAGGCACTCTTTAATTCCTAATCGCTGGGTGTATCAGCACTTTAATTTTGAAGTCCGCAGGATCTCGTTGCGATATATGTATGTAGTAACCATAGCGTGAGTGTCATGACCATACCATTTAATTTGCGGTCTCACCGCTTCTTGTGTAGGTAGGACACATCAAATCTCTCACATATTTTTCTATACCAAATAATCTTTATTTATTTGGCGAAGAATAATCAACCGGAAGTGGATCAGCACATAATGATCCTGCAAACTTAAGGATATTTTCTGCTCCGACTCTTCTTATGAAAAGAGCTTACCCGAACAATGCCTATTATCGAAATATATAGTACGACTCGATGAAGAGTCATTCGGCAACGAAGATATAAGCAGCCGTTCCAGAAGGTATTTCAAGCGTATGGAGGAACAGATCCGAGAGGTAACCGAAGCTGAATTTGTGCCAATACAAACTCCAGCAGCATGAGTGGATGTAAAACCCATTACTTCGGGCCAGGTCTCGTTTTGTTACGCCCTTAGGCGCCTTCAAGCTGGAGGATCCATCTTCTAGAGGGAGGGGAGAGCGGAAGAGGCAGGGCCAGACAGGTGATCTCCCAGCACCAACGCCCCCGGCTGCTGTGAGTCCCTTTTATCTTTAAGGACTGCCCGAACATAATGTACCACCTGCTTCCATTTGTCAATCGATTTAAGCATCACCGTGACTATATTATCCGGTGTAAGCTCTCCCGTCTCTCTGCAGAGGTTTCTCCACAGCCTGACCCATTTTTTGCATGCAAAAAATGTATGGCAGGCATTGTCCTCCTCTCTCAGGCAATACTGACAATCGGGGGACCGTGACTTACCGATCTTGTGCAGGTAAGACTGAAAACATCCATGCCCGCTCAAAAGCTGAGTCAGATAGAAGTCAGTCTCACCATGTCTTCGATTTCACTACGGTCTCACATCCGGGATGAGCGCACCTTCCCTTCGTGCAATTCACTCAAGACTGCTGCCAATCGTTGAGTGAGCGCTGTCCCTCCTCGCGGATAACCATCTCCCTCGCATCCTCGATTTGACGCAGATTAATAGAGCTGTGCTCTTTAGCAAGGAAACCGACAGGTATCACGCCTGCAATGACTTGCATTGCAGAATCCATAGGTCTGGACCAAGAAAAGATCCCGGAGCAACACCCGATGTAACAGCCACTTTCGTTAACCCTGAGTTGTGTCGTAGAGCAGGCTTCGGTCCTTTGGGTAGTCTCTCAAAAGCCGCATTAGATATTCTGGAACTTAAAAAGGGTTTTCCAGCGTATCCAGAATATCCACCCATCTAGCGGAATTGAACGCGTTCCCATAGAAGCTTTGCAAGCAGTCGTGATGATGCTCATAGTTGAGTTCACCACCTTTTGAGGTGCCAATTCTTCAATCCCCTCCAAAGCTGCTTGCAGCGGCTCACCTGCTGTGAGCACCTCGACAAACGTCTCAACGTCTATCCTTTTGATGTTCCATCCCTTTGGAGAAAGCTGAGAGCACGGAATTCGGGAGACAACATCGCTTATCTCAAGCACTGATGAACACTGGCTGAGTAGTCCTCTAATACTTTCTAGTTGCATATCTTCCATACTAAGAACTTTGAGGCGAATGTCAAATCCGGTATGGTCCCCTCACAGCCAATACCGCGGAAAGTCTGCGTATTTCCAGTGTTTAATAAAACGAGAACCGTCTTCGCCACGATTTGAAGAATTCGTTTTCCTCGTGGATCTGTTTAAGGCATGCCCCATTCATTGCTTTTGCGTTGAAGTCTCCCCCAATGACGACGTTGCCCTCTGTGTTCGACACAGTGCCCTCCAGAGCATTAAGCTTGGCTTGGAAAGATGATATCCATTCGTTCGGCGTTAGGTACACATGGACCACAGAAGGTGGTTCATGAGCACCGAACCCACACGAAACCATCTAACCATCCACAACTCTCCGGTTGGAAATCACTGTTCCGAACCCAGATGATGGCAATACCAGTCTCTTCTAGATACCATAATTCAGGGTGAAAAGTATCTAAAGATCATCCACACCAGATGAAGTTTAGACATTAGCTAAAGACTTAATTGCTGTGAAGTCTTTAGCCCTTTTAGGAATAGGGTTTTTATACTTATACTTATGGGTTTTTATACTTAACAAAATATGCTTACATTTCATTTATTGATTGCTAGCATTTTACATGTCGCTTAATGCTGCACGTGAATTATTGAATATAGGCTATTGCCATTAAGCGTCATGTAAAACTGTTATGCGTAAAAATCAAAACAATATGCAAGGTGAACATTGAGTGCAAGTAATGTCAATAATCTCTAAAGTTGAATGATCGATGAATAAGTAAGCGAATAATTATAGGCTAAGATTGCATGATTGGTAAATTATTGATGAAATAGGTGAGTTAATAATTTGATTTTAAAGAGTTCAACATTTTGGGGGGCCGGCAATAACCTGATGGAATCGTTCTGCAAATGAAAGCTCCTGTTCATCTAAGTGCTCAGTGTTTGATGTCGATGTAGATTCACGTGAGTTGGATGACTTTGTGTTTGCTGGCTGATTTTGATCATTGGAGCTTCGTCGCTGAATTAAAACGATTACTATGATGATGATGAGGAAGACGATGACAATGATAACCATGGGGGTTATCCACAAAGCCTGATGCTTGACCATTTCTAGATGCGTAGTCGTGAGAATTGAATCCTTGATAATGGGTTGGAGGATTTGATCAGTTCTCTTGGCAACGGGAGGATGATTCTTTTTATGAACATCTCCTGCACTCCAACTGACAGGCAAGACTTCTTTTGCAAAGGAGCCGATTACTTTTCTTTCGTCATTCACAGTTGTGCGTAGTGTTATGCCATTTGCTCGAATAATGCAATTTTCGGACATTGCGATAATACCGATGTCAGTTAAGGGAAGTTCGTCTCTTTCACCGTTGCATATGATTGATGTTGTGATTGGGATAGTCGTTACAAAAAGCCAACTATTAGGTGCCATGAGTTCCTTCCATGAGGTACCGTTATTAGTAACTTCATGAGGTTTGCAAGAGGGCTTGTAAGGTCTTTGATAAATTTCATCGATTACACAGTTCGGTGCAGCATTCATATCCTTTGTTATCTTAGGAGAGCAAAGGTAGATAATGTCTTCAATCATACAAGAGTCAAACTGATCTTCCTCGAGCTGGAAATAGTTTCCATAGTGAATCCAGCGTGGAATCCTGATATATTCTGTAAGTGGTAATTGCCTTTCTAACCGCTTCCATTCAGCTATAATTTCATCAGATGGATTTTCATCCCAATTGACTCCAGACTGCCAGACCTTCTGCATTAAAATCATTGCTCTAACCGTTACTGGTGCCAGCCATTGAAGTGGATCGTATCGTGTTGCTATGTTCGAAAGCAGCTGCCGTTTAGTAGCTTTTTGTGTTTCATCAAAGCGGGGAATTTAAACTGAAACTCGTCCTTAGCTGGATTCCAGTGTATACCCAGCATTTTTATAGTGGAGTCTTCAGTAAATTCATGGAGTCCTACTTCCCTGAAGTTTTCGGGAATACATTCAAGCAGGTGTTGATTATTGCTAGTCCGTTTGCGTAATCTAAACCCGCCTTTTTGTAACAGGTCACTTATATCTTTCTGGAGGATCTTTGCTTCAGCCAGAGTATCAGCTCCACTTAACATGTCGTCAATATAAAAATCTTCCATCAGTATTTGCGAAGCAAGTGGGAAATTGCTTTTTACATCCACAGCTAATTGGAAAAGCGTCCTTACCGCCAGAAATGTAGCCGGAGCAGTGCCGTTGGTAATGGTTTTCAACTGATACTCTTCTATAGGACCAGATTTTTAGGTCTACATAAGATTCGTTGATAGTCTCTACAGTCTTGTGCCATGTTCGCTTGGCGAAACCTTTTTTCAATGTGAGCTGTGTACACATATTTGTGTTTTCTGCATCTAACCATGATTTTTGCTAGGTCTTGTTGTGTTTAGGCCCAATGTAGAGTTTGTCGTTCAAGCTTGGACCATACAGCGTTTTAGCCGAAGCATCAAATAACTTTTGTCGTGGTGCTACTTTCCTTGATGACTGGGTGATGTGAAAAGTAGTATACAAGCCGTTCATCACCAATGTATGGAGTCACCTTCTACATATGGCCTAGGTTCAGATATTCCTGGAGAAATTCGTGATATGATTTTTTTAAGTTTTCGTCTTTACTCAAGCGTTTTTCGACCTGCTTAAAACGAATAAGCGCTCTGTTCCGTGACTCCCCAAGTTCTTGAATTGGAGCTTCGCCTTAGAAGGGAAGCGTGAGGGTGTATCTACCACTGGCAGCTCTCGTGGTTGTTGCTTGATAGATGATCTCACAATTCTGTTGTGAAATGGAGTCTTCACCATCTTCGGCATCCATTTCAAAAAAGTTTTGCATGGACTTGAGGAATTCAGCCATAGAGATATTAGATGTTATTCCTAAGTTCGGGGCATTTGATTGTTCATTCAAAGTTTTGCCAGATAACATCCATCCAAGCTTAGTTTTTTGTGCTAAAAGAGGATTTCCTTTCCTTATTTTACCTTCGATGATCCCTTCAAACACATCCGCATCAAGTACCATGTCTATAGAGCTTGATATATTAAATTGAGGATCTGCGAGCTTTAAACCTCGCGCCACTTGGGCTTAACAGCATATGTTTGTTCATCTGGCAACAAAGTTGCAAGTGAGGGCATAACAAATGCTTCTATTGAAATTTTAAAGTCGGATGCAAATCTTGGTGTTATATTTAAGGTAATTTTTCTTCGTATTAATGCAGCTTTCACACCACCAATACCTGCTATGGTAGCAAGTACGTTTTCTGAAGGTATACATAGCTTCTTTGTGCCGTAGCTGAGATGAAAGATGTTTGAGAGCCTGGATCTATTAATGCCCGTCACGATATATATTCTCCAGCATATGTTGTTGCATTTATTAATTCTGTAGCTAATATCACATTTGAGTTACAGGAAATGTGCGTAGTTTCGTCTTTAGTAGCCAGGTTAAAGCCAACCTGGCTACTAAAGACGAAATCACGCACATTTCCTGTAACTCAAATGTGTTATATATATGTAAAAGTGTATGGTGCTCTTGTTTGCACTCAAAGCATCGTAGCTTACTTTTGCACGTAGTCCCACTGCCGTGGGCTAGGCAGTTCTTGCACAGCTTTTTATCTTTCACGAATTGGCGTCGATCTGCAGGCGATGAGCCTTTGAACTTTTCACAATGGTATAGAATGTGAGTTCCTTGGTAATATGCACAATTTGCTTTTGTTGCTACGAATGCTTTCTTTTTCAAAGGTTGAGCTGTATTTGGCTGAGTCTTGATCATGGAAAGAGGTTGATCTCGCTGCATCAGGAATTTGTAGAGCTTCTGAATTCCTGGAAACTCCTTGCCGTTCTCTAGTCTTTCCTCAAACATACGCAAAGTCTCATTGTCAAATTTTCTCATCGCAATTCGTACTATTATTGGGTCCCAATGTGGGGTTTCATAGCCCATGTTTTTAAACCCTTCCATACAGTTTCGAATTGTATTATATAAGTAGATTGCATCTGCAGCAACTCGATATTCTATTTTTTTTAACATCAAGTACAGAGTCAATGTAGCTTGTTGCTAAGTTTCTGTTGTTGCAAAATCGATCGTCCAACATTCGAAGTGCAGTTTCATAATTATTTGCATTTAATTGCAAATGACACACTGCCTCTTTAGCTTATCCCTATAGATAGCCCAGTAAATATTGCATTTTCTAAACTGATCCCAATGTCGGATTACAGTGGATAACTGCTTTAAACAAATCGTAAAAACGTTGCCAATCCTTACTATCTCCGTTAAATGCTGGTATTTGAATTGGTGGAAGCTTTGGCAAGTCGAAGTGGAATCCACTGTTGAATGGCTGGGTATCATGTTGTGCAGGTGGATTGAATATTTGTATGCCAGGATTGTTTGGTTGATCTGCTTAAATCATAAGTTCGGGTTTCTTTACCTGTTCATTTCCTTGTTGGAAAAGTGACTTCATTGCAACATATTTACTCTCTGCAGCTCCGAATAAGCCGTTTGCAAAATTTGGATCTTCAGGAGATAGACTCTCCGTAAGTAGCTTGTGGTTTGCTTGTAAATTTCGAAATATTTCGTCCAGGTTGGACATCTTCTTTTCGAAATATTCAGCGGTTTTCCTTATTGCACTGTCCTTCCTGAAGTTCCGCTCCATGGTCTCCATCTGCGTAACTAGGTTCACTGGTCCTCTAAAACTCGCGTTGTATCCATATCGAATATTTAATGAACACTCCCCTAAACAAATTTAGAATTTAGAGACTCGGAATAACCTGAAATCACTTGGAAAGGAAAAGAAATTAAGCAAAGAAGGCTCGACGGACCAATGAAAAGTATCTAAAGATCATCCACACCAGATGAAGTTTAGACGTTAGCTAAAGACTTAATTGTTGTAAAGTCTTTAGCCCTTTTAGGAATGGGATAAGGAATGGAATACAAACACTCTTGTGGTTCTTGTTGAACTGGGTGATTGGTAAATTATTGATGAAATAGGTGAGCTAATAATTTGATGTTAAAGAATTTAACACAGGGCTTTTGTAATGATGTTGCTCTCTCAGCAGCAAGAAGTCGGCTTTCATGTCCCTCGAAGATTTGGTGTCGTTGAACTGCGGTGAAGCTTTAGATGCATGATGCGGGCCATTGAAGTTCTGATTTTGCCTTGACTAGGGCTTCCTGGAACACCCGGCATTTTCCTGATCCCAAGATGTGTCCAAAATCATATCTTGGATCAGCATCCTTACAAAGAATGCAGTGTGCCACCTTTGTACACTCTTTTTTTTATGTCCCCTTTCACCGCCTTTGACGTCGAGTGTAACTAACAGGACGATCCATCGCTTGGTGCGACTCTGTGCCTCTGTTTTTTGGGCTGCGCTGACCATCTCTGCTATCACACCGATAGTAGAACGCCCTGCTCTAAAGGCGTACTGCCGAGGAGATAGGTCCCCAGCAGCGCAAATTGCGTCAGTGAGTCTTCCGTTGATGAGTTTCTATAGCACTTCTCTAGCCGTGTCTAGCATGCATAACGGGCGGTATGCAGACGGCGATTCGGGATTTCCCTTTCCCTTGCTGATCAGCACGTGCCTTGCCACCTTCGGTCGTACCGGGAAACCCCGTTCCTTAAGAAGCGTTGAATGTGCAGAGCAGCAAGTCAGGACAATGGTGATAGACGAGCCGCAACACCTCAGCCGGAACACCATCTGGACCTAGAGCCTTCCTCGCTTTGAATGAAAGGACTGCATCTTCCAGTTCCGGCTGTGTGGACTGCTGTTTCACCATGGACAGCGTCTTCACGGATGGGATTGGCAGGAAAGAGTTCCCGCACTATTTCGTCAATCGTTTCTGCATCATGTATGCAAGGCTTCTATAGGGCACCAAGCTTCCACATAACTAGCATGTAGCCAAGGCCCCACGGGTCCTTGTTCAGATTGTCCACTGCCAACATTGTCCATTGCCAACAGTGAGCGTTGCTATTGTTAATCAATTTGCGAAAGCATTTCCTGGCTGACTTCTATGATGCCACCTGGTCGCATGCCACATCACGGATCCACGCCCGTTGAGCCTCACGTCGAAGCTTGTGACACTCTCTTCGCTTTTCAGCGGTTTCAGTTGACCACCAGTGCACTGGGGGCTTGCCATGCTGGGATTGTCGACGGGGCATAGAAGCTTTGCAAGCAGTCGTGATGATGCCCATAGTTGAGTTCACCACCTTTTGAGGTGCCAATTCTTCAATCCCCTCCGAAGCTGCTTGCAGCGGCTCACCTGCTGTGAGCACCTCGACAAACGTCTCAACGTCTATCCTTTCGATGTTCCATCCAGTTGGAGAAAGCCGAGAGCACGGAATTCGGGAGACAACATCGCTTATCTCAAGCAAAATGCACTGGTGAACACTGGCTGAGTAGTCCTCTAATACTTTCCAGTGGCATATCCTCCGTACTAAGGACTTTGCGGTAAATGTCAAGTCCGGTATGGTTCCCTCACTGCCAATACCGTGGAAGTCTGCGTATTTCCGGTGTTTAGTAAAACGAGACCCGTCCTGGCCACCATTTGAAGGATTCGTTTTCCTCGTGGATCTGTTTGAGGCATGCCCCATGCATTGCTTTTGCGTTGAAGTCTCCCCCAATGAAGACGTTGCCCTCTGTGTTCGACACAGTGCCCTCCATAGCATTAAGCTTGGCTTGGAAAGATGATATTGATTCGTTTGGCGTTAGGTACACATGGACCACATGGACCACAGAAGGTGGTTCATGAGCGCTGAACCCACACGAAACCATCCCACCATCTACAAATCTCCGGTTTGGCAGTCACTGTTCCGAACCCAGATTACGGTAGTACCAGTTTCGTCAGGATACCATAACGCAGGGCTTTTGTAATGATGTTGCTCACTCAGCAGCATAAAGTCGGCTTTCATGTCCCTCGCAAACTGCTCAAGCAGATTTGGTGTGGTTGAACTGCGGTGTAGCTTTAGCTGCAGGATGCGGGCCATTGAAGTTCTGATTTTGCTTTGGCTATGGCTTCCTGGAGCACCCGGCATTTTTCTGATCCCAAGATGTGTCCAAAATCATATCTTGGATCAGCATCCTTGCAAAGAATGCAGTGTACCTCTTTCGTACACTCTTTTCTTTTATGTCCTATTTCACCGAATTTGTAACATAGGGAGCTCCTACCGGGTCTTTTGCATACTTGTGCGGTGTGACCATAGCCAATGCATTTGAAATATTGAAGAGGCGTTGTTCTTCGCCGATTCGTACAGACAACCCACCCTATTCGTACTTTGCCCCTGTTCAGGAATTGTTCGGCGTCTTTTCCGCTCAAGTCAACTTGGGCCATGCGTGGTCCCCTATTGTTTTCTGGTGTCAGTCTCACTTTGATCCTTCACACCCTAGGAAAATCACTTTTGATTGCCTATTTTACCTCGGCCAGACCCGTGTTGCGGGTCAATGCCTCGTATTTTGATAGTTGCCATCGGCTCGAGCGAGGCTATAGTTGCGCTTTGGCCGAGGACTTGCTTTACTGCGTCGCAGAATGCTTCCTTATTGTCGGCCTCTGTTCCGGATTCGACCAGTATGTGGCCCAACGCCGTTGGTCGTATGCTTTAGTGGCAGTGTTGGTGCCTTCGGGCCTTACGTTTCCCCTGATGTCCCGCAGCACCTCCGCGTAGGATCGGCCATCTTGGAATTTTACGAGCAGTGCCTGCTGTCGGGATCTTCGTCGGGGTTTCTTTCTCTCCTATTTTGCATCATCTTGAGCGTCCTGCCACTTTTTGAAGGAGTTTCTTAGCGACTTGCTACGCTCCTTTTTCAAACACTATCTGAAACCCGTGATATGGTGCTCCACGCCCATAAAGTGCCTCTTGGTTCCTTCTTTTATTCCGATCTCCTCGATTGAGCTAGACGCCATTCTTTTATTGATTTTTACTGGTGGAGCTATCTGCGTGTGGACTTTAGATTTTGCAGCCAGCACTTTTTTCGTCTTCTGCTCGTCTTCGGCCTTTAACCAGCTCCTCCGATAGTGCCCTTTGCAATCTAGGAGCTCCTTTGGTTCAAAGAGCCCAATTTTTACTGCTTTGCTGATTTTCGGGGAGTGGCATGCAGATTGTATTCTCTTAGAACATCTCCCGCTTTTCAGAATAGCCTTGCTTCTGCGTGTTGCTGGGTGGCAATTGTACTTTACGACCATCCTTGGGAGAGGTTATCACTTTCCGTTTCCGAAACTAGTACATTCGCCACATTTCCGACGTTGGCGATGAAATCACCTCCTCGTTTGCTTCAGGGTGATTCTTTATTATATCGGGATTTGCGAACCTTGCATCGGTCCCTTCGGTAAAGATCGCAGCAGTGACCATCGAAATCTCAATGCTCTTAATATTTTCTTCCACCGCTCGAACACCTGAAGTGTCCTGCAGAGTTTCCCACTTTGCCTTTACAGGACGCTCTGGCGTTCGCATAATTTTTTTGCTATGCCCAAACGCCGCAGGAATCTCGGTCTGGACCAGACTGTCTGCTAATCTCCGTTTTTGGTCCGTCTTCACTGACATTATATTCATCGTCGTTTTTGTCATCGTTAGTACCACTCTCGATGTACTGTTAACATCGTAGCTGCAACCGCTGGTTGTGTCGTCGCTATTATTTTTTATTTCTTTTTTTTGGGTTTATTTGATCTTTTTTAAGTGTTTTTGGTTGCTCCAATTTTATTGGGTCCCCCTTCGGAGCCGCTATCTCCGTTCGTGTGTATAGTCGCCGTTTTGGTCCCATGGTTATCTTTGCAGAGCAGGGAGGCCATGCGACGGTTGGCACAAGCCCTCATGGGGACAAGTGCTCAGAGCCAGACCAGCGCTAATCGGGAGTCCGTCTCAACCGAACCTACACCACCAACCCAATGGTGCGAACTTCAAACGTACTCCGAGGGCTGCCAAGATTTTACCGGGGCGGGGACGGTATGATAGTTGAACTGGAGCAGTTCACCCACGAGTGTCACCTTGGCGCTACTGTGCAAAGCAACTAGGTCAAAACCATCATATTCGCCAACCCAAAGCATCAATTCCAGTTCGTTGTCAAAAGTGTAGTCCAGATCCAATCAGGGTCGCTACCTGTCATCCCAGGAGGGAACCTCACGGCGCCCTCCATATCCTCGGGTCCGTGGGCGGCGCTCCCCAAAGAATGCTGTCCTCCAAGAGTGCTCATGTCGACCGGCATTACCCCTGCGGGAATTTCTTCGGGAACGTGGGGGGTGGAACTCCCCAAAGAATGCTAGCTTCCAAGAGTATTCCTGTTGGCCAAAATTCCCCCTGAGGGACCAGCATTCCCCCTGTGGGTATTGTCATCGATTCATGCCACCCGGAAACTTGTTTCTAACTCACAAGATGTTTACAAAGCCCTTCGGGTAGGAGCACCCTCCTGCTAACTCGACTTGTTTCACATCTCGTCTCCAGGCATTCGTTAATGAATTCAAGCAAGCATGAATAGGACATACTTTAAATTTTGAAGTATGGGAAAAATAGCTCAAATTTATTCAATCTTCTCATTTTAAACAGCCGCCATTTTGTTTTACGAATACTGATGTCACTAATTGAACAAATTCTCAAAGATATTCATGATACCTATCATTCCTGAAACTTTCATGCAAATCCTAGCAAACCTGTAGTGCCTGGATCGGAAAAAGCGTATATTGCTCCATAGCCATATAATTCCGTAATAATACAGCACATACTGTTGCATAGTAATACAGGAAATTGCTATAATTTTGTTAAATACCATCCAATCTTCTCGAAACTTTCAGAGGGAGTTAACCTTATAAATAACCATTTGTATATCAAATTTTATTGCATGTAAGGGTACCATTACGGTTTTATTCAAGAAAATGTGAAATTGATGTATCATATTATAACCAACAAACTTGATCGGATTTCAACTCCTGACATATTTATTGTAGTTTCTAATGACACCCTACTTGACTACGAATAGTAGTACTGTCAGAACGTCCAGGCTAAGGTCGAAAAACGTTTTGGCAGGATACTTGTAGAATGCCCAGGCTAAGACCGAAGAAGCGGTTGGTTGATCACTTGCAGAGCGCCCAGACTAAGGCCGAGGAAGCGTTTTTTTGGAAGTGTACGCGTTGAACAGCAGCACGAAAAGGCACCCATCCCAAAATCCGCATTGGCTTTTATTGTTAATTTTCCATCCAGGAAATTGCTGATGTGCAATTACCCAATCAGCTGATATCCATGGTGAACAATGTCTCCTTAGCCAATTCAATTCAGGTATTTTTGCAGGGTATGCTTTATTTGCGTTCAATTGTTTCCACCCGAAGCTTAATATTTTGTTATTGCAATTTTGTATGTTGCCCAGGTAAACTCTTCTCAGCAGAAAATTGTCAATTCCGTAAAATTTGTTTGCATTGGGCAATTATACAAGCCATGCTCAAAAGTTCAATGATGTCCACCTGCGACGCTAACGCCTTGTTTTCGTTTTCGTTTTTTAACGCAAAGACATTCATTTGTTGTGTAGGTTGAGGCTACTTTTTGTTGTTATTAATATTTTACTACGCGTGGAGTCATTTGCGAGGTGTGTTACTCATTGTTCAATTTCAAGTTCAGGCAGTAATAAACAAATGATGGAGCGATTTGACGCTTGAAGTTTACGGAAATGTTTTTGAAGGTTGCTTCGTATCGTCATGATGATGTTTTTCTTTTTTGCTGGTTTTCTGTTTTATTAGTTTAATGGCCTAGTTGTCAGAAAATCATATCACCGATGACAATGTTAATTCTTTTGTAGGTAATATTTGATGTTTAACTAATTAGGATTTCATGACTTTGATTTAGTGAATTGATTGTTTGGTATTTAACTAATTAAAATTATATTGTATTCCCAACTAGCCAAATATCCAATATAATGAAATAATTTTATTTGATACTTGGCTAGTTAGGAATACATTCTAGTATTGGCTTGTATGACCTGAAAATGTGCTAGATATGTTTCTAGTGAACACGTTACATGATTATGCGGCCCTAGATGAGATTTGTTGCTTGGAGAGCTGTGTCTTGGGATGAGATTCGGAGATTGGGTTGGGTGTGATTATGCTGGTTGCTGATTGATTGTTAGCAAGGTTATTGGTGGAGTTAGGGTTTAGATTTACCAGTGTCAGTTGGACCTCCTGGGTGCGGTGTTGACGACCTCAATAACGCTGTAACATGCACCGGAACACGAAGGAAAGGATTAGTGATCCTAGAGTGAGTGAGGCTAGGCTAACCGAGGTGGTTGCCAGATGTGTGTGCCTATTTAAGTTTTTTTGTGTGCGCCAGCTAGTTCAGGTGTTTGTTTACATTCGAAACAGTTTGTTAGTAAAGGAGAGGTTGACGTCTAGGAGGATAGTAGCTGGATATTGCTTTTTTTATGGGTGGTTTTAAGATGAGAGATTTCTAGTTTGAATAGCTTGGCGCTTATTTGAGGGAAATAACGAGGTGGTTGATGTGGAATGGGTGAGTGCTTGCAGCCTCGTAATGGATCAGCAGGTCATTTATTCGCACAAGACAGGGGCTGTGGAAGGTTAGAATTCCTTGCCCAAGGAGAGTGTGTGTGGTGACATTAGTGCCGCACTCTATGTGGATGGGGGTCTTGTTCTGAAGAAATTAGATCCAGCTGTTTGGCTGGTGTAGTTAATTAAGGAATTAGTGCTGGATGTCCTGATGTGTAGCAGTATGGTATTGTTTAGTCTCAGGGGGTTGTATTGTAGCGAAATTATTTCGTTAGTGGCGGGCGGTGGTTGAATAATAGGTGATAGTAGAGGAGATACGTAAAGATCCCTGATTGATTATGTTTTATCTTCCTGAATGAAATTTCATCTTCCAGAAGCAGGAATTGTTGGGAGGGGATATTGTTGGCAATTAGGCTGAACTCTATTGACGGTATTAGTAGGTGGGTGTTATTTGTGGCTATAAAATGGTATTTGGAAAATAGGGAGTTGGACGACCACCATAAGTTTTTGCTTGTACATGAGGTGTTGTAGTTCCGCGATTTGTATAAGAATTTGCTCACTGAAATCTGGGAGCTCATTCCCGGTAGAAATATATATCTCATGTAATTTCTTACTAGTGATTAGTAGAGGGCGAACTTGGTCATCTATATCGATAAAAGTCTGTTGTTTGATCTCGATTTCTAATATCTGAGCCAAAAGGGAGGTACTTATTAAGTGTTTGCGTTCTGTGGCCAGTAATTTGTCGGTTGTAGTTGATGTTTCTTTCATAAGTTGAGCCAAATCCCTTTGTCGTTCAATTACTTCCGAGAGAGGTTTGTGTATTGCGGCCAGAAAGGTACTTACTGTACTTATTCTTTCTTTCTCTTAATTTCTTCCCTTCGAATTCTAGTATATTGTAGAGCTCTTTATCGTTCTCGTCATCCATAGTCCCGAATAAGGCGTGAAGGGTTCTTCCTACTTCATTAAAAAATGAGCGCTTTGCGTGTTTTATTTCCAAGGAGTCGGTAAGCATTTATGAACGGGTTTTCAGGTTGAAAACTAGATTGGGCACATGGACTAGTTGGTCCTTGCAGTTGCTTTTCTTTTCTGCGCACGCTGCCATAAGGAGGTGTTCAGCTCGCTCGGTTACCTCTATTTGTTTCCGTATTTCCCATAGTTTTAGTTCCGTTAGTATTTTTCAGGTACTGTGGTAACTTAATAGGTTGCCAATGTGTTCGAATAGTACGACCATTTTTGGTATGGATTTAGCGAAGAATAGCTCTGGTTCCGCGTTGGTGGTTGTTATGAAACTGAACCAGAACATGATAATCGGTGTTATGCCTATTTCTAGAAAGAACGAAAGGAAAAAGGTATTTAGTGAATTATTCGTAGTATGGTTTGAGTCGGTTGTTATGCACATTGACCAGTACCTTCCCTATCGCAATGGTCGTGTTTACAGGGGAGATTATAATCTTTACTCAGAGGTACCTAGCCAGACTTGTGTAAGTTTGCGCATGCGGTTCTCGTTTTGTAGTAGGACCTTGCCCCCAGCTTTGAAGTTGATGGGTTTACTTTTTGTGTCATAATGTCTCTTTGATCTTAGTTTGCTAGTAAGGGCATTCTTTCTGGCAATGTCATAGATTTTTTGAAGTTTGAATTTTAACAGGCGATAGTAACTTTCAGGGTTGTATAGCGGCACTAGTTCCCATTTTATGTTAGAGGGGATGTCCAAAGTGAACCTAAAGAGACAATTCTTGGGCGTAAGTTTAATACAATCATGTTCGCTATTGTTGTAAATAAATGCGGCAGTACGCAGGAAATGATCCTATGGTTATAGGTTTTAATCTACCATGGTGCGCAAGTATTGAATTAACGGTATGTGTACTCTTTTCGGGGCCCCATTTGATTGAGGGTGATAAGCTCTGGTTTGCAGCTTCTTGATATTAAGTAGCTTACAGATCTATTTGAACAGAAAGTTGACACCTTGGGGTGTGACCAGTTGCCTGGTTATTCCGTAAAAAATCATGATCTCCTCGCAGGATACTTCTGCCACTGTCTCGGACTCGACATTGGGTAGAGCGTATCAGTGTTTGAACCTTGTGAGGTTATCCTGGAACCTTGCTACTGGCGGGTGTTTCCAACAGAGGTCCTACGATTTTAACGTAAATTTTATCGAATGGTCTCTCTGCTATATCAGTGGCATGTAGAAGTGTGATGTGTTCTTCATGGTTTGACACTTGACACACCCACATATGTGCTGTTTGATGCTGATGAGCCTTTTTTCCGTGCGTATTTTTCGCGGACATTTTTATATGTCTTTGCTACTCCTTGGTGTCCTCCAAAAGGGAGGTCGTGGTATTCAACCAGTATTTTTTTGATTTCTTCTGGAGCCGTCAGTGTAATCAGCCTCCTTTGTGGTGGCTGTGTAAGCCGTATTTTCGATGCCTCAGATGGCTGGTTTTGGGTAATTTAGGTGTTTTTTCTGGAAGTCTATAGTATTATTTTCGTTGTTCGGTTGTTCTAGAGGTGTATTGCTTGAGTCCTGTGCGGCTCTTTGTATGCGGATTATAGCAGGCAAATTTTTAATGCCTGAGGGAGGGGGGTAAACTGTGGGTTGTTAGAGCTCTTGAAAGGTTGGATTGGTTCGCTTGTTGTCCCGTTGCTTGGGAAATGTGCTGAATTCTTCTGCAAAACATCTCTTATGTTTTTTGAAAGATAGATTTTTGACGTCTGGAGGGGTATATCGTAGGTTTTTGATGATTTGTTCTTGAACATTTTGATTGGGATGGTTACTGTCTGGGTATTGCAGAACTAAATTGGTGTCGGATAGTTTGGGTGATGCAGTGCCTCTAGCGGTGTCTGACGCACTGTGGGTTGGTTGGTTTTTCCGTCCTGCGTTGCACTGTTGGTTGGGTTGCTTTTTCCGTACGGCGTTGTAGTGAGCTTTTTTTTCTTCTAGGATGGATTATTAGGAATTCTGCTTAGGGCGTCTGCGTTTGTGTTCATTTGCCCGGCTTATATTCGATGCAATAATCGAATTCGGCAAGTTTGTGGTGGAATCTGACCAGTCAGGTGGTTGAATCGGTTTGTGGTCCCTGCATACGGTAAAAAGTCTGCCCTGAAGGTAGGACCTGACATTTTGGTTGCCCACGTCATTGCTAGAAGATAACTTTCAATGGTGGAATAGTTGCGCTTCGCTTTGTTGAGAGAGTGGCTGGCGTAGGTTATTGGATGGTTCTTACCTGATTCCCCCTATAATAATACTGCGCTTAAAGCTTTACTGCTAGCATCGGTGGTCAGATTGAATGGTTGGGTGAAATCCGGATAAGCCAAAAGAAGGGGTGCCACTAATGCGTTCTGCCAGGTGAACCTCACATTCTTGTGTAAGAGATTAGTGAGAGGCTTGGCCGTTTTCAAAAGCTTGGGATGAGCTACAATCCTAGAAATAATTGAAGTCTCCGAATGGTATTGGAGACCAAGAATTCTCTTACGTAGCTTGTTTTGCTAGGATCTGGCCAATTACCGGCCGTTGAACAGACGTCATCGAGGTGTACCACTTCTGGACCTAGGAACTGGCATTTCTCGGGCTGCAGTTTAAGGTTATTATACCTGAATATCTTCCGGAGCTTGGTTATATGATCTTGTAAATTTTCCCGTATGCCACTATATCGCCTAGGTAGACGAAACAGTCGAAAACTTGGAGACCAGTCATTCATTATCCGTTGGAAGATTGCCGGTGCTGCTTTTGGTCCGAAAGGTATACGTTTGAACTCATAATACTCGCATTTGGTGCTGAATGCTGTTTTCAGACAGTCTTTCCGTTGCACTAGTACTTGAGATATAGGGTACTGAAATAACGTGAGTAATTAAGTTGGTCAAGAATTTGATCAATACGGGGGAGGGGAAAAGCATATTGTTTCTTCGTTCAGTTTGCGAAAATAGACTACTACTCTCAATTTCTGGAGCCATCAGGTTCTGCTTTTTTTGGGAAGACCGACAGAGGGGAGCTCCAAGGACCCTTGCCAGGCTGGACAATATCATTATCCAGCATTTCCTTGAGTTGGGTATTGATTATTTGTTTCTGCGGTGGTCTTAGTCTATACATTATTTAATTTATGGGAACCTGGTCCGTAACTCAAGGAACTTCATGGCTGATTGCTTTGGTGTAGCTCAATGTTTCCCCGAGGAAATGGAATATCTCGTTAAATTCTTCATATAATTGGGTACTGGCTGTTTTTTTCTTTCTGCTTAAGGTGTTTGTGTAGAATTAATTCATGTTTGAGAAGGGCTGTTCGCATGATTTTGTTGGGAGGTGAGTTTTCATTTTGATTTGAGCTTATGCTTCCTACTTGTTTGACGTTTGTGTTGAGTTACTTAGGTGGTTCTTCTTTGTCCAATGGTTTAATAAGGAATTTCCCCAATTTTCGGAGTTGTTAAGTAGTTTGTTTTAGTATCATTGGTGTTTCTTTAGAGTTAATTCTTCCTATCTCTGGGTTGGCTGGGCTTGATATGGCATTAGCAAGGTATATTTCGTCTGCTAGGTCCATACATGTGCACAGCATGTCCTACTCCGTGGTTATTGGTATCCTTATCAAATTCAGTGTTCTTGGCTGTAGGGTAATGACTTTTTCCCAGATCACCTGGTGGTATTCGTGATTTTCCTATTCGGTACCTTCATTGCACCCATCAAGAGTTTTCGTGTTTGGAACATTATACCTGAGGCTGGTCCGGGAGGCCTGTGCTGGTCTCTTTCGATATCTTTAGTAAATCCTGATGAAGGAATGCATTCGAAACTTTAGTCGAATCCTTAATAAGTGCTCCACTGGTTCGTGCTGATTAGGATTTCATATTTAGGGCTGACTTTAATGATCTTATGTCAGTGCCTTTCAGAATCTGTCACACTCCATTTCTGTCAGATTATACCCCTTGGGACTTCCAATGGAACTGCGGATTCCACAGGGTTTTGCCTGGTTTGGGGAAGGGTTAACATTCTCCCGGGTTCAACAATACTACATTTGTGGGATAAGAAATCATTACCTAAAAGCCCGTCGTTGGGCAGATCAGTGCTTCCATCCACCACTTGAAATGTGCAAGGTAGGGCGATGGAGTGTTGAAAATTACCCAGTGTGGTACCTATGGTTTCTCCATCACCAAATGGGTGTTACACCTAAACGGAAATTGGGTGCTCTGGCAGGGCTTGTGGACCCAGGTATACTTGCCTGGAATACGGCTTGCCGGTACAATTTTGTAGGGAGATATTCCCACAAACACCACTTTTTTTACACCTGGATGGAAACCTTGCAATTATCTTCTGATTTTACCTCGATTTTACCACTACGCACGACTTAACACTCACTAGCAATCGTTTTATGTAGCTGGCTTACTCTTCCGAACACTACTTTACTTTAATTTCGGTTCTATTACCACGCCCAACCTACCACCCACTAATAACCACCTTAAGTGGCCGGCTTACACTTTCAAAGACTACCTTACCTTAATTTCGCCCGGAGATCCACCAACAAAGCTGACTTGTACAGTATCTGTACTGAATGAGTTAAAAACGTTATTAAATTCTTTCAACGGTATAATTTAAAGTTTTGAAATAACAATCTAAATCGAACAAGTTCAAATTACAATCTGATAATTGTTTCAAATTAGGGTAGTATTCAATGCAAAGGCTAAACTACTTACAATTAGTGCAAATCCACGACTCCTCAGAATTCGCTCGTGAGGGGCCCTTTGAGTGTTGATTAATCCTGTCTCCGATTCTTGCTGAACTCTTGTAGACAAAGTCCACCGTCGACAATGTCCTCCTTGACCACCCTCTTCAAACGCTGTGTTGTCTTCTCGACTTATACTTGCTTGAATACTTCCGCTGGTAACTTGGAAATCTCCGTCGTAGTTCACTTGAGCTTACACTTGAACACTTCCTGCTATTCTCAATACGCAAAGTCCACCCGTACATTCGCAACCAAAACTTTTGCCAATCACCGCTCCACTAGCTCGCTCAAAAAAGGCCCACTTCCCATGAAGTTTTTATCTCCTTGATCCAGCGGTTCACCGCTATTTTTCAGTTAATCTGCAAAATCCACCTTCCCCGGTTTCAATTCCATTGCCGGTAGTTTCATGGAGTTGGTCTAACTTATCCCGCATGGAACGCAGCCGGCACGACGTTTTGGAGGCTGTGTTATCTTTTTATGTATTCCACTTTCCACTGACGTTTGTTGGCAGCTGTCAGTCTTTATTTACGTTCAAAGTTATTGAACCTGCAGATTTTTGTAGTATCGCAAACAAACAATTAATTGGTTGCATTTCAATGGACACATCGCGACTCGTACGTTATGCTTGCGGTTGTATTGAGTGTTGTGTGTCACTTAGGAAAATAACAGCAGTAATACATTAACAAGCGTTGAATTACGTACAGGATTAGCTTGTTATCGCGTTAATAGATATTAGTTCAGCAGTCAACCGTGAGGAAAACCACAATGGGGCTCCGCAGTCCAATGTGCCGGGAATTTCCCTTGGTGAATGTGTTATCTGTGTTCCACAGTTCAATCCTTATTCCGTCCGTTTATATTTGGTTTTGTTTGTTAACACATTATTTTGTTAGGACGCAATGTGAGTCAAATCGATGTTGCTTCCGTGCCGCAAGATTTGCATGCCCAATTAATGGGAATTGGAGCGTTTGGTGTAGAAACAGCTCTGCTCTGTGACCCTAGTTGGATTAGACTCAGCTGTTCCTGTGTATTAAGGTAAGTGCTATATTTTTTGCCGTATTTCGACATCAATACCCGTTCTTGCGAATCGTATAGTGGGAGACGGTCTCTTTAAATAAATCGATATATTGTTTGTTGGGGTCTGTTTGTATAGCGATCAGCCCTATGCCAACCACTTTGCGAAGATCCTAATCGAACACAGAATCCAATTATTGATGTATTTCGAACTTGGTGCAACAACAATTTCACTACTAACCTGTCGCAGTACTTCCAGTTGCCAGATGCCAAGCGCAAGAACACCTCCTCAAATAATCCCTTTTCTGCACAGCAGAGATAAGAGTCTGCTATTGCTCGGTGCAAAACCGATCAATAATTTCTGTTGTTGTGAAACACCAATTTCTAACCTGCGAACATAGAAACCTAAAAGTGCCAGGATCTCCCTATCATTGAAAATGGTGAAACACCAACTTCCAACACTCGATGTCACTGTCTGTTTTCTCCACAAGCACACTTTTCCTACAATTGAAACCGGTGAAACACCAATTTCCCAAACTACTATCACTTTCTATAACACCACTCTTACTACAATTGAAATCACTAGCAAGAAGGAAAAAACACGATCGATGTTGACTCGTCTGATTCCAGCAACTGAACGAATTTTATTTTATTAGAATTTTGTTCTTCTCACAATTTACATACTAAGCAAAACTTAATCTTAATAACAAAATAGATAAACGGACAATATTTGCTACTTGAAAATTTGCTGAATTATCGTCTGTCTTTTGAGATTTTATGAGTTGTGTTAAATTACAATGCAGACGATGCACGCTAAATGTTTACGTTTAAGAAAAATTCAAATGTGATCGAATATCACTTGATACAATGTTGCTACGGGAAAGCTTACATATGCAAAATATGTCGTTGGAGAGTTGAGACTTTTCTTTCGATACTTTATTCTATTCTAATTTCGATATTTATATTTGTTTCCTTTTTAATGTTAATTTATTTCTTAATTTCTTAAACCTAATCATGTGTGCAGGCTTGAACATCCTCCCCCTCCCGTTGATCGATCGGTCAACATCCTTCCTCCCGTTGATCGATAGGTCAACATCCTTCATCGGTGGATATGGTGAAGTTGGGTATTGTATAATTTCGAGGTCATGGTATCGGAGGCGCTGTACGCACTATTTGGCGTTTTCGATTCCAAAAGGAAAATATTGCCAGAGCCACTATCCCCAACAAGGCGATATAACCAAGTGTGAAGTGGTGGATGTCCTTGAAGTCCACCTGCTGCTGTCGCGTCTCCTTGAACTGCAGTTGTCGTATGTCTTCTTTGAGTTGTGTTATGTTCTTCATAAACAAGTCCGGAATTGTGACGTTGTCGCTGATATCTGAAGATTGGCTCGATAGCAGCATATGCGTGATGTTTCTGATAGGCATTGCGGTAACGTCCAGTTGGTGAAGATACATCTTATGGCCCTCGATGGCTACGGTTTCTTCTCGGATAGCGCAATTGGGTTGAAGCTCAATTATTCCAGATCCCCTCAGTACTTCCTGAGTCGTAGTGGTGCCACAGACGATAGTGATTTGTCTCTGATATCTCTCGAAAAAAACCCATCGATTTTGAGTTCTCAACTGAATCCACTGGGGTGGGTCGTCCATAGGTATCAATCGGCAACCTCCCGCCGACGGTGTGTGGCTGACAAAGTTGAACTCGCATTCGTTGACGTGTGAACCAAGCCTGTAAATTGGTTGAAGTTGTTTGCAGACGTAGTTCAATGAGGTAGTTTGAAAACAATTTTCGAATTCATGCTGTGAAAGCGGATAGTATTGATCACGATTCATCCCTACTATTAAATAGTGTAGCGATGATTGTATAACCATTACGGAATTGTTCGCGGTGACAGGCACCAGAACAATGTGGAAAACTTCAAACTGTTCCGCCGCTATCAATGGGAGGTTCAGGTGAAAGGTGATGTGGTCATCCACCTTCGCTCCCCCGACGGTCATAGTCTTGATCATGTTGACGATTTCACCTGGTTTGACTGGTAGGCGCAGGTGTGATGGAATATCCTCCTTGATCGATATCAACTGCTGAAGCAGTTTTTCTGGCTTAAGTAGTTGTGGATTGAACTTGCCATGGTGAGTGTCAACAAGCACGTCAATGAGGTTCGACTGTACCTTCTGGTGGTTATGGAGAAGTAATAGTAATTGCAGTGCTGATGTTGTAAAGGTCTGCATAGCTTCTTGTCCCCATATATCTCTCGTTAGGTTATAGAGTCTTATAGCAGTTTGATTAAACGCCAGGTCAAGATTGTGCAACGCTTGACTTGTTGATCTCTCCATGTTCATCATTAGATTTGCCGTTGAGTCGAGGATCGATGTTTGATTGCGGACCAGGATCAGTAGATTCTCGTCGTTAGTTTTCAGCTGCTTTATGGTATCTACCATGTTCCTGGCAAACTCTGAGTCCAAGACTCCAAATAAAGAATTTGCCACATTGCCGATGACATCAAATGCCCCCTTCTGAATCGTTGTGGTTTGCCGCTGATGGTTGGCATGAGCAGTTCATTGCTGGCCTGGATGTCGCTGATTAGATGATCGAACTGATTGATTGTATCGGAGCATGAATAGTGGTTTGACAGCTGCCCGCAAATGTTTCGCAACTGAGTAACACCAATACCACTGTATAGTCCCCTCCAACATGTTGTCAAGTTATAGTAAACGATCAACTTCCACTCATTCTGAATCAGACCAGCTGAACCCAACTTCTCCAGATATAGTCCGGGTGGTGTCGAAAAATTTTGTATCTTGAGTGGTGATCCGAGTATGGGTAGAACCAAGCTTGTCCACAACAGTAGGTTTATAGGCGAACACGAATGTTGGAGTTTCCTTGATTTACTTGGCCTCGAGATTCCACTAGGTCCAGCGACTGGTTCTGCTTGAGATTTCCCAATGGTCCCTTCGGATCGCTTTTCATTCCGCCTTGATTTTGATTGCTTGGCGGGCACTGGCTGAGCTGTCTTTAATTTGCTTGACCTGGAAATCCCACTAGGTCCAGCGACCGATTCCGATTGCGGTTTCCCACCGGTCCTGGCTTGTTTGATGGGCACAGCCTGAACAATCGACTCTGTCGTCCCGGATGGTTCTTCAGTTGCTTCGTCCACTAGTAGAGGTGCCAATTGGTGAATGTTGCGCCTCAGGACCCCAGAAGATGTTTTAAGATCCACCACTCTGACCAAATTGTCCGGCCCTCGAATACATCGTATGATCCGTCCCAACGGCCACCTCATCACTGATATATTGTCCTCTTTTATGATCACCAACATTCCCGGCCTTGCATTTTCACACACCTGTTTCCATTTATGGCGTTGCTGCAGTTCCGCCAGATAATCAGATGACCATCGTTGCCAGAACTTTTGTTTGATGTCGTGCACCAGTTTCCATCGTTTTAATAGAGTCATTGGTCTCGGCTGGGCGCTTGGGTCAACATTTGAGGTCAAAGGTTCACCGATCAAGAAACGTCCCGGTGTCAAAGCCGTCAGATCATTTGCATCTGCCGACATTGGGGTTAAGGGCCTCGAGTTCAGAATTGCTTCGATTTCTACCACCAGCGTCTCCAGTTCATCATATGGAAGAGAAGCTGGGGCTGCATTTCTAACTAAGAAGTGCTTGGCGGACTTAACGGCAGCCTCCCAAAGTCCACCAAAGTGAGGTGAACGTGGGGGAATAAAATGAAAATCGATCCCCTTTGGAGAGCAAAAGTTGGTAATCTGTTGTTGATCCGTCTCTGATATAAGGCCATCCTTGAGCTCAGTTAGCTGATTCCTTGCTCCCACAAAGTTAGATGTATTATCGCGATACAATCGTTGACAATGTCCTCTCCTTCCAATGAATCTCTTCAGAGCGTTTACAAATGCCTCCGTCGTCAAGTTCGGTACCAGTTCGAAGTGGGTGGCTTTCGTGGCAAAACAACAAAACACCGCCAGGTAAGCCTTTTGAGGACGCTTTCCTCTGACTCTGAAGTGAATCCACAGAGGTCCCGCAAAATCTACACCCGTGTTCACAAATGGCCTTGATGGTTGCACCCGATTGCCCGGCAAATCACCCATGAGTTGGTTCATTAACTTAGGTTTGGCCCGTGCACATCTCACACACTTCTGGATCACTGATCTGGCAGCATTTTTTCCCTTGATGGGCCAAAATCTCTGTCGCGCCGCTGCGAGCAAAGCCTGAGGACCAGCGTGGAGATGGCGGTAATGCAAGTCCTCCAAAATCAGTCTCATAATGTAATGCGCGTAGGGCAAAATCATTGGGTGCTTAGCATCGCAAGGCAAGTCCGATGCTTCCAGCCGTCCGCCAACCCTCATTACTCCCTTCTCATCCAAAAATGGACACAGTTCACTCAAAGCGTCGCTAGAATCAATTTGCTTCACCGATCGCAACTGCTGGATCGTGTCTCGATGTGCATCCCTTTGAGCCTCTCACACAATAATTTGAAGTGCGTTCTCCAGCTCCTCAACATTCAGTGCCAATTGGGATTTTTTGATGCTGGTTGTCTTACAAGTGTTGCTTATGAAACGCATTGTATATGCGACCACCCTTTGTAATCGCTTAAAGGAATTCCGATGATCGATTCCATGTATGAATGAGGTAGCCGCCTTTGTTGCGCTAAGAACCACCTTCAACTGCCACTTTTCCAAGTCAATATTGAAACCTCGATGCTCCCTGAGCCAACCGGTCACGGCCCCATGAAGGAACATTGGGCCATAGAACCACAGGTTGGTGCCTTACAGTTTGTCGGGAGATATGCCTCTAGAAACCAAATCGGCTGGATTCTGTTTGGAGTCAACATGCCTCCATTGGCTTGAGGTTGACATGCTCTGGATTGCAGCCACACGATTTGCAACAAAGGTATGGTAGGAGGATGCTTCAGCGTGTATCCAGTTTAAAACTATTTCCGAATCAGTCCAAAAGAATGACTCGAGATTGTTCACTCGCAAGTCCTGTCGAAGTCGATGGGCAAGTTTCGCAGCTAGTCTAGGTGCACACAATTCCAGACGCGGTAAAGTAATTTTCTTCACAGGGGCTACTCGAGATTTGGCGCACAATAACCGCACTGTGCAGATCCCATCAGTGTTTTCAGCTCGAATGTAAGCCGCGGCTCCATAAGCCTGTTCGGATGCATCAGCAAACACATGCAGCTGCGTAGTCTTCGGCAATCTGCCTCCGAATATATGGCGAGGAATCTTTATGTTATTTAGGGTGACCAATTGCATCCAGTATCGTTTCCACTCCTCCAGCAACTCAGATGGTAAGGTATGATCCCAATCTAGCTTCAGCTTCCAAAGCTTCTGCAGAAAGATTTTAGCCGTGACAGTAACTGGGGTCATCAGTCCAAGCGGATCGAAAAGTCGTGCGATATTGGCCAAAACAGATCTCTTGGTAAAGCTTGTGGTAGTCATGATGGGACACTTGATGTGGAAGATATCCTCCTTGGGAAACCATATTAATCCCAATGTTTTGATGTGTGCATTCAGCTCGTCCGTAATGCTCAATTGCAATTCGTGGTCGTTAGCTGAGACTCCCTTCAACAGATATTTGTTGTTGACGCACCACTTCTTGAGCTTAAATCCAGCAGTGCTCAATATGTTTTGCAACTGAGATTGCTTTTCAATGGCTTCCGAGGGACTATTTGAGCCCGTCATCAGATCATCTATATAAAAATCCTCCTTCAATGCCTGCGCACCTAACGCATGCAGTTGGGTTGCCTGGTCAGACAATTGCCGAAGACACTTCGTTGCCAAATACGAAGCAGACGCCGTCCCGTAGGTTACAGTATTCGGTCGAAAACACTTCATCGACTCACTAGAATCATCTCTCCACACAATCAGCTGATATCGGCGATCAACTCCATCGACCAGTACTTGGCGATACATCTTCTCGATGTCCGCAGTGAACACAAAGCGAGGAAAATGGAAGCGGAGCAAATTAGTAAAGAACTCCGCCTGGACAGTTTGTCCCACGTGCAGCAACTCGTTCAAGCTTGGTCCAGCTGTTGTTTTGGCAGATGCATCAAACACAACCCTCAGCTTGGTGGTGGTGCTCTCCGGCTTCAAAACGCAATGATGGGGCAAGAAGTAATGCTGCTTCGGTATTCTATGGATCTCATTCATATGTCCCATGTCTCTATATTCCCGCATGAACTGATGATATTGATCATGCAGTACTTTGTCCTTGGACAGCTTCCTTTCCACCTGAAGAAGTCTGGCAACAGCTGCATCATAGGATGTTCCCAACTTTTCGGGACTATCTCAAAATGGTAGTTTTACCACGAAGCGTCCATCAACATTTCTCTTTGTATTTTTAGCGAAATCCTGCTCGCATTTCAGATCTTGCTGCGTCATTGACGTCTCCCTTGCTTCGGTCTCCTCAATCCTCCAAAATCGTTCGATTCTTTCGCCTAAATCCTCGTCATCCACCCTGAACATTCCGCAAACAGGTGAAGACCGATCTGGCCCCCGGACTCATCCCGCCACAATCCATCCAAATGCGGTGTTTTGTAGTCGCGGCAGGTGTCTTGAGAGCTCCATCTGCCCAGCAATGAGTACCTTGTAGAAAACATCCAAGCTAAGCAAAAGGTCGACTCGACCTGGCCTGTAGAACTTAGGATCAGCCAACTCGATTTTTTGGGTATAGACCATGCGCCTATATCCAGACGTACAGCAGGCTGACGCAAAGTTATTCGATCGAGCACAATGGCGCCAAGTTCGCGTTGGAATGTTGTCACTCGTGATTGCAGAAAAAATTGCGCCTTATTTTGCGCCTGCTGAGAAATACCACCGAGACCTTTTATTGAAAACTTGTGCTCCCCCGGTTTCAGGCCTAATCTCGCTATGGCATCGCTGGTGATAATATTGACTTGCGAACCACTATCCAGAAGAGCTCGCAGATTTACTGCTTGTCCGCTATCATCCATCACTTGCACGATGGCAGTCCCCAGCAGCACAAAACCAGAATCAGGCAATTTCACCTCTGCTGATAATGCGGTTGAGACTGGAGTTTCGGCAACAGCTTGTTGCTTCATAAGCGGTTGCACATTCACTCCGTTATCAATTCCTTTTCCTGAAGATGCAGCAAAGTGTTATGTCTTTTCTTGCATTTGCGACAAGTCGTGGAAGTGCAATCTAGCGCTCTATGTCCTTCACCCAAGCAGTTCAAACACAACTTGAGCTGTCTGACCCTGGTGATTCGAGCCTGGCACGGAAGCCTCAAGAATTGTTCACAGGCATATAACTGATGCTTGCCGTTGCATTGCTTGCATTGCCCAGGTAGTTCGTTTGTTGACATCAGCGCAGCCGTATGGCGATTGTTTGTCTTCGATGAGCCAGATCTCTTCTCGGTCACCAAGGATTCCAACGCCGGAAACCGGCGCTCCAAAAACATCAAACAATCAGTCACTCGCTGCAACTCTCATGGCGCGCGCAAGGATTGTTCATACAAGGCATGGGTGGCCTTGTCTATTTTCTTGACCAGTATCTGCAAAAGCATTGGATCCCAATTATCTATCTTTATACATTGGTTTTCTCATTCCCTTGTCACGTCATGCATGGTCTTTAATGCACTGGCCGATTCCGTGTTAATTGGTGTTTATGACATCAGCTTGTCCAAAAGAACTGATACTATGAGGCGTTGATTGTTATAACGGCCCTTCAATATCTCCCATGCTGTATTATAAGTATCGTCGGCCACTGCTAGATGACGAAGCAGTCGCTCTGGTTCACCCTTGAGATTGCCTTTTAGGTACCAAATTTTTTGAGCATTTCCCGGGTTCTGAGAATCGATGATTTGCCGAAAGAGGTTATAAAACGCTTGCCACTGAGAATAATCACCATCGAAAGTCGGAATCGCCATATTCGGTAACTTGACAGTCGAAGACACTTTGCCTGAAGCCACCAGTGCAGTACTTAGTTTATCCTGGCGCGTGCGCAGGAATACCAGAGCATCCTGAAGGCGATCCTCTATTTGGAAGTATTCCTCGTCTTCATAGCCAAACGCGCTCGGATCACCGAAGCCGCTCCAGATTTGCTGATGCGTCTTGCGTAGCTCGTCCCAATAATTGGTGAGGACCTTTGATTTCAAATCGTAATATGTTCTGGGTTGTGCTTCTTCGATTTCGTCCATAGTTTTAATTGCGTGAACTATAGCACGAATAGTTGAGCGTTGTTGCCTGATGAGTCCCGCAATCAGTTTTGTCTCCACCTCCGTGTTACGTGGGACATCTCGACCTTGCGCAGGTGGCTCAGCTCCTTTACTGTGATGCTGTTTTGATGAAACTGATGTTTCCTCCAGTCGGTTTTGTACATCCTCCAAAAACTTGATGTATTCTCGCTCTACTGACGCAAAGTACTTGGTCGCAAAGTATGGGTGATCCGGCCAAGATTCCGCCAGTCCTTTTAACTGTGCGTCGATTTCCCGGAACGTCCTCCATAATTGCTCCACTTGATTGCGCCGAGCAGTGAGATGTTCCAATGTCCTTCGTGGTTGTGGTTCCTTTCGATAGTTGCTGAACTGTCGTTGCAACTCTTGACCAGTCGTCTCTTGCCTGATAGTCAGCTCCTTCAATTGATCTCGCACTTGCTCCATGATGCCGCAGTTTCCGCCTCTTGCCTCGAATAACCTTCTCCTTAGATGTCGAAGATCCGTTGATCACGTCGGGGTCACAAAAAATCTTTGTATAGCGATCAGCCCTATGCCAACCGCTTTGCGAAGATCCTAATCGAACACAGAATCCGATTATTGATGTATTTCGAACTTGGTGCAACAACAATTTCACTACTAACCTGTCGCAGTACTTCCAGTTGCCAGATGCCAAGCGCAAGAACACCTCCTCAAATAATCCCTTTTCTGCACAGCAGAGATAAGAGTCTGCTATTGCTCGGTGCAAAACCGATCAATAATTTCTGTTGTTGTGAAACACCAATTTCTAACCTGCGAACATAGAAACTTAAAAGTGCCAGGATCTCCCTATCACTGAAAGTGGTGAAATACCAACTTCCCACACTCTGATGTCACTGTCTGTTTTCTCCACAAGCACACTTTTCCTACAATTGAAACCGGTGAAACACCAATTTCCCAAACTACTATCACTTTCTATAACACCACTCTTACTACAATTGAAATCACTAGCAAGAAGGAAAAAACACGATCGATGTTGACTCGTCTGATTCCAGCAACTGAACGAATTTTATTTTATTAGAATTTTGTTCTTCTCACAATTTACATACTAAGCAAAACTTAATCTTAATAACAAAATAGATAAACGGACAATATTTGCTACTTGAAAATTTGCTGAATTATCGTCTGTCTTTTGAGATTTTATGAGTTGTGTTAAATTACAATGCAGGCGATGCACGCTAAATGTTTACGTTTAAGAAAAATTCAAATGTGATCGAATATCACTTGATACAATGTTGCTACGGGAAAGCTTACATATGCAAAATATGTCGTTGGAGGGTTGAGACTTGTCTTTCGATACTTTATGCTATTCTAATTTCGATATTTATATATGTTTCCTTTTTAATGTTAATTTATTTCTTAATTTCTTAAACCTAATCATATGTGTAGTTCCAAGTATCACGCTGGTAGTCGTGAAGCCGACTTGATACGATGTTGAAGGCTCGATCCACTTAAGCGCAATATTTCGAGTTCCATTCGTTCAACTGAGGGGTAGTCGTGGATTCTCTGAGTCTCCCTACCCTGGTACCTGTCTTGCTTGCAGTATTAAGTTGAAATGTTCCAATTTACAGTAAATGTTGTTGATTAATTAATTATAATTACTAAAGTTCGGCTCAATGATGATTGAGTCTAAGAACGCTTGCTTATGTGGTAGTGTTCGATTAAGTTAACCGTTGCTCCCTGTTTCTACTCACTAACAGTGGCTTGGAACCTTCATTTTATTGTTTCTGTCTACAGCACAGTCATTTTTTAATGCTTGTTATTTTATCAGGCTCACTTCTGTGCCTGAGTTAATGGTGAATTGCGTTTGTTTTTCGTTGCTTTTATCCAGTGGTAAGGAGGCTGTTATAAGCTTAGATTTGACTGTATGCGGTTTAGTTTGTTTGTTTGTTGAAAAAGATTGCTAGAGTTTGGCAGTCTCTTATTGATTCCTTCTGTTGTATTTACTATTGTCGAGTCGGACATTTTTGACCCAACTATGTCCCGTTTCCCTGAGATCTTGCCTTTTATTTCTTCTTCAGATAACACTCGTTTACTGTCTGCGCTCTCCTGCCACAAAAATCACAAGAAACTTGGATGTGGTAAACGATGGACCATCTGACGCGTTGTGTGGTGGTTTCGGCGGATGTTTGTTATTAGAGTCCTTTTAGTTATATCCATATTCTCTGCGTAAGCCACCGAATGGGATGTTTTTCCGGCTGTAATATTCCGAGTGTTTGTGAACTTTCGTGCTGCAGAAACTGCATGTTATTCTTTTTGCTATGTTAGGTGTTTTGTTAAAGATGTTGGTGCCGACCGGTGTGGCTAGTTGGGGCTGCAAGCCATCAGGAATTACATTTATTACTTGTGGTTATGATGTGTATGAGTTATCCATGTTTGTGTTATTGAAAACGTTTTGTGATGCAATTAAGGGATAGTTTTGGCCCAGAAAAAGGTTAAAAGATTGAATTTATTGGGATGGTGAAATGGTTTGTAAGTTGGTGGTAAGGATCAGAATATTTTATTGTGGCTGCTTCTTGGCAGCACCTAAGTAACTGCCTTAGACGTGATGTGTATGAGAGAAGTGACTCCAACGGGTTTGGCTTGGTTGTAATCAAGCTGTTTACCAGTTTGTGGTACGATTCTCTCGGCAGGTAAACTCTTGAGAGCAGCTCTTCTGCTGCTTTTATATTGGCGGGGAAGTTAGAAGAGATGAGTTGATAAGCTTCGCCTCGTAGTCGGGTTGGGAATATTTGTATGAATACTGCGCGTTCTTGGGCATTGACACATTGTCAAAGTTGCTCACATCAATAATTCTAGACGTTTGTATGTCTAGAACTATTGATAGCCTGGGGCACCAGAGAACAATGGGATTGTGTGGGTCATTATTTTGGCTTCTTTCGCGTAGTCTATCATAATGTCTGTTTTTGGGTCTCCTCTGACATAAGGAATGAGCGTGAGGAAAACAATTGAGTGCTTCAAGCTGCGCTGATTTCTTAAAACTATTCCCAGTCTTGCGAGGTTATTAAAGGGTGAGAGGATTGCAATAAGTTGAGATTGTCAGGTCGGTTCAACAAGAATCCACTGAAAAGCTTAATGTCTTCCGGGAACCATTCTGTTTTCTCTTTGAAATGCTCGATAAGTTTTTGCCGATTTTGTGGGTTTGATCGATATTAAATGTATAAGCAAGTATCTGTTCAATTTCGGGGGGCAGGAGGCTCGTTGTGCCTTTTGCTTTTGCTTTTCTGAAGTATGTTTGACTTACATGTTTGAGTGTGGGGTTTTCTGCTGCGTAGGATGATTCCAGATGTGCTCTGTGGTGACCTTATAGGCCCACTCCTCGCTCTGTATTCTTCAATAGCAATAAGCCGGGGTGCTGCTCCAGGTTTTCTGCTTACGCCTCCTCCAGAGAAGGATTCTCCTGATGTATTTATTGAACCGGATGGCGGTCATCAGGCCGTGGTGCAGCGGTATAAGGGGCCTCTGAGTGCTCCTGTTGGTGATGGGGTCGGCAGAGCTGACCCGAGGACGCAACCATTGGAGTCTGTGGAAGAAACGGTTAGTAGATACGAGATGAAGGCTCCCAGAGCCATGATTCAAATTAGGATGTAACTGGGGTGCCAATGAATCAAATGGTAAAGGTGCTTTGCTTGACAAACGCTCAGGCTAAGACCGAATAAGTGTTTGATTGGAGATTGTTAGAAGCCCAGGTTAAGCCGAAGGAGCGTTTGGTTGATTATTTGCACAGCGCCCAGGCCGATAGCCAAGGAAGCATTTTGGCAGGCTACTTGTAGGATGCTCAAGCTAAGGCCCAAGAAGCATTTGGCTGGATACTGGTGGAATGCTCAGGCTAAGGCCGAAGAACCGTCTTGGCAGGATACTTGTAGAAGGCCCAGGCTAAGGCTGAAGAAGCGTTTCGGCTGGATACTAGTGAAGCGCCCGGGCTAAGACCGAAGAAACGTTTTGGCAAGATACTTGGAGAATGCCCGGGCTAAGACCGAAGAAGCGTTTGGTTGATCACTTGTAGAGCGCCCAGACTAAGGCTGAAAAAGCGTGTTTTTGGAAGTGAACGCGTTGAACAGCAGTACGAAAGGGCACCCATCCCAAAATCCGCATTGGCTTTTATTGTTAATTTTCCATCCAGGAAATTGCTGATGTGCAATTACCCAATCAGTGGATATCCATGGTGAACAATGTCTCCTTAGCCAATTCAATTCAGGTATTTTTGCAGGTTATGGTTTATTTGTGTCCAATCGTTTTCCTCGGAGCTTAGTATTTTGTTGTTGCAGTTTTGTATGTTGCCCAGGTAAATATTTCTTAGCAAAAAATTGTCAATTCCGTAAAATTCGTTTACATTGGGCATTGTACAAGCCATGCTCGAAAGTTCAATGATTTCCACCTGCGAAGCTAATGCCTTGTTGTTGTTTTCGTTTTTTAACGCAATGTGGGTTGAGGCTACTATTTGTTGCTATCAATTTGTTACTACGCGCGGAGTCATTTGCAAGGTGTGTTACTCATTGTTCGTTTTCAAGTTCAGGCAATAGTAAACAAATGATGGAGCAATTTGACACTTGAAGTTTACGGAAATATTTTTCAAGATTGCTTCGTTTCGTCATGATGATGTTTTCTTTTTTGCTGGTTATCTGTTTTATTAGTTTAATGACCTAATTGTCGGGTAGTCCTGACAGTGATGACAATGTTAATTGTTTTGTAGGTAATATTTGATTTTAACCCAATTGTTGTTTCATTACATTAATTAAGTGAATTGATTGTTTGGTATTTAGCTAATTAAGACTATATTGTATCTGATAGTTGGCTAGTTATAGGTTGAGTGAGCTATTTGCTTGGTTATCTGATATTTGCACTGTTTTGACTATATTATATTTGATCTTTGGCTAGTTAAGAATACATTCTAGTGTACTAGTAAATTATCTGGCTAGATTATTGCATTATACTGGATATTTGGCAAGTTAGAAGTACATTTTATTTGATATTTGGCTAGTTACGAATATATTCTCATGTTGGCTTGTATTGCCTGAAAATGTGCTAGATACGTTTCTAGTGACCAAACAATCATATATGATTTTTCTATTACATGGACTTTACATCGATCCTGACACTACACCTTTGATCGGATCTTCCCCAAATTTCCAAATATGATCTTGTTAAAAGAAAAAAATACATTTGAGATTGAGGTCAGTCAATGATTGTAATAATATTCGAGCAAAATTTTGGCTGGTTAATATCAAGTTCTTCTGTAACAAGAATATAATTTTTATGCACGTTTTGATGGTTTTTCTTGAATTAAATCATTCTAAAAGTAGTACTGTGTTCCCAACTTTGTTTTTTTTTTGTGGTGCGGTTGAGGATACTTGTGTGTGTATCCAGTGCATCCTTGTGAATGCCAATTTCGATAACCTGTCCTCTTTGGCGAGGTTATTCATCCTACGAAATTAGCAAAACGTTGCAATGTGGAGCTTGATCATAGTGGATGTTTTTGTATATGCGCAACAATGACCGTGATGAAGAAGATCATGAATTATTATATCGTTGAATATGCATGATGATGACAAATAATTTGAAATTACTCAGCCTCTAGTAGGAAAAATAACAAGCTTGTCGATCATCCGCGGTTGTGTTGTTCCTGATGAAAATATTGCCGATCCACATTGGGGCATTTTGAATGCTGTGTTTTGTGTAATAATTCTTTAAACCCTACTAAAATTATGACCGACCGTGTGTCACAGCAAGTTTTTCTCGCAAATGATATAAGCCAGAAACATCAAATTCGGTATGAAAGTGTAAAGCGGTGCGCTCCATAGTATACTCAAATAGTAGCCACACCTTTCATTTACCCTGTGTTGCACACTTTTTGAATTTTCCCAGGGGCACGTCAGCTGATCCGGGGCATTACAGCTGATCCATTTTTGACGCGCTCAAGAAACAAAGTAACATGCAGATTAAATTTCCGACGCACGTGTTCTTTTACGCATTTCAGAACATAGGAGTGCTGCCAGATCCTAATAAAAAACTAGAAGATTGCATGGAACAAATTTGTTTTTCTGCAATGTTATTGATTTTTTAGCTCTGGTAGCCCTGAAAAGTCTCATCGAAGCATATGTTTATATTCGCGCCATTCCTCGCATCAGCGTTTACCATCTACCTGCTACCGAAGATTTCTGGCTTGCTGTTCGGCTTGTGCTCGAATTTTTGCGGAGGGTTGATGGAGTGTGGTTACTACTTGAGTATACTATGGCGCGCTCTTCCGATTTCAACTGCCAAAAGTTGTATAAAGTATTTAAGTGTGGTCTTCCCCTATGGCGGAGTTTCTTCCCCTATGGCGGAGTGGCCCTTGAAAAAAAATCATTGAAGGTAGCCCCTATGGGTATCAAATGAAAGGTCTTGGTGAGAGCTTGTCAAAACAGGTCTTAAACTGAAATTTTTTGCTTCGATAGGCGCACAGGGAGGGGAAATATGCGAAAAATGTGTATCTCCCCTCCCGATTGGATATCGATGCTCTGAAAAATCTGGGAAAAATTATAGGAGCAGGTCTTTATGAGTACAACAACAACAAATATCTTAGAAGTCAAAATTCACTCAACTCTGTTAATAATAGTAAGTTTGTTCGAATTTTACACTTTCCCAAATTAAATCGCATGGATAACCTTAAACTCAATGGAATTCGGTATGTAAGTAAACTCACAAAAACCCTAGTACGCTGCAAGTTTGATGGACATTGAATCTTATTTACGGAAGAATTATATCAAAATATCAACAATAACACACTATTTTGGTATTTTATGAACTTTCCATCGAATCAAACATTGCAGCATAAATTAGATCTTTTTAAAATTTTCAGATAATATTGATAAAATATATTTTGGGGGAATTCATGACTTGCGTGATTTTTGTTAGTCTGCAACAAAATGGCGACAATTGAAAATGGACATACAAAAGAGTTTCTTTTAAACGTGCACAGCTCCTTGACATATTTTTTTACTCTATTCATGGCTGGTGGCTACATTTCGTATGTTGCGTACAAAACTCTTCTAACATAAGTGTAAGTCAGTCTACCAAACTTGTTTTTATTTAAATTTGTAATAGAACAGATAGAATTAGCGTATGCCTATTATTAATTCAATTTTCTTATAAATGGTTCATACAACAATGTTATACACTAATACTAATTAATACGGCTAATACGAGCCAAAATACAGAAATTAGTATTATTGAAAACTACATTGTCACGAATATTTGAAGGTTAGTTGGTTTGGATTAATAAGAACTGATTGGCTGCATTCTTATAGTATGATCAAAGAATATTATCTTGACAATCTGGTATATATATATTAACCAAAGTATGTAAAATTATCTAATTAATATTTGAGTAAAGATGTGCCAATATAAAAAAGCCTAATTTAAAATTTACTAAAAGTCAGTGTCTATTGTAATTCATACACTCGAAGAATCACTTTTATCCTTTTTGCTTTCATTGAAATGCTTTCACATTGATTGATAGACGAAACTTTTGAGAAGAGAAGTCCCACGTATTGAATCAAGACTCCTTTTTAACACATTTGGCAGAGATCAATGATTATTCAAATTTTTTCACATGTCTTAAATTATGGTCAAGTCGGCTTGGTCTTCCATGCATGTTGGATTCACAGTAAGTTGCAGTTACGTACTAAATCGGGTAAATAATTTGCTTAGTCATAGTGCAAATGCAACACCTTTTGAACCAGAACAAGTACCTTGTGTCGAGCTGAGGCTACTTTGATTATAAATTGTGTGTAGAATTAAGGAAGAATTAAACACCAGTATCTACTCTTTTTTTTAATTGACCGACCAAATTTTTCTGTAACATTGATTTGAATGAAAAAAATGTTCGCTTGAATTCTCTTTTGTATTTTGGTTATGAGAACTCTCTTGCTACACGAAACCAATTTTTTCCTTTTCAGTAGCTGGAGTTTTTCAGAAGGAAATGAAAACGGGAGGTACGTATGCGGTGAAGAGGGGTGTTTTATTATAAATCCATGAATAATCGATGAGCTCGGTTCGAGTACGTGGTGCCATAACCTACGTTTGGCATTTCAAATTACCGAAGAATATTCTGGTCTGAATTAGAGTAGCTTATTTCTGGCACCGCGTCGGTATTAAGAACAAAAATGTGCGCATTTGATGTTGATTGATTGCCAGCTTTGCAAAAACAACGTGTAGTAATGACAAAATTTTTCTTCGGGAAATCGTTGAACGCATTTTAAATGGGCATTTGAGCCGATTGCTAAAAGAGTGTGAAGCTGGAGCCTGATGTTTACATGAAGTAGGATGATATCTTGATCGTGACCCAGGATTTCGGCAGACATTCAGTAATCCTGAAGGAAGTTGTGGGTGTCGAGGGAGAAGCGACAGTTCAGCCACTTAACGTTGGAATATCTGGGGTATGTAGTGGACACGCAGGTCCAAACGTGGGTCCTGAAAAAGTTGAGCCAGTACTGAACATCTCTCCATCCAACTCTGTAAAGAAGGTAGGGCAGTTACTATTTATATTGTCGTGTACCATCGTTTCATTCCCGACTATGCTACTTTTCTGGCACCACTGACTGAACTGCTACAAAGGAATCGCAAGTTTGTGAGGATCATGCAGTGTTAAAAAGCTATCTACCAAACAATATTGAGTTATCTGGACTTCGAGTTAGCCACCTGCATACAAACGACGCATCAGATTTTGGCCTAGGAGCAATGTTAAGTTCAGTTCACGACGGTCGAGAAAAGGTGGTGTATTATCTAAGCGAATTACTTACAAAGTACGAGAAGAAATCATTGGTGATGGAGGAGGAGTGTCTGTTGGTCTCGTGGGCAGTGGAGAAATCGAGACCATATGTGGAGAGTTATCACTTTTTTTTTGTAGTTGGGAGGTGAATATCATTTACGTACAGAGTGTGGAACTCCCGTGCTCGTAAAAAGGCGACTGGACTACGCACTAAACACTCCCCCTGTCAACCTGAGATCCCAGCCTTGGACCATTTGACACATAACTTCGGGCTAGGTCTCGTTTTGTTATGCTGTGAGGTTCCTTCAACCTGGGGGATCCCTCTTCCAGCGGGAGTGGAGAGGCGGAAAAGAAGTGCCAGACAAGCGATCTCTCAGCCCCAATGCGCTCGGCTACTGTAAGGCCCTTTTATTTTTTAGAACTGACTGAACATAATGTTCCACCTGGTTCCATTTGCCAACCGATTCGAGCATCACTGCGACCATATTATCCGGAGTGAGCTCTCCTGTCTCCCTGTAGAGGCTCTTTTGCAGCCTGTCCCATTTTGTGCACGCAAAAAAGGTGTGGCAGGCATTGCCTTCCATTCCTGGGCAATACCGACAATCGGGGGACCGTGACTTAGGTGCGCTCGCAAGCTAGCTCAGATAGAAGTCAGTCCCACCATACCTTCAATTAAGCCACGGTCTCACATCCAAGATGAGGTGCGCAGTTCACTTTCCCTTTGTGCGATTCACTCAAGACTGCTGCCAGTCTTGAATGAAGGCTGCCTCTCCCCGCGGACAACCATCTCCCTCGCATTCTCGTTTTGACGCAGATAAAAAGAGCGGTGCTCTCTAGTAAGGAGGGCGACAGGTATCACGCCTGCAATAACTCTCACTGCGAAATTAAAGACTGTCAGATACGAAGACGCAATCCTCCGTGCTCCTCTTCTCTGTACCTGTGCTAAGCGTTTTCAGTATACCTCCTTACTGAGAGCATTGCCCCAAATGTGTGCTCCATATGATAGCACTGACCCTACAGCATTCATCGAGAGGCATCTTCTTGATGGGCTTGGTTGTTATAAGTTGGCCATAAGTCGACTCAGAGCCCATACTCTCGAAGCAGCCTTCTCAGCTGTTGCCCTGATTTTCTCAGAGAAACACATCTTTGAGTCGATCAGTAGCCCCAGATACTTCATGCTGGCTTTGATTCAATTAGTATGTCTCTAATACCGATCATCCTTACTCTAGGGATTCTCTTTCAAAATGACCACATCGGTTTTCTTCAGTGCTAAACCGAGCCCATGACCAGTCATCTAATCTCTCACTCGGCGCAATAGCATTCCTAGCCTAAATTGGTCTTGTTCAACGGTGCGTCCAGCAATTAGAGCCGTGACATCGTCCGCATAGCTGATAAAGCGTGACTCATCTGGCATCTCCATTCTCAGTAGCTCGTCGCAAGACACGTTCCACAGGTCCGGATCAACGAAAATCCCTGAACAACACCCAATGAAACTTCCATCCTTCGTTGGTCCTGTGTCGTGCCAGAAAGCAGGCTTCGGTCCTTTATATAGTCCCTCAAAAGCCGCATTAGAACTTCTGTAACTTGAAAATGGTTTTCCACCCATCTAGCGGAGTTGAAGGCATTCTTAACGTCGAGTGTCACCAACAGGACGATCCGTTGCTTCGCGCGACTATATGCCTTTGCCTTTTGAACCACGCCCACCACCTCTGCAATCGCTCTTAAGCCGTACTGCCGAGGTGATAGGTCCCCGGCAGTGCGAGTCGTGTCAGTGAGTCTTCCCTTGATGAGCTTCCCTAGCACTTTCGCAGCAGGATCTGGCATGCATAACGGGTATTCTGCTGGCGGTGATCCAGGGTTTCCCTTCTCCTTGCTAATCAGCATGAGCCTCGCCATGTTCCATCGTACCGAGAAACCCCGTCCCGTAGACAAGCTTTGAATGTGCTGAGCAGTGATAGCCAAGCTGCAACATCTCAGCTGAAACACCAGCTGGACCTGACACCTTCCTCACTTTCAGTGAAAGGACTACCTCCTTCAGTGTGAAGAGTGGACAATCGACCGCTGCTTTACCATGGATAGCGTCAACACGGACGGGATGGGCAGAAAGGATACTCGCACTATCTTGTCCATCTTTTCTGTATCATATATGCAAGGCTTCCCTAGAACACCAAGCTTCCGCATAACTAGCTCGTAGCCAACACCCCACAGATCCATAATCACACTGTTCGAGAGATCTTGGCAGCAGTGGGCCTTGCTGTTATTAATCAATTTGCCGAGGAATTGCCTGGCCAACTTATATGTTGCTGCCCGGTTGCATTCGTTGTCACTGTTCCGTGCCCGTTGAGCCTCACGCCGAAGCTTGTGACACTCTTTTCTCTTTTTAGCGATTTCAGTTGACCACCAGTACACTGGGGGCTTGCCGTGCCGGGATTTTCGACAGGGTATAGAAGCATTGCAAACAGTTGTGATTATGTTCATAGTTGGGTTCACCACATCTTGAGCTGCCAGTTCTTCCGTCTCCTCCAGATCTCGCTAGCAGCGGGGCACCTGTTGTGTGCACCTCGACAAATCTCTCGACGTCCATCCTTTGGATATTCCACCCAATTTTCGAAAGAGCACGGACGTCGGGAGACAAAATCATTGATCTCAGCAGAATTCACTGATGATCACTGGCTGAGTAGTCTTGTGATACTCTCCAATTGTGTATCCTCTGCACAAAGGACTCCACGGTGAATGTCACATTAGGTATAGTTCCCTTACAGCCAATACTGTGGAAAGCTAGCATATTTCCGGTATTTAGTACGAGGAGTGCCGTCCTGCCCACTATTTCTAGGATTCGTTTTCCCTGCGGATCTGTTTGAGGCATGCCCCATTCAATTGCTTTAGCATTGATGTCTCCCTCAACGTGCATGCTGAGACTTACTTTTGATCGCTTTTTCTACCTCGGCCAGATTCGTGACGCAGTTCTTGTCTGTTATTTCAATCATTACCATTGGCTTGAGTGAGGCTTTAGTTGCACTTTTGCTGAGCACTTTCTTTACTGCGCCACAAAATGCTTCCCTTTTGTCAGCCTCTGCTCCGAATTGGATCAGTTTGTGGCCCCACTGCGTTGGTTGTTATGGTCTTTATATTCTGGTACTTTTTGAAGGAGTTTCTTTACGGCTTTCTGAGCTCACTTGGTCAACACTATCTGGAACCCATTGATTGTCTCTTTCTTCCTTCTTGTATCTCAATCTCCTTCGATTGGGCTAGATTTCATTCTTTAATCGGTTTTTGATAGAGGAGCTATCTGCGCGTGGCATTGAGGCTTAGCCTTAAGCGCTTCTTTAGCCTTCTGCACGTCTTCGGCCTTCTAGTCCTCTTTAACCAGCTCCTCCGATAATCTCCTGTGCAATCTAGTAGCTCTTCTAGTTCAAGAAGCTGATTTTTGCCGAATTACATGTAGATTGTATTATTTTTAAACATCTTCCACTTTTCAGAATTAACTTTGTTTTCCAATGTCGCTGGGCGGCAATTGTACTTTGCAACCATCGTTCTTGGGAGAGATTGTCGGCTCCCATTTCTGAAAACAGTACTTCCAGCATATTTTCGACGTTAGCGATGAAATCACACAACGTCGCTTCATTTGTCTGGTCACTCCTGTCTTTTCCTGTTGTAATTTCCTCGTGAACTTTATGGTGGTTAGTTATTATTACGGGATTTACGACCCTTGCTTTAGTCGCTTCAGTAGCGATTGGAGCAATGACTATCGAGTTCTCGATGTTCTTTATAGGATCTTTGGTGCTCACAGCATTTTTTTGCTGCACCCGAACGCCGCAGGAATCTCAGTCTGAACCAGACTGTCTGTTAATCTCCATTTTTCGTCCGAGGTCACTATCATTGTATTAATCGTCGTTTTTGTCATCGTTAGTACCGCTCTCGATGTGCTGTTAACATCGTTGCTGCAGCTGCTGGTTGCGTTGCCATTGCTGTTATTTTTGCTTTTTGGGGGTTTTTTTAATCCTTCTTATGGTTTTTGGTTGCTCCAGTTTTATTGGGTCCCCCCTCGGAGCCGTTTTCTCCATTCGTGCGTGTAGTCACCTTTTTGGTCCCATGCTTATCTTTGCAGAACAGGGAGGCTATGCGAGGGTAGGCACAAGCCCTCATGGGGACAAGTGTTCAGAGCAAGACCAGTGCTAAGCGGGAGTCCGTCTCAACTGAACCTACATCACCAATCCAATGGTGCGAAATTCGAACGTAATTTAAGGCCTACCAAGGTTCTATCGGAACGGAGACGGTATGATAGTTGAATCGGTGCATTTTACGCACGAGTGTCACCTCGGCGCTAACTTGCAAAACAACTAGGTCCAAACCGTCATATCCGGCAGCCTAAAGCATCAATTCCAGTTCGTTGTCGAAAGCGTAGTCCAGATTCAGTCAGGGTCGTTACGTGTCCTACCACAAGGGAGCCTCACAGCACCCCCCATATCCTGGAGTATATGGAAGCGGCACTCCTTAAAGAATGCTGGCCTCCAAGAGTGCTCTTATTGGAGGGCATTCCCCCTGCGGGAATTTCCTCGGGTTCGGGGGATGGAACTCCCCAAAAAATGATAGCTTACAAGAATTTTTCTGTTTGCCAGCATTCCCCCTGCGGCGTTTCCTCGGGGACTTCGGGGGAACTCCCTAAAGAATGCTAGCCTCCAAGAATATTCCTCTTAGCCAGCATTCCCCCTGTGGGGAGCGTTATCACTTGAAAGTTATCATAGAACACCACTCATTATTTTGGCTGAATGACGTTTGGAAACTACCCAGAAGATTGTCCCATTTGGTAGTCAGATTGACTTTGAGGTCATTTATTAAAAGGGAAAAGAACACCTGGTTCACGGTGTGCTTTCATGAACAGTACTGAAAGTTGACACTCAGGCCTCAGACGAAAGGGACCAATGTTACGAAAAAACAAAGCAGAGGTTGGCAAAGGAGCTCTGGAACTAATGGGATTGGCAATTGCAATTGGAAGAACTATACAAACACACAAACTCTCTTAATCCAGAAATAGAGGGATACGAGTCGTTGAAGAAGGTGGTACCAAAGATGAAATGAGCGGAGTTACTGAAACAATATCACGATGTGTCTGCCACGAGATATATAGGAGACTTTCGAATAATGGATTGCACCAACCAACACTACTGTTAGCTGAAGATGGCAGGAAATGTCTGCACCTATGTGAAAAGATTTAAGACGTGGCAAGCCAATCAAGTAAATCAGCAGGTCCCAGCAGAATACACGCTGAGTCGTGATGGCATGGCTAGTCAGCCCTAGGCAATCGTACCTGCAGACCTAATCGGACCGTTGTTTCATTTAAACAGGAGTTATACCTGCATTCTGACGTTGTTGGACTACTTTTGGAAATTTGCGTTGTTATTTTCGGTCTAGTCAGGTAAAGCTGGAGGGATCACACGACTTCTTGAAGACCAAGTATTCGCGCTTTTTAGAATACCACACTCGATAGTTTACAATAACGGAGTACGGCTTCAGTCCCAAATATTCCAGCAAATGATAGCAAGGTATGGGACGCAGATAAAATATATGGCATTTTATCAGCCGCAGGTGAGCTCGGTGGAACCATCGGAAATGAGAAATAAACCTGGCCAAGACCAGTTAGGCACTATGCACCTACGGGCATGAGCTCATCAAGGTCAAGCGCTATTATGCCAACATTAGAGGAGATACGGTGAGGTGATCGGAGCTATGGCCTGCAAACATGACTGGCACCTTATCAATTAGGTGACCAAGAGAGGAGAACCTTTGTCCAGTAATGTGAAATTAGGAAAGTACAAGCTGTTATTTATAAAGTACCTATAACAGTGTTTTCGCGCCGACTAGTAATGGCTTCGCTGTTAAGCTGAGCCGTTATTTCTAATAAAAAGAAATGATCAATTTTGATAGACTTTACTTACGGTACTCTGTTGAGTGCACTCGATAAGTACTATATTCAAAATGGTACTTTTTACAATTTGACGAAGACTATTTATACTTATTCTACAACTTACAAATAAGCGATCGCACACGATGCTGACCCTTTTCCCATGTTCTTAAATTCCCAATAAATCAATGGGTAACTAAAGTGTAACACTATTTTCAAAATAATACAAACCAATCTTTCCACAAATGTGTCATCCTTAAACAAATGCATGCCCATGGTACGTTTTAAGTTACAGTTGCTTTGACTCTTTCATACAACAATGAAGTCAAAGACAATGTTATTGCATTTGGATTCGCCACTTAAGCAATTCGATACCCCATGGCGCACGCCAAAGAATGTTCATGCACAAGCGGATGCACTTGGTAGTGAATGCATGCGTGACGTAACGTCCATGTAGGTCGTTTACTTGAGATAATGAAATATTTTGTCACACCTGGGAATGTCGCTCGAATGTGTTTAGGTGACATGTGATACCATGCCCATGCCTGTGGGCATGATTAGTTAATATTCATAATGATGATATTATTGATATGAATTATTAATGTGATATCATTATTGCATTATTAAGTTGATATCATTATTGATATGTACTACACCCCCACCGTTTTAGTGTTGAGAGTTGGTGCAACAAAATTGAAACATGGAAAAAAGTTCACGTGTGTGGAAAGATAATGTGTATAGATAAATTATTAATAGCGTTTTATGTACAATTCCATTTCTTTAATTGATTGTTATGGTATTCCTTATGTTTTCCATCAACATCTACTTTGGAGTTTTTTACTCCATTACATTCAATGACTTCGTACAGACCTTGATAAGGCTTCTGATTTTGCTTTCTATTATTTACTTGAACTAACACCTTATCACCGATATTTAATTGTAATGAGTTTACATCTTGTATTTTACTTAGCCTATTTGATTTTACTTTATTAATTATCTCTCTAGTCTTATCAATAGTTCTTTTTAATCTTAATTTAAGTTCATTTGCAAAATTATCTACATCATATATTTTGTTGTTATTTACATTAATTTCATCACTTGTTAAGTATGGTAATTTTCCAAAAACTAATTCATAAGCTGTATATTGTGTATCCACATTCGGTGAGGTGTTGTAAGCAAAGGTATAATAAGGTAACCACGTATCTCACTCGAGATCTTCAGCAAAAGCTAACATAAATTTGTGAAGTACCCTATGATTTCTCTCGACTATACCAAGTGTTTCATGGTGATACGGAGTAGAAAAAATTTGTTCAATTTTTAGTAGCTCACAAACTTCTCGCATCACTTCATTAGTATTTCTGTACCTCTATCCAATTTTAATACTGTAAATTGTCCATACTTTAATATAAAACTATTCACCAGAGTATGAGCTATAGTTTTAGCATCTTTTGATTCAATTGGTGACGTAACGGCAAATTTTGAGAGTTCGCATTGCATCCTCAATATGTGACGATAGTGATTCAAAAGTCTTAAAGGTCCTACCGTATATATCTGTATTATTTCAATAGTTGTTGTAGGTGTGTCAGTATGTACTTGTCTTTCTTTGTTATGCCTAACCTGTTTACTCTTAGCGCAACTTTCACAATTACTTATAAATTGTTTTACCATATTACTCATATTTTTCCAGCAATACCTTTGTTTAATTTTTAATACTGTTTTTCTAACACCTAAATGTCCTCCATGTGGCGGATAGTGATACTCAGTAATTAGTTTATTTTGAGTTATCTTATTTTCTACTCTTTTTGGTGGGGTATACAATAATATTTTTAGTTTAGGGCGCTTCTTATATTTTTTCTTTAGTTGCAACTTGTTAAATAATTCTTAAATAATTCATCATTATTGGCTAATGCTAGCTCATTTATATTCCAATAATGGGTGGCATCAAGCAGTTTTTCCATAGTGAATTCGAAAATTGCATTAGGATTATCACTACGACACTGGTAATGTAATGTCAATAGCTTGCCTTCGTCAGGTACGGATTCACTGAAAGATCTATCGCCAAGACTCTTACGTGTAACTGTTGTTAGCTATTTTCCATCAGGAAAGGATTCTCTGGGAGACTTATCGCTAGAACAACTAATTAACACGTCTTTCTTCGTACGTACGATTTCAGTATATAGATTTCTTTTATTTTTGCTAGAATTACTCAGGAGTTTTTCTTCTATATTCCGCTGTATATTAAATTTAAAAAATTTAACAGATCTGATATCAGCCAATGATGTGCAATCCCAAATGTGAAGTTGATCAGGCTTCTTCAGAAGATCGGCACCATGGTTGCTATCTCGATTGTTAATACTGACGTCATTTTTATCATTATTTCGTGCCATGCCCCTAGTTATCGCCAAGATTTTCTTAACCTGTTCGTCCCTTTCGTTTGAGATCATATCTCTTAAAATGTCGGAGGTAAGTTAGTATTTATTTTGCCTTTTTTATAGATTATTTGAAAATCATAGTCGGACAGGTCTAGGCGTATCCGTGTCAGCCTTGAAGAAGGATTTTTATGGATGAACAACGATACCAATGGTCTGTGGTCAGTTACCACAATGAATTTCCTATCATACAGGTATGGTCTGAAGAAATTTATTCCCCAATGGATCGCTAGTCGTTCCTTTTCTATTATTGGTTTATTCAACTCATGCTTGTTTAACGATTTACTCGCATAGGAGATCGGTAAATCAGAGCCTATATCCCCTTGGGATAGAACTGCTCCTAACGCGTAGTTTGATGCGTCAGTTGTCAGTATCTAGTTAGGTGGTTTCATCAATTTATGCTTAAGAGTATCAAAGGCTTCTTGGCATGGGGAATCCCATAAAAATGGTGCATTTTTCTTAAATAATGCATTCAAACTTTTTGCGATATCTGTGAAGTTTGGGATGAAACGCCGATAATAGTTACGAAATGCAACAAATTGCGCACTTCATCCGCATTCCTTGGAACTGGATAATCTTTAACGGTTTTATACTCTGCTGGGTCTATCTTAATACCATCTTTAGTTATTAGGTGACCTAAGTATACAACTTCGGTTTTGATAAATTGACATTTCCTGGGATACAATTTCAGATTGTATTTTCTTTGCCTTTCGAAAAACTTTCTCATGTTTTGATAGTGGTGTTTAATACGACAACCAAAGATGATAATGTCATCAACATAAAGGAAGGCATCCTTTGAAAACTGTTTATAGAAAACTTCAATCCAAAAGGCAGCCTTGTAAACTGGTAATGGCCATGGTTATCAGAAAATACTGTGAGTGGCCTAGATTCTTTATCTAATTCAATCTGATGAAATAAACTAGTCATATAACAGTTGAAAAATATTTTGCTCTGCCCAGTTTGTCTATGACATCTTTTAATCTCGTTAGAGGAAACTTTTCGTTGACAATTTCGGTGTTTAGTTTTCGAAAATCGACCACTAAACGCCATTTCTTATCTTTACCATCGCCTTTCTTGGGTACGATAAGCAAAGGAGAATTATATGGGCGAAAGGATGGTTCTATGATTTTATGATCTAGCAATTTCTAAACCTGTTTCTGGATTTCTTCATTCTGAGAAATGCGGTAGTGTATAGTTCTTAATATAGACTGGTGTGCTATCTGTGACTTCCAAGTGTTGCTTATAAAAGTTACCAGCTGTTAATTTTTCGTCCTCTAAAGGGAAAATATCCTAATATTCCTGTAGAATATCTAAAAGACTGTCTTTAGCCAATTGATCGCTTGATGAAATGTTGATTTCTTCAAGAATCTTTTTTAATCTTAAATCCTTATTTTGATGACTCTGTTTAAAATGCTTGATTTCATATTTGTCTGCCCGAATCTCAAAAAGATTTTGCCCGTTGTCAATTATAACATTTGAATCAGAAGCATTCAGAATTCGAATATGTTTTATACCTTTTGCAGCTATAATCGAATTACTGACAAATACGTTCTTCTGTATTTGTTTGCTTAAGACAACAGGGTCTCTATCAACTTTTATATCAACTGGTATTACTGCTTCCGACCTAGCAGGTTTTTTTGATTTGTTTGACATCGCTATTTCTAAATTCCATAGGGATAATGGCTTCATCTTAGTCTATATAAAATGCTACCGTGTAGGTCTCGTAATCAATTTTACACATAAATCGTACTAACATGTCCCTTCCAATAATACCATCAGTATAGATTGGGAATTTGTCATCCACCATGAAAAATTTGTGGGTAATATCACACGTTCCTACATTCAATCTGAGGTTGATTGAACCATGTGATGAGATAACTTCATTAGTTTTGCCAGTTAAACTACTACTACTAATGAAAAAAGATTCATCTTCTTCGATTTTTACCTTTCTTACAGAGAGAGACATCAGCTCCTGTGTCCATTAAAAATTTAAGTTTCTATCCTGCGTTGTCGCAGAAGAGAATTACGTAGTTTATGCAGTTATCCGTGATTTTAAAAATTTTTGTTCCGGGGGATGTTTTACTCTGACCCGGACGCCTCTGCGTTCCCCTAATCCTGTACAATGTTGATATTTCTATTGCGGTTGTTTCTCCGCCGCCTATTGTTCCGGTCATTGTTGCCTCTTTAATTACCTTGAATGTTATTATTACTATTCGAGGTATTTTAACCTCGATTCCTGTTATCATCATTATTATTATTATTTGTATTATAGCTATTCTTATTCTTGTAACCGGTATTATTACTATCGTTGTTTCTGTTATTTTTAAATCTTCTATTGCTATTTTGGGTCCTGTTCGCCCTAGTATCTCTATTAAACCTACTGTTCTTTTTGTCTCTGTAGTGAAGCACATTTGCCGGTTGGGGAGCTTCACTTTTTTCGAGTTCCAGACTCAAATCAATTGCGTCAGCAAGGGTATTTGGTCTAGCTGCAAATATGGTTCCTCTTAACTGGTCATTTAAACCATGCTTGAAAACTGTCAGTGCGTACGTGTCGCTTAGTTTCGTAATGACTTCTCGTTGACTTTGCGTCGCACTTGAACCTAAATCTACAATTTGAAGCTCATTTAATTCGTTCACTAATGTTATGATCTTATCTTTGTAAGCACTAATATTCAACTTCTTCTGCGAAAGGTTGCTTAAAGTTGTATGTAACTGAGGAATTGAGTTTACATTTTTATACTTTTGCTTTAGTTTACTTTCTAATTGCGCAAGACTCGCAGGGATATCCGTACTAGCTAACACGGTTTGTACATCAGCTGATAACTTGCAATAGTATACAAAATCAATGAGTGCTGTTTTGGCTTCGGGCTTCAAACTACTTTCAATTATTTGCACTATTTTTAAAAATGAATTTAAATTTTTATAATCACCGTCAAAAAGTGGAATGTTTTTCATAGCAATCTCTAAATTGAATTCAGCCATATTTGCGCATATTAGTTTTAATTGTACTTTAACTTTGGTTTCAATTTTTTCCGCTAGATATTTGAATTTATTTTTTTTAGTTCAAAAACTTCTCCATCATCTACAAACTTGAAAATTTGACGTAGTTTTTCTCTGATTTCATTCAACCTATTCAGTTTCAAATGTAAAGATTCTTTGGCGTATGATTTTTTGCCTTTTTTCTTCAAATTTACCAAAATTTTGTCCACTTCTTCCACTAGATCCCTTGCCTTTTTCATTTGCATACAGAGATAAAAGTTTGCATCGATAAATTTTTATCCATACATTTATATTCCTATTAACTTATTTCCTAATATATTGTCTGTGATGTTAGTTATAAAAATATATTAAAGTTAAAATTACAAGGAACACTGCTCCCGTTGAAATGCCCTGAGAATATTTCTCAATATAGGACCCGTTGACACTCGTACTGCAGCTATTTCCCATCCTTGAGCTGTCGCAGTTTCTTGAATAGTTGCTTCTGCTCGTCACCTTCAGTGATAGAAATTAGACGATACGAATCCTTCAGCTCCCGCCGTGGCTTGGCTTTGTGCCTCCCCGTCGCTTTTTCTTCGCGATTGGCCACACCCTTCACTATAGGCTTCGTCGTTCTTCGACGATATTCTTCAATTGTGATCGGCTTTGGACCAATTTTCCTTGATTGCTCGACTGGCGTTGGGATGTATTTGATTGTCGCTGTTGGGCCACTCGGTACGTAAGCCTCTTCCTGGGAGGCTTGCGCTCTGGTCAATTTTTCCTTGGCCGGTTGTATCGCTCGTTCAAACATCTTATTGAACTTCTCCATAGTTCGTCTCCAATCTGGTCAGGATCGCCATAATGTGAAATTAGAAAAGTACAAGTTGTTATTTATGAAGTACCTATAACAGCGTTTTCACGCCGACTAGTAATGGCTTCGCTGTTAAGCTGAGCCGTTATTTCTAATAAAAAGAAATGATGAATTTTGATAGACTTTACTTACGGTGCGCCATGTTCTTTATTTCCCAATAAATCGTCTTACGTTACAATTGTTTTGACTCATTCATAAAACAATGAAGTCAAAGACAATCCCACCAAACATTATGGCGAAATGTCGCCTAGTCGAACTATTGGCGAAACGCATTTTCTTCGCCAGAGCGAAGAAAAGTCGTAAAATAGCATTTGCGTTGCGTTGAACTACAAACAAATCGTATTTTTTTCGTCCGGTCGAAGAAAAGTCGTAAAATGGCGAAAATCCCGCGCAAAGAACTGTAGAGAAATCCTATTTTCTTCGTTGGAATGCTGAAAAGTCCTAAAATAACAAATGCGGACCAATTTATTGCCTTCTGAAGTAGTGCACCATATGTTCGGAGTACTTTTGAGATAACTCTTTTCGTTTTAATTTTTGCTGGTTGACCTATGTATTTTATGAAGATAACATGCAGATGATGTATTGTCAGTTGAAATCGTGATTTTCACGTGTGAGGAGTGTTTTCGTAAAATAGTAGATTGTATAGAGTATTTCGAGTGTTTAAGTGAATAAAAGTGCAGTAATAATAACATTTTAAAGAGTACTTGTATTAGCTAAACTTTTTAATTGGATCATTTCACCGTTTTCACATCAACTTAATGTAAATCTATACGACAAATTTGCTCTACATTGAAGCTATTCTAACATCGTACGGATATCGATCACTCTTTCGGATGGCTCCGATAGCTTTTTAAAATTACTTTTTATGGAATTGTTTGCAGCTACATAAATGAGTTGCATATTTTGAATAATAATTTTTCTGAAAAATTGTTGGAGAAGAAAAATGTTAGAAGAATGTGGTTTCGACGTGTGCACTAATTCTCCTCAGGCCATCACTCTTAGATACACACCGGTGATGGCGACCACCATGCTCAGAGGTGAGGGAGTTAATTTTAATTTTTCTACTTATGCAAACTCAATATGTTTTTTGTATCTGCAAGTTATATTCAAGGTAAATTTCTCTTGTAAGTACTTGCATTAGCTAAACTTTTTAATTGGATCATTTCACCCTTTTCACATCAACTTAATGTAAATCTATACGACAAATTTGCTCTACATTGAAGCTAATACAAGTATTTACAAGAGAAATTTACCTTGAATATAACTTGCAGATATAAAAAACATATTGAGTTTCCATAAGTAGAAAAATTAAAATTAACTCCCTCACCTCTGAGCATCACCGGTGTGTATCTAAGAGTGATGGCCTGAGGAGAATTAGTGCACACGTCGAAACCACCTTCTTCGAACATCTTTCTTCTCTAATAATTTTTCAGAAGAATTATTATTCAAAATATGCAACTCATTTATGTAGCTGCAAACAATTCCATAAAAAGTAATTTTAAAAAGCTATCGGAGCCATCCGAAAGAGTGATCGATATCCGCGCGACGTTAGAATAGCTTCAATGTAGAGCAAATTTGTCGTATAGATTTACATTAAGTTGATGTGAAAAGGGTGAAATGATCCAATTAAAAAGTTTAGCTAATACAAGTACTTACAAGAGAAATTTACCTTGAATATAACTTGCAGATACAAAAAACATATTGAGTTTGCATAAGTAAAAAAATTAAAATTAACTCCCTCACTCTGAGCATGGTGGTCGCCATCACCGGTGTGTATCTAAGAGTGATGGCCTGAGGAGAATTAGTGCACACGTCGAAACCACCTTCTTCTAACATTTTTCTTCTCTAACAATTTTTCAGAAAAATTATTATTCAAAATATGCAACTCATTTATGTAGCTGCAAACAATTCCATAAAAAGTAATTTTAAGGAGTGTTTCGGTTATGCAAGAATAGGTAAATTAGTAACAGGTAAGTGAAAGTTATTCAAAAAATAAATAAGTTTTTAAATAATCGATATTAGATGTTTTTGTATGTTGAAAATTTGAACTTTTAACATGTGAAAGTCGCTAATATCGGTTATTTAAAATCATGTTTTATTGTTGATACTGTGTGTATTTCCCCATGATTAGCGCTTCGAAACTATTCTTCAATTGTATATTTTTCATTGAAAATGCTATTGGTTTTTGTTCGACAGGTATATATTTCAGGAGTAAGTTGCTCCCTTCTTCAGTGTCAATTATTTTCTTCTAATTGACACTGAAGGAGGGAGCAACTTATTCCCGAAATATATATCTGTCAAACAAAAGCCAACAGCGTTTTAACGGAAAATATACAATTGAAGGATATTATTGTTGAGTTTTCCGAATATTTTGCATTTCAGTGGTTTATACTGACCAAAGGCCTTTTGAATTCATGACATGTCTGTCCATGGATCTGCTTTTCCTTCTGTCGTTCCGTTCGTGCGTTAGTATACCACAGCCGTTTTTCAGCTAATTACACCAATTGTTCTCCTGTCCGACCGTGTGTCACAGCAAGTTTTCTTGGAAACTGTAAGAGCCAGAAACATAAAATTTCGAAAATAGGTCAAAAGTGGCGCACTCCTCTTTTTAAGGGAGGACCCAGCCGCCCCATGTATGGAAGTAACCTTTAATTTTTTTGTTGGATGCGGCGGATATTTGTATCAAAAGAAAGGCCTTGATGAGGATTTTCTGAATCAGGTGTTGAAAGTTGGATTACAAAGAAGCGGAGTATGGGGGAAGTCAAAATAGGGGGAAAATTGGCGCCGCCCCGTTGCGATTGGACACCTTTGAGCGAAAAATTGTAAAAAAAATACGTAAGTGTCTTAATGAGTACCTGAGCAACAAATACCGCAAAAATCAAAGTTCGATCAACTTTGTTGATAATAGTGTGATTTCTGAATTCTACATTTTTGCCTTTAAAATCAAAATTGTGCCCTTGAAACTGCCGAAAGTTCATACTAAGATCCAATTCGACTCATGAGCCATATCATTTTAATAATAATCATGCAATAGACAACAAAGTTAAAACAATTGAAAAGCTTAAGTTTACAGCAATAACCACATGTGATACTGAGGATATACACGATTTTAATGACGTATACAGTACACTTTTGTACGGATTTGCAGGAAAATTTCAGAAGTGGTTTGTAACACTAATATGTTACCGTAAGCATTAAGAGAACGAGTCCAAAGCGGCTTAAACAAAATAGTGACAAATTTAAATACATAATAATCACATTTATCCATTTTTAACCGACTTCTAAAAGAAAGAAGGCTATCAGTTTGTCGCGTATATTTATTTTTTGCTGTTAAGGGTTTTGTAAAAAATTTTTTTTTCAAAGTACAAGATAATGAATCTTGCTGTTCTTTATTTGTAAATATCGGTTTTGCAGAGCTAATATACATATTTATGTAAGTTTTTTTTCATAGAAAGAGGAATTTTTGTCTTCAGGAAACCGATCAAATTCAGAGCAATTTGTTCGTGGTTCCCTAAAAAGAATTTTCACGGATAAGTTAGCGACCCACTTCACTTGGCTTAGTACTAAGCAGAAGAAATGTGTACGCTCGATGAATATTATTCTGGCTCTTAAAGGTATATTACATTTAAATAATGAAAAAGTTCTATCAATTAAAATTTTTCTTTCCGAATTAGGTGCATTCAAAGAGCGGTTCAATGGTTCTGATGACATTTTTGAGCGAGTTTCAAAAAAACATTTTCTACGCAGCAGATCGTTTATCAAAAGTGCGAGCGAGGCAGCTGAAGAAAGCTCCACCATCGTCATCGTCAACATCAAGTATCAATGTAGAAAATAACTTAGATAAACGTCACCCCTATAAAGTATATTATGTATATACATATACTTCAATATTATAAACTTGTTACAATCAAACGGTATCAGCTTTTAAACTGACAATTATACACCTCCTATTTTAATCTAGAACGGTGTATTGGATAAATCAGATAGCGTTTCAAATAAAACACAAAAGTGTTTTAATATAAGACCTCTATATTCGTTATGCTTGGATTGACCGAAGTCCAACACTGGAAACAAAACGTTTACATATTTTATAACAAGTCGAGTAAGCAGGAGATTGCTGCTGCCAGAAGGGCTTTGTAGCCATCCTAGGGTTGAACATAATTTTCTTGTATTTTCATAATTCACATATCGCTCAACCATTTTATAGAGATCAAAGGGTCCTTTCACACAAACAACAGATAACAGCCTTCATTTTTTCAAGCTTATATAATTTTACTGAATGCTCTGCCAATTTAACATATTAAAATTAAACACTACCCCTGAAATTATTATGAAAACCTGAAGAAAATTATACTCTCTACGTTGATTTGAAGTAAGTTCAAGTGTACATATAATCATCAACTCTTGATTTTGTTGTTCTAATTCCTATAATTCAAATGGCTATGTCTCACTTGTTTATGATCGGATTTCTATGAAATGTTCAGAACGGAAGGATTTTATCTTGGAAAACAAAATCGTATGGTTTCAAAAAGATTAAGGGTCCCGTTATGATAGTATGGAGCAAAACTTAAAATTCATAAATTGTACGATAACTATGAAAGTTTTGAGAAATTTTATTTTTGAGGTATTTGTTGCCTTTGTACTCGTTAAGATTTTTTTTCAGATTTTTCGATCCAAAAGTGTCCAATTGCGAGGGAGGCGGACATAATTTTTTTGTATATTTTACCTCCCCCTAGACATCTGATTCGAAAATTTAATTTTTGATTTCAGATTCTGAAATTTCTCATTAAGATCTTTCTTTTGATACCCCACTCGATTAATTTTGTTGAAAAAATGTTTTGAAGGGTCAGGTCGGTGTTGGGTCCCTGCCCAATCAGTTTTTTCCCCTTTTGGTTACAATTGGGTTGCGATTCTTTGCCATACACTTTTACAAAACGGGGAAACTGATTTAGCACTGATTCCACAAAATTTATTTCATAGTTTTTAGGGTTAATATTGAAATCAATTTTCCTTTTTTTAAGTTTTTTTTTTTATATCATGATATTTAGATTCAGGAGAATATAAACTTGGAAAACTTTTACTTTGAATCACTACCAGATTTTAGATTCTTAGGAATCTTGCCAGCGAACAAACGAATCGCTGACGATGCGAATTCGTATGGCCACATCGAAAAATCTGTTCGCCAGTGGGCTTTTTCAGACGCAGCGTTAAAAGTGAGCGTTAAACAGGTTATATGGGCAAGAAGAGTGAGAGGCATTGAGGGGACCTGATGGTAAAAACAAGCCAACATTTTTTAGGGTGAACGGGCGTAACGCACATACACAAACGCATTTTGTTGATCATTTGGTGGGGGAAATTTTAAACAAACACCGGTAATCATTCCGAATTGAACATTCGGTGAAGAAGGTAGTCGTCACGAAACGATTGCCTTTCTTTAATTTGCGTGCAAAAATGGATGCGTGGACGCGAGAAGCTACGCGTTATTTAATAAATTTATAAAAGCGAGGCCATGTTCAATTTCAGGAAACAAAACGACGAATATCGTGATTTCTATAAAGTTAAATTGCCTATTGTAAATCCTTAGAAAATTAACAGTACGCTTAATCTTCATTGAATCACATTACAATAAGCAAGTTTACAACACATCATGAAAAATATGCGACTAAAAAAGATATTCATATTTGGAATACATTTTTCAGAAAGCGGAAAAACATGGAGGATTCAAATAAATCCAATAGAAGTTTCAATCGACAAACTTTAACAATCATAAAATACATTTTTCATTCCAGTTTTTATTACCTTGTGCACAATTCAAGGCTAAAATATCAATTCTCAATCGCTTATCTCTCTACCTTCGCTCTCATGTTGTCCGCACGATGTTTAACGATCAAATGACCCTTTTGACACATACACTCGCAAGACGTGTATCGTATACAAAAATAAGTTGGCTGAACTATGCAACGTGTAAACATAAGGGCGTAAGCGCGAAACCTGTTTGGATATAGGTTTTTACCATTTCCGTGTGAAAGAGCCCACTGGGCTCTTTCACACGGGAATGGTAAAAACCTATATCCAAACAGGTTTCGCGCTTACGCCCTTATGTTTACACGTTGCATAGTTCAGCCAACCTATTTTTGTATACGATACACGTCTTGCGAGTGTATGTGTCAAAAGGGTCATTTGATCGTTAAACATCGCGCGGACAACATGAGAGCGAAAACAGAGGGATAAGCGATTGAGAATTTGTTTTAGGCTTGAATTGTGCACGAGGTAATAAAAACTGGAATGAAAAATGTATTTTATGATTGTTAAAATTTGTCGATTCAAATTTATCTCTTGGATTTATTTGGATCCTCCGTGTTTTTCCGCTTTCTGAAAACATATTCCAAATTTTTTAGTCGCATAACTTGCTTATCATAATGTGATTCTATGAAGATAATGCGTACTTTAAATTGTCTATGGATTCACAATAGGCAATTTAACTTTATTGAGATCGTGATATTCGTCGTGTTGTTTCCTGAAACTGAACATGGCCTCCGCTTTTATAAATTTATTAAATAACGCGTAGCTTCTCGCGTCCACGCATCCATTTTTGCACGCAAAATAAAGAAGGGCAATCGTTTCATGACGACTACCTTCTTCACCGAATATTCAATTCGGAATAATTACCGGCGTTTGTTTAAAATTTCCCCCACCAAATGATCAACAAAATGCGTTTGTATATGTGCGTTACGCTCGTGCGCCCTAAAAAATGTTGGCATGTTTTTACCATCAGGTCCCCTCAATGCCTCTCACTCTTCTTGCCCATATAACCTGTTTAACGCTCACTTTTAACGCTGCGTCTGAAAAAGCCCAGTGAGTTCAACAGCGATACGAAGTCGAATTGCCTGAGAACAAAATGTCACTTCGTTGGCGAATCGCCGCGGCGAATCATAATCGGTTCTCCGTGGCGAATTACAATCGAACTGCCGCGGCGATACGTTTGTTATTCGATGTAGCGATTCGTTTGTAATTCGACGCGGCGATTCGTTTGCAATTCGACGTGGCGATTCGCTTGTAATTAGATGCGGCGATTTGTTTGTAATCCGCCACGGTGAACCGTTTATGATGCGCCGCGGTGATTCGCCAACGAGGTGACATTCTGTTCTCAGGCAATTCGACTCCGGATCGCTGTCGAATTCGCCGGCGAACAAATTGTTCGACGTGGCGATAAGAATTCGCATCGCCGGCGATTCGTTATGTTTGCTGGGATGTTATTGCATTCGCTTTGGGTTTGCCGCTTAAGCAATTCGACACCTCATCGCGCATGCCAAAGAATGTTCTTGTACAAGCGGATGCACCTGGTAGTGAATGCATGCGTGCTGTAACGTCCATGTAGGTCGTGTACTTGAGACAATTAAATATTATATCACACATGGGGATGTCGCTCGAATCTATTCATGTGATATGTGATACCAGGCACATGACTGTGGGCATGATTAGTTAATATTCATAATGATGATATTATTGACATGCATTATTAATGCGATATCATTATTGTATTGTTAATGTGATATCATTATTGGTATGCACTACACCAGTCTGGCGCGGCAAAGTGTTTTTGGCGAAACTGGCTCCCGAATATGTAGGCCCATTTACCGTAATAAAGCAGGTATCCAAGAGTTCGTAGTAACAAAATCAAAAGATCAAAAACGAAACAAAAAATAACGACAACGCAACTAGCGGTTGCAGCAACGATGCCAACAGTACATCGCGAGCGGTACTAACAACGACAAAAACGAAGACTAACACAACGACAGTGAAGACGGACGAAAAACGGAGAATAGCAGACAGTCTGGTGCAGACTGAGATTCCTGCGGCATTCGGGCGCATCAAAGAAATTATGCGAACGCCCGAGCGTCCTATTAAGGAGAAGCGGGAAACTCTGCAGAACACTTCAGGTGTTCGAGCGATGGGAAATAACATAAAGAGCATCGAAAATTCGATTGTCACTGCTGCGATCATTATCGAAGCGACCGATGCAAGGGTCGCAAATCCCGACATTGCAACGAAAAATCCAGAAGCCAACGAGGAGATTACGGCACTCAAAGCAAAGAGCGACCAGACACTGCGTGAATGCACCGCCAACGTTGAAAATGTGGCGGAAGTACTGCAGTCGGAAACGGAACGCAATAACCTCTCCCAAGGATGGTTGCAAGGTAGAATTGCGGCTCAGCGATACGAAGAAGAAAGACTACTCCAAAAAGCGCGAGATGTTCTGAAAAGAATACAAGCTGCATGCGACACCCCAAAAATCAGCAAAGCAGCAAAGGCAGGGCTCCTTGAACTAGAGGAGCTCCTAGGTCGCATAGAGAACTATCGGAGGAGCTAGTTAAGGGCCGAAGACGAACAGAAGGCTAAAGGGGCGCTTGGCGCGAAATCTAAAGGCGACACGCAGATAGCTCCATCATTAAACGTCAAGAAAAGAATGGCGTCTAGCCCAATCGAAGGAGATCGGGATAAAAGAAGGAAGGAAGAGGCACTTGATGGGCGTGGAGCACCAGATCAGGGGTTCCAGACAGTGCTTACAAAAGGAGCGAAGAAAGGTGCAAAGAAACTCCTTCAAAAAAACCCAGAAAGTAAAGTTCGTATGGACGCCCAATTACAAAAAGGACCTGATGCAAAACAGGAGAGGCAGAAGCCCCGACAAAGACCCCGGCAGCAGGCAAAGCTCGTAAAGCCCCAAGATAGCCGATCCTACGTGGAGGTACTGCGGGACATCAGGGGAAACTTAAGGCCCGAAGACACCAATACTACCATTAAAGTAGTACGACCAACGCGGTCGGGCCACATACTGGTAGAATTTGGAGCAGAGGCCGGCAGTAAAGAAGCATTCTGTGACGCAAGAAAGAAAGTCCTCAGCAAAAGTGCAAGTATAGCCCCGCTCGAGCCGATGGCAACGATCGAAATACGAGACATTGACTGCGCGATGGATCTGGCCGAGATAGAAAAGGCCATCAAAAGGGAGTTCCCTAGCGTGGGAAGGATCAAAGCGAGACTGATACCAGAAAACAACAGGGGACAACGCATGGCCATAGTTGACTTGACCGAAAAGGACGCCGAACAATTCCTGAACAAGGGCAAAGTACGAATGGGGTGGGCTGTCTGTAGAATACGGCGAAGAGCAACGCCTCTTCAATGTTTTAAATGCCTTGGTTATGGTTACACCACAACAGTATGCAAAGGACCCGATAGGAGTTCCCTATGTTACAAATGCGCTGAAATGGGACATAAAAGAAAAGAGTGTACGAAGAATGCACACTGTATTCTTTGCAAGGATGCTAATCCAAAACCTGATTTTGGACACGTCTTGGGATCAGGAAAATGCCGGGTGTTTCAGGAAGCCCTAGTCGAGGCAAAATCAGAGCTTCGATGACCCGCGTCCTGCAGCTAAAACTACACCGCAGTTCAACCGCCCAAAATCTGCTTGAGCAGTTTGCGAGGGACATGAAAGCCGACTTCTTGCTGCTGAGTGAGCAACACCATAATAAAAGTCCTGCATTATGGTATTCTGATGAAACTACTACTTTCGCTATCTGGGTTCGGAACAAAGACTTTCAAGCGGAGTGTTGTGGACGTAGGGATGGTTTTGTGTGGGTTCGGTGCTCAGGGATCACCTTCTTTAGTGTGTACCTAACGCTTAACGAATCGATATCATCTTTGCAAGCCAAGCTTAATGCTCTGGAGGGCGCTGTCTCGAACGCAGAGGGCAAAGTGCTCGTTGGGGGCGACTTCAGTGCTAAAGCAATCGAATGGGGCATGCCTCAGACGGATCCGCGGGGAAAATGAACCCTGGAAATGGCGGCCAGGACGGCCCTTGTCGTACTGAACACCGGACGCCGACTTTCCGCCGTATTGGCTGTAAGGGAACCATACCGGACACGACATTCACCTCGGAGTCCTTAGTGTGGAGGATACACAACTGGAAAGTATTGGAGGACTGCTCAGCCAGTGATCATCAGTGCATTCTGCTTGAGATAAGTGATGCTGTCTCCCGACGTCCGTGCTCTCGGCCTTCTACAACTGGATGGAACATCGGAAGGATGGATATCGAGAGGTTCGTTAAGGTTCTCACAGCAGGTGAGCCGCTGCAGGGAGCTTCAGAGGGGAGGGAAGAACTGGCAGCTCAAGACGTGGTGAACCCTACTATGAGCATAATTACGACTGCTTACTGTGCTTCTATGCCCCGTCGGAGACCCCGGCAAGGCAAGCCCCCAGTGTACTGGTGGTCAACTTAAATCGCTGAAAAGCAAAGGGAGTGTCACAAGCTTCGACGTGAGGCTCAACGGGTGCAGAACCGTGACGAGGCATGCAACCAGGTGGCAGCATATAAGTTGGCCAAGAAATGCCTTCGCAAACTGATCAACAGTAGCAAGGCTCGCTGCTGGCAAGACCTAGTGGACAATGTGAACAAGGATCCGTGGGGTCTTGGCTACAAGCTGGTCATGCGGAAACTTGGTGCCCTACGGAAGCCTTGTATACATGACGCGGAAAAGATGGACGCGATAGTGTGGGGACTCTTCCCCGCCCATCTCGTCCGTGTTGACGCTGTCCATGGTGAAACAGCAGTCGAGTGCCCACTCTTCACACAGCTGGAACTCGAGGTGGCAGTCCTCTCCTTGAAAGCGAGGAAGGCTCCAGGTCCAGATGGTGTTCCAGCTGAGGTGTTGCGGCCCGTCCATCACCATTGTCCTGACTTGCTGCTCAGCACATTCAACGCTTGCCTACGGGACGGGGTTTTCCCGGTACGATGGAATGTGGCGAGGCTCGTGCTGTTCAGCAAGGGAAAGGGAAATCCCAGATCGCCATCTGCATACCGCCCGTTATGAATGCTAGACATGGCTGGAAAGTGCTAGAGACTCATCAAGGGAAGACTCACTGACGCGATTCGTGCTGCTGGGGACCTATCTCCTCGGCAGTACGGCTTTAGAGGACGTTCTGCCATTGATGCGATTGCAGAGGTGGTGAACGCGGTCCAAAAGGCAGAGGCATATAGTCGCACCAAGCGACGGATTGTCCTGTTGGTAACACTCGACGTCAGGAATGCTTTCAACTCCGCTAGATGGGTGGATATTCTGGACACACTAGAAAACTCTTTTCAAGTTCCAGAATATCTTATGCGGCTTTTGAAGTTCCTCGAATTCAAGCCGCATTAGATATTCTGGATTCCTAAAGGATCGGAACCTGTTCTACGACATGACACAGGGCCAACGAACGATGGAAATTACATCGGGTGTTGTTCAGGGATCTATCCTTGGTGCAGACCTGTGGAACGTGTCTTACGACGGGCTAATAAGACTTGAGATGCCAGATGAGCCGCGTTTGGTCGGCTATGCGGATGATGTTGCGGCTCTGGTCGCTGGACGCACCGTTTAACAAGCGCAACTTAGGCTAGGTATGCTAATGCGCCGAGTGAGGGACTGGATGACTGCTCGCGGGCTAATTTTAGCACTGGAGAAAACCGATGTAGTCATCTTGACAAAAAAGAGAATCCCTAGAGTAAGGATGATCAGTATTGGAGACACACAAATCGAATCGAAGCCAGCGGTGAAGTACCTGGGGCTACTGATCGACTTGAAGATAAGTTTCTCTGAGCAAATCAGGGCAACGGCTGAGAAGGCTGCTTCGGAAACGTAGGGGGACCCAGCCCATCAAGAAGACGCCTCTTGATGAGTGCTGTAGGGTCAGTGCTACTGTGCGACGCTCTCAGCAAGGAGGTATACCGAAAACGTTTGGTATAAGTACAGAGAAGAGGAGCACTGAGAATTGCATCTTCGTATCCAACAGTCTCTGACTCGGTGGTGAGAGTGATTGCAGGCGTGATACCTGTCGCCCTCCATGCTAGAGAGTGCCACGCTTTTTACCTGCGCCAAAACGAGAATGGGAGGACGGTAGTTGTCCGCGAGGAGAGACAGCGCTCGCTCAACGATTGGCAGCAGTCTTCGGTGAATTGCACGAAGGGAAGGTGGACTGCGTGCCTCATCCCGGATGTGAGACCGTGGCTCAATCGAAGGCATGGTAAGACTGACTTCTATCTGACCCAGCTTTTGAGCGGGCACGGGTGATTTCAGTCTTATCTGCACAAGATCGGTAAGTCATGGTCCCTCGATTGTTGGTTTTGCCCAGGAGAGGAGGACAATGCCTGTCACACATATTTTGCGTGTACAAAATGGGTCAGGCTGCGAAGGGAACTCTACAGGGAGACGGGAGAGCTCACCCCGGATAATATAGTTGCGGTGATGCTCGAACCGGTTGACAAATGGAGCTGTTTCCCCAAGAAGTCATAGGAATATGCGAAGAAAGGTGACAGATTGATGAAGAGGATTCCAGGTTTTTTTTTGGGAGAAAACAATTGAAGCGATAGAAAAATAAAAACAAGTTGGGAAGACAGAACTACACTCATCTCAAAATGGGTTTTGACCTAAACCTACAATATGTGGATAAATAGAATGATTTAATTCAAGATAAACTTTTATGGTATACAAATATATTCTTGCTTTAAAAGAACTTGATCTTAACCAGCCAACATTTTTTCCAATATTACTAAAATAATTGACTGACCTGAATCTTAAATGCATTTTTGTTGTTCATTCTATCTGAAAATTTGGAGAAGTTTCATTCAAAAGTGTAGTGTCTAGTTCTATGGTAAGCCCATGTAGTAGGAAAATCGTATGTAACTGTTATAATCGGAGGAAATTCAAATGGCTAATGGTAAATTTTATTGAAACTTATAGAATAAAATTATATTTTGAAGAACTACTAAAATGGCAGATTTCATATGATTTAATGATACTGATACAGTTTTACTGACAAACATGTTACATCGTACAACTATTAGCAAAGCACAGCGAATTTAAGCCTCTAAGTTATTTTTTATTGGATTTAGCTCCATGATTTTCAGGGCTTTCTGTCTGTCCATAGATCCGTTCATTTGTCCATCTATCCATGCGTCACATGAAATTTATTGCGAAACTATAGAAGCTACAAAGTTCAAACTTTGTGGAAAGGTCGGAAGTGGTGGTCTCTCAAAAGTTTATGTCATAAAATACCTATATCAAAATTTTTTAGTGGGTTCCCACCTTATAACGAAGTGCCCTTTAACAAATTTTTTCTTAAAATGTAGTCAAGTAGAATATCAAATGAAAGGTCTTAGTACTTTCAAAATCTGAAAAATAACTCATTTTTTGCATTAGGAGTCCGGGGGGAGGGTAAAATGAACCAATGAACATCTTTGAGCCGAAAATCCGAAAAAATGACGAAGATAGGTCTTAATGAATCCAAGGGCAACAAATACCTCAGAAATCAATATTCACTCAAATCTGTCGATAATGATATGGTTTGTGAATTAAACATTTTCCAACAAAAATCGTAATGGCGCCCTTAAACTTCTTAAGCTTTTAAATTAATGTAGATTGATATAAGACCCCTATGCCTATGAGATTTCATGTAAATCAAATCATAACTGAGTGAACTATCGTCATTTCAATTGTACGCAATCACAAAAACAATAACCCATGTTGACAGTTAATATACATTTCAAATCGACGTAGGAGCTCTTATTTTGTTCGGATTTTCATGAAAATTTAAGAAACAGTGGTTTACTTGCAAATGTCCAATGAGCATTCAGAAAAATTATTTAACATGTAACGAAATCGCGGCAGTCATGTGCTTATGAATAAAACTTTGCATTTTTTGGATGAATTAAAACCATATTTTGAGCAAGTATTGGGTGAATAACTCAAATCATCGATTCATGGCATCAGGAATTTATCTCGAACACTAGAATGGTTACAAATCCCTTCTTTTAGGAGTTCTCTCCTGCCTCCTCGACTTGTTTCCCTTTGATTATTAATTGACGTGACTCATCTTCAGTCATTCATTAAATTGAATCAAGTGTTAAAAGCATGTACCTTAAACGTTGAAGTTGGGGTAAAATCACTCAAAAATTATTCAATCTTCGCATTTAAAACAGCCACTATTTTGTTTTACGATTACTGATACCACCAGCTGAACCATTTTTCAAAGATATTCATGACACCTATCATTCCTGAGACTTTCATGCGAATCTTAACAAACTTGTAGTGCCTGAGTCGGTGCAAAGCTCATATTGCTCCATAGCCTTATGCTATGCTCGTAAAACTCGTACAGCGCATATTCTTCCATAGTAATACAGGAAAATTCAAACCGCTTTAATTTCATTAAATACCATTTGATCTTTGTGAAACTTTCAGAACAGGTCAATCTTATAAATTGTCATTTGCATACTGAATTTCATTGAACTTTAAGGCATTGTTAAGATTTTATTCAAGAAAATGTTAAATCGAAAAATCATACTGTTACTAACAAAGTTGAGAGAATTTTGACTTCTTACATATTTGTTATTGTTGTATTTATAAGGGCCTATATTCATGATTTTTTTTCAGATTGTTTGGATGAAAGGTGCCCAATTGTGAGGGAGGTACGCCAAAAGTTTGTACATTTCCCCTTCCCCCCATGGTACTGAGAGGGCAATTTTAAGACTTGTTTTGAAAAGATCTCATAAGGACCTTTCCAATGACACTTTATTCTCCCTATATGAGGAGACCCGCTTAAACCCTTTTGAAACATTTTTCCACCCCAAAAGTTTCAAAAAGTCACTAGTCCTGACCTTTTTACAAAGTTTCATGGCTGCAGCTTGTATAGTTTCGGAGAAAAAATTCTGTGACATACAGACGGACGGACAGATTGCACAGGTCGTGATTGCAAGAGGGTTTTGTATTTTAGTGCGAAACCCTAAAAATCAGAATGGAATAACGTAACTAATATTGATTTATCATGTTAGCAGAGAGAAAAGCCTTTGGCGAGTGTGCGAGAATTTTTTAAACTGTCTGATATTACCAGGGTATTCAAGAATACAAGATTAATTACCCGGATATTCTAACACACGAGGTCAAATTGACGACCGCGGAGTGTGATGCTGAATTTAATTGATGCAGATTAATTTCAAGGATATTCAAATATCCAAATTTGAACTCGTAGATTGCAGATTAAAAGGAGTATAACTGCAAAAACGATTTACGTGAAGAACAAATATTAAGATGAAGGAACGGAACGATATCAAAGATATGGATTATGGCGGCAAAACATTGGGGACACGAGTTTTAAATTAAGTCGGTGTGAAAGTTCCTACCGAAGAAACCAAAATTTTGGGTTGAAATATACTTTTCTCTTCTGTCCTCAGCAAAACTGAAGTCGAATATTCACTCTTCACTTAGCTGGAACTGAAAGAGGTATGTTAGTTCTTTTATTGAGACCAAAGAAGACTCCAGATCCAGATAGTATACCAGCTAATGTGTCGTCTATTACCATTATTCTGACGTGCTGCTCAGTGCATTGTACGCTTGTTTTCAAGAAGGAGTGTACCCGAAACTTTGGAAGGTGGCGGTAATCGTACTGATTAGCAAGAGGTATGGGAGCCCTGAGTTACTGTCTATATGATGGCCGGTATGCATGCTAGACACATCTGAAGAAGTGTTTGAAAAACTCGTCAAGGCTCTCTAATACGATTAGTTCTACTGAGGACATATCTCCTTGGCAGTACGGCTTCAGAGTAAGATGCGATCGCAGTGTTGGTGAGTGCATTCCAAAACGTGTAGGTAGCTGCACCAAGTGACGGGAAGTTCTGCTGGTGATACTTGATGCTTGGAACGCCTTCACCTCGTTTTAAGTTCCAAACTACCTAATGCCACTTTTGAAGAACTACCTGAAGGACCATAACCTGCATTTCAGAGCCAAAATTTTGAGCCTTTTAAACTGATTCTGGTATATAAATGAAAATGAAATTGAACTTTATAGTACCAATCCTGTCTTAAAACGACAACTATATATTTTTTATCAGATTTAAAATAAAACACAACGTACACCATCTGGTTGGCAAAGTCAATTTCAAACTTGATTTGAAATTTATATATGAAATAGCTTATAATCAGTAGATCTTACACTTCTGTGTGTTGTGTACTTGAATGTCAAAAGACCATGCGGTTGGCCAATCGTTAAGGATGGCTTTTTTCTAGTTGTCCAGTATTTTCCTCGAGTTGGGTTCAGCCCCTTTTCGGATATTTGAACAATGATAAATTATTTGACATGTAGTAATATAATTGTTAGCAAGAGTCTACTCTATCATCCTTTTTCAAGATTTTGTGTTAACATGAAGGATTCTGTAGGATAAGGTTGAGATTAAGAACAAATTTCGAAAGAATCCAATTGTAATTAATAAAGTCACAACCATGCAAATTTTCTTGCATTACGACACAACTCCAGCCTACAAAATGACATTCAATTTAGGTTGACCCAGATATTACGTTTCTAGAGAAATGAAATGATCTTGAAGAAAAGAAAAGAATCTCCGTGCCCCAAAAGCTTTCGCCCAATCAAATGCTGCCTCAAATCAGCAAGGTGTTTGAAGTGATACTCAACAGAGCATTAAATGCCCAAATTGCGGCATATGAGTTGATGCCGAATTGCCTATTTGTTTTTTGCGCCAGGCACTCGACCACACATGTAATAACGAAAGAAACCTCAGACATCTGTTGGAAACTAAATGATAGATAATGTGTTGTAGCATGTCTCATTGATATGGAGAAAGCCTTCGATACAGTGTGGCTAGATGGACTAGTTTTTAAACTCCTTCAGGACAAGTTCCCCAGACACCTTGTCGCCATGATGTGTAATATGTTATACGGGAAATCGTTTGTGGTAACTGATGGAAATCTGACAACAATGCGTGAATTCAAGGTCTTGAATGGTCTACTGCAGGGAACAGTTACTGCACCTCTGCTCTTCTCAATCTTCATTCGCAAGCTATTTAACGGCTTTGATTTTAACGTCTCGCCAACGCGATCATTGGTAGCGTTTGCTGATGATCTGATCATCTATACGGCAGACCGAAAAGCTACAATAGTTCAGAGAAATCTCCAAAAAAATGTTCAATGATGTGCAGCTGTACACTGACAATTTCCGAATGAAAATCAATGCGCAGAAGTGTGAAACAATCTTGTTTCGGACAACGCTGCAGGGGGTCAGTCAAGACCTGAAACGTAATTGGAAAGATTTCCACATCATGGCTGGCGAGGGTAGTTTAGAACGAGTTCCACATAAATCCTGTGTTCGATACCTCGGTGTTTATCTCGATCAGTATCTGTACTACACTGAACATGTGAAAATCATGCTCAGTAAGGCACTAAAAGTAGTCATGGCCCGACGAAAACTCTTTCATTCCAAATACATTGATCAAAAGGTCAAAATTATCTGTTACAAGACCTAGTTAGACCAGTTTTAACATATGGATGTCAGATCTGGTACATCCAGAGTGCTAGTACTATGGAAATTAAGAGTTTTCGAAAGGAAATGTCTTCGTGCATGTACTGGTTTGTGCAGAAAGCCTGAAACGGATTGGAAACATTATATATCGAATAGAAGAATTTATCAAACTGCTCAAGTGACAAGAGTCGATATCTTTATATTGAAACTTCTTCGGAATCATATCGCAAGATCTGTGACTGTGAGTGAAAACCCTTGGATTTCACAGCCGTTCCACCCTACAGATGGGTATATTGTGACTTGCCTCGCTACTGGTTTCGTTCCTCCAGAAGCATTCGTGTATTTGGACATGAATCGATGTTTTTCATTCTGACGGCGTCCTAGTCATATATCACATATATCGACGGGCCACCGATAAGAAGATAAAATATCCTCCGAGTTTGAGTTCACGAGACCAACAATTCCAATGTTGATACTCAATTGCTAGATTCGTTGAAGCTGATCGAATTGAGACGGCGCAGTCCAGGTATTGGTGGCTGAATGACAATGTTGTCTAAATTATTTGTGTTTATTTCCTGTTTTTATGTTCTTCGTTATAGAGTTTTTGAGTTTCAGCTAATTATTGCTACATTTAGTATTGTTGTTTATTTGTGTTAAAAATTAGGTATACGTTAGGTATATGCTATGTTTATTATATTGGGTTAGAGATAAGGTTAAACGCTTAGGTTAGGAACATTGTTATAGAATTTTTTAGTATAAGATAAAGTTTTTGATTTCATTTTATTAGAATTAAGTTAAAACGTATTAGGTGGGATCAAAGTTCACTGTTGTGTTAAGATTATAAATAATTTTAGGATAGTGTTAGTTGGTTTTTTCTCCTTTTTCCAATTGAATGAAATAATATTCTTACATGTACAAATAATTCTGCGAGCTACTGTCGCAATTGTTTTCACAATCATTAAGAACATCAACAAATGAATTTACTCGAAACCACGAGAACCCAACAAGCATTATCAACATCTGAAAGTGAGTCACTGCCCATTCATTACGCTGCTGGAATGTTCCCGCTAATTCACCAATGTACGAGAACTGAGTTGAATGATTAGAGACCCTATATAAAGGCGAGCTGAATGAATGGGGGGATCATTCATTACAACCGCGATAGAAAACTGCGACACGCAAAGTACAGGCGATATTCATTGTTTGAGTCTGAAGTGATTTTAGTAGACAATTGCGATAGAAATTTATGGAAAAGTGGAAGGTAGAATTTTAATAGTGAAAATTAAAGTTGTGAAATTGTTAGTGAAATGATTGTGCATTTTTGACGAATTAAATAAACTCTTTTAATTTAATTTAAAAGACATTGCGTTTTCACTTTCCCGGAACATTAAATTATTGGCCGGGAACCGTAAAATACCTGGGACACGTCGTATCAGCAGAAGGGGTCAAAACAGACCCTGAGAAAATTGAAGCCGTGAAAAGCTGGCCAACACCAAACAACAAGCGCCAACTACGAAGCTTTCTAGGTCTGGCAACCTACTTTTGAAAATTCGTCAAAGACTTTGCCAAAATAGCTAAGTGTCTCCATCAGTTAACCGAGAAAAATCGTCCGTATGTCTGGAATGAACAATGCCAGGTAGCCTTTGAGACCTTGAAGGAGAAGCTGTGTGAATCACTCGTGCTGGCATATCCGAAACCAGAAAAATGTTTGTAGTTGACACCGATGCGAGCAACGGTGGTATTGGAGCTGTACTCTCCCAGCAGATCGATGACGAAGAAAGAGTCCTCTCGTATTACAGTCAAGTTCTTTCAAAAAGTGAGAGGAACTACTGCGTGACCAGAAAGGAGCTATTGGTTATAATAGAGGCCACCAAGTAGTTCCACAAGTACCTATATGGCCAGAAATTTGTTCTTCGAACGGACCATGCATCACTGAGATGGCTGCTCAACTTCAAAAACCCCGAGGGACAAGTTGCGAGGTGGATCGAAAGATTGCAGTCATACGACTACGAAATTGTTCATCAGAAGGGCGGAGTTCATGGAAATGCTGACGCCCAATCCTGCCGTCCATGTCCAGCTAACTGCAAGCATTGCCGACGGATTGAGGAAAAAGAACCGCTCGTTGATCTGCGATTGACAACGGCCGAATTCGATGAAGGTTGGTCATCGGAGGAGATTCGAAACGCCCAGTTAGCCGATGAAGACATCGGACCATTGCTCGTATGGAAGAAGACGACTGGGTGACCTGAGTGGAAAGACGTTTAAATGCATGGCGCAACCCTGAAAAGCTATTGG
>OZ017738.1:261473649-261511149 GCA_963969285.1 Odontomyia ornata | reverse complement strand
AGGAATGGATACGTGCTAGTTAGAGTCCTTAACACCGTAGACTCAACCACCAGCATCAAAGCGGAAGAAGTCATCGGCAGCTGTCAGCTTATTTCATAGACATAGAAAAACAAGGAGCCTTCTATCTGTCCATGGGCTACGCCAGTAGTTCTAGTAAAGAAAAAGGATGGTAGCACTCGTTTGTGTGTTGACTATAGGCAGCTTAACGACGTCACTAAGAATGGTAGTTACCCGTTTCCGCGCAATGACGACATCATGGGCACTTTAGCCGGCGCAAAATGGTTTTCTACACTCGATCTCAAAAGTGGCTACTGGCAGATAGAAATCGACAAGAAGGACCGAAAGATAACCGTGATTTCAGTTGGGTCAGGATTGTGGCAATTTCTGGTGATGCCATTTGGGCTTTGCAATACTCCAGCCACCTTTGAACACCTGATGGAATACGTGCTACGAGGCTTAACATGGAAGACCTGCTTGGTGTACCTAGATGACATCATTGTTTTCGGAAGAGCGTTCAAAGAGCATGTGCGGAACTTGGAAGCAATATTTTTCCGATTGCGACTGGCAAATTCGAAACTTAGTCCTGACAAGTGCACCCTTTTCGCAGCTGAAGTAGAATACCTGGGACACGTTGTATCAGCAGAAGTGGTCAAAACAGACCCTGACAAAATTGAAGCCGTGAAAAGCTGGCCAATACCAAACAACAAGTGCCAACTACGAAGTTTTATGGGTCTGGCAACCTACTATCGAAGATTCGTCAAAGACTATGCCAAAAAAAGCTAAGTGCCTCCATCAGCTAACCAAGAAAAATCGTCCGTATGTCTGGAATGAGCAATGCCAGGCAGCCTTTGAGACCTTGAAGGAGAATCTGTGCGAATCACCTGTGTTGGCATATCCAAAAACCGGAAAAATGTTTGTAGTTGGCACCGATGCGAGCAACGGCGAGATTGGAGCTGTAGTCTCCCAGCAGATCGATGGCGAAGAAAGAGTCCTCTTGTGTTACAGTCGAATTCTCTCAGAAAGTGAGAGGAATTGCTGCATGACCAGGAAAACCTTTATGGCCAGAAATTCGTTCATCGAACAGACCATGCATCGCTGAGATGGCTGCTTATCTTCAAAACCCTCGGGGGACAAGTTGCACGATGGATCGAAAGATTGCTGTCACACAATTACAAAATTGTTCATCGGAAGGGCGGAGTTCGTGGAAATGCTGGCACCCTATCCCGTCGTCTTTGTCCACCGAACTGCAAGCATTGCCGACGTATTGAGTAAAAAGAGCCGACCTGAGAGTTATAACGGCCAAATTCCCAGAAGGTTAGTCATTGGAGGAAATTCAAAACGCCCAGCTAGTATGGAAGGAGACAACTGGGCGATCCTCGTGGAAGAACGTTTTGATGCATGGCGCAACCCTGAAAAGCTATTGGGCACGATGGAACACTCTTCAGGTAGAGGGTGGCATACTCAAGCGGAAATGGGAAACGGTGGATAGCAGATCCTATAGGATACAAACTATACCTCCCAAAAGCCGAATCCAGTATGTGGTTAAGGAAATGCATGAAGGATCCTCAGGAGGTCGAATTGGTGTTAACAAGACCTTACTGAAATTGCGGGAAAGATACACAATTTGCGCTTCCGTCAAGGGTCCAAAACAACGACTGAGAGGACAAATGCAAACTTATAACGTGGGAGTACCATTTAAAAGGGTTGCTGTTGACATCGCAGTACCCTTTCCTGAATCCGAATGGGGAAATCGATACACGCTGTTTGTGGTCAATTATTTCAGCAAGTGGCCCGAGGACTACCCCATTCCCAACCAGGAAGCAACTGTTGTAGCCAAACAGCTAGTGTTAAATTGGAACAGTAGGTACGGCGTACCTTGTGAACTACATTTGGATCAAGGCCAAAACTTTGAGTCACTAGGTTTTGGCGAAATGTTTGAGCTGCTGGGAATACGGGAAACGAGGATAACACCATTGCATCCCCAATCAGATGGAATGGTCAAACGTTTCAACGGTAGATTTAATAAACTAGCCAAGATGGTTGATGAGAACCAAAGGGACTGGGACCGGCACATCCCACTATTCTTGATGGCGTATAGAGCTGCCAAACATGCATCGACGTGCAAAGCCTCAGCTGAAATAAAGTTCGGAGCACCCGCTGAAAAACCCCAAACAATCTCAGAGTACGCAAGTGAGCTACGATTGAACCAGATACATCGGACAGTGTGAAAACACCTCGAGCCGGCTACTGATTGCATGAAGACCAGGTATGATCTAAAGGCAAAATCTACTGGCTTACAGCAAGATGACTTGGTGAGGCTATACAACCTACAACGGTGGAAGGGTAGGTCTCCGAAATTGCAGCATAATTGGGAGTGACCATACCGGGTTACAAAGCGAATCAACGACGTCATATATCACATACAGGAACACCGTAGGCCGAGGGCGAAACTGAAAATCATGCACCTGGACTAACTTGCCCCATATTACATCAAGGAAAACTTGACTACAACTGGTGACACATCCTTTCGGGGCGAAAAGAACAGAGGTGGGGGCAGTGTTACATGTCCAAATAATTCTGCGAGCTACTGTCGCAATTGTTTTCGCAACTTTTAATAACATCATGATCGATGAGCGAATGTACATACTCGAAAGCCCAAGAATGGACCAAGTAGAATCATGATCAATATCCGAAAGTGACGTCACCGCGGCCACTCAGAATTGCTCGAATATTCCAAGTAATTCTGGTCAGAACATTCGCCAATGTACGAGAAATGGATTGAATGACTAGAGAACCTATATAAAGCCAAGCTGAATGAATGGGGGGAAATAGTAAAACCGCGATAATAAAACTGCGATAGTGTGAAGTGCGAATTAAAGGCGATATTGATTGATAGTGGAGTGAAAGGACTACAATTCTGTATCGATAAATTTTAGTCTAATACGTTTTCTTCTATTTGATGCTCATCCAATCAATCTCCTTATACTCGTAAGCGTCAATCAGTTATGCTGAAAAATCGAGGCGAAAGTCATAAATTTATTAGTTTCAATGGTAAAAGTCCTTGACCCGTTACTTGATTTTCTTTTCCTTTTAGTAGGATTAAATATAAAGTAAGGCGTATCATTTGTCGATATAAGGACTCTTCCATCCATAGTCGTTCAAAGGACATGCGTGTATACACATAAAAACCAAAAAAAAGTGCGCGATATACTGACACCCTTCTTTTTTTGGACGTCGGCTAACAATAGACGCAAATTTCAAGGAACAATTCAAAGCAGCAGCAAAGCACTTCGGTCAGAAGGGTTCTGTAAATAAATTATTAAATCAAACATTATCATTCAAATAGAAACTTTTTTCACATATATATTTCTTGAATTGACTTATAAAAGTTAATATGTGGTCAAAGCTTATACAGATTTGCCACAACTTGTGTACTTTTTAGTAACGTTATTTTTTGAGCATAACTATACTATAATATCTACCTATATCTATAACTATAAAATGATCTAAAGTATAAAAAAAAATGTTAGCAATGCTATTCAATCAAAATACGAGTATAATGAGTTTGCTAATGAATTCAAATCAAAATCTCGAGAAGCATATGAATTATATGTTAAATTGATTGGCTTTTGTAAATGTCAAGTGCAAAACTCAAGGCTACCTATCATGTATGTTTTTTCAAGATACTCCCAAGAGCAAATCTGCGATTTTTTCGCAAATCATTTTCAAAAGTTTTATTGTAACCCTGAGAAACCAAGAAATCTCGTTCCTGAAATGCTGTGTTCAATAACTTTGATTACAGAAGTTGCAATATCTGAGGAAGAAATTGCTCATGCAATTGTGAGTTTGGATTCAAATAAGGGACCTGGTGCTGATCTTATTTCTTTCGGCTTTCTGATCCAGTTCAAAGCACAATTAATCGTGCCTTTCTACATAATTTTCAATAATTCCCCCTCTAGCGGCATCTTTCCTTTCTACCAATCCATAAGAAGAATGATAAACGGTGTATTCAAAATTACAGTGGCATTGCTATATCATTATCCATTCTAAAGCTTTTTGAACAGATACTTTGCAACAAGATCTCTCCTTTTATAGAACTGCGACTTGATGGAAGGCAGCACGGGCTCCGAAAAAATACAGGGTGCGTACGGTATTTGAGGACAAGCATAAATGTGGCCATAATTTCGCGAATTTTTTTAATATTTTTTTTTCCTTTTCATATAAGGAATGGCGGATTACAACATCACTCAAGAAATGAAGAGACATGCTGTCATCATCGCTATATGTGGGAACCATACAGATTTAGAGATCTCTTATTTTCTTAAATGCGCCCGTTCATTCATGCATAAGGTTCGCTGTGAATTGGAAACATCAGGAGGCGATACAGAATCGCTTGCAAAACGTTAAAAGCACGAACAACGTTCTGATACTGCCCGATCGCAGAATTTTCGAGCAAGTGCAAGCGATCATAGACGAGGACCCTTCAAAATCAATGAGGGTCCTTGCGAGTGAGCTTCATGTTTCTGAGCGCCTTATTCGGAGAGTTGTCCACGAAGACTTTCGGTATAAGTCTTACGTGATGCGCTCAGGACAGTTCATGTCGGAACAAACACGTGAACAGAGAGTTTTCCGATCGAAACGTCTTTTAAACAAAATCAAACGCCCCGAGGCACCCAAAATACTATTGTTTTTTTCGATGAATAAAATTTTGATCAAAAGACCGATCGCGGAAATGACAGATGGCTATGCTCAAATCCTACGGAGGTTCTTGTTGTTATGCACACAAAATTTCCAGCCACTTTTATGGTTTGCCACCATACTTTTTTACTCAAGGACTTCGAGTGAACTCTGCTGCATACATCGAGGTAGCGAAACCCTGGATAGCCAATGTAAGCGGAGGCAGACCATACATTTTTCAACAAGACTTTGCTCCTTCAAATAAAGCGATGGCGACATAAGGTTGGATGGCCGAATATTTTCATGATCACATAACACCGAACCTATAGCCACCTAGATCCCCTGACCTTAATCCTTTGGATTATTACGTATGGGGCGTAGTTGAGCGTGAGACCAATAAGCGTGCTCATAATACCACTTCTTCGCTGAAGACTGCTATTAATGCCATTATGGTCAATATGAATAAGGAGCATTTGATTCGGGCATGTAATCGTTTCCGGACCCGGAACGAAGAGGCTATTGCGGCTAATGGCGATTTTATTGAATAGTTTTATAGTCATATATTGATTTAACGTTGTATGAAAAAGTCCTGAAACACAAGTTAATTAATTTTACTCTCAAGTTGTCCTCAAATACCGTACGCACCCTGTAGATAATCTCCTCATTATGACATCAAACATTCTATGTGAGATGGAGATGGGTCACCAGATTGATGCTATATATACAGATTTTAGCAAAGCATTTGATCGAGTACGTCATGAAGTTCTGATAAATATACTCCTTAATTTTGGTATTACAGGCCGTTTACTCAGCTAAATCCATGCAAACCTTCAACACCGCACTAAAGTTGTCAAGTTTCAAGGACGATTATCCAAACCAATTCATATTCTTTCCGGGGTTCCTTAAGGAAGTCATATTGGACCTCTTTTATTTAATATTTTCATATCGGACCTCTCATCCGTTTTACATGATGTACCTCATCTTTTTTATGCAGATGACCTTAAAGTGTGCCACGTTATATCTTCTTTGTCGGCTATGATGCTCCTTCAGTCCAAGCTTAACACTCTCTCTCCCTAATTGGTGCAGGAAATTTTCAACTCTCCCTGAATTTGGAAAAATGGCAGGTGATTAGTCTTTCAAGAAAAAAGAACCTTCTTTTAATTGACTATCACATCAACAACACAAGACTTGCTAGAGTCGATAGCATTGTAGACCTTGGTGTTGTTCTGGAGCAAAAGCTTTGCTTTAAACTACATTACGATGGAGTTATATCTAAGGCTAATAAAATACTAGGTTTCATCAAAAGAAGTGCTAAGGAGTTCAATAATATTTGGATTACTAAATCACTATACATCTCATTAGTGCGCCCTATTCTTGAATATGCCATCCTCATTTGGAACCCTGTTTTTGATACCTACGCTTACAGGTGAGAATCGGATTCTTTTTTTAAGGTTTTGTAAAATAATTTTACAAAACCCTTCTAAAATCACGTCCTGTCTGTCCGTCTGTCTGTCCGTCCGTCCGTCCGTGTGTCACAGCAGTTTTTCTCGGAAACTACTTAAGCTAGAAGTATCAAATTTTGTATGTAGGTGTAAAGTGGTGCTCTCTTCAAACTTTAACTACAAAAAATGTTTATAAGGTATTTAAGGGGGGTCTCCCCATGTAGGGGAGTGACCCCCCAAAAAAAAATTTCATTGGTGGTAGCCTATATGGGTATAAAATGAAAGGTCTTGATGAGAACTTTTCAAAACAGGTCTTAGTTTGGAAAAGTTTGCTTCGAGGGGCGCACAGGGAGGGAAAATACACGAAAAATTTGTATCCCCCCCCCTTCACGATTGGACACCTGTGATCCGAAAAGTCTGAAAAAAATCAGGAATGTAAGCCTTGGTGAGTACAACAACAACAAATACGTGAGAAGTCGCAATTCACTCAACTTTGTTAGTAATAGTATGATTTATCGATTTTATGTTTTCTTGAATAAAATCTTAACGGTACCTTTAAATTACACAGATGACTATTTATAAGATTGATTCACCCTGCAAGTTTCATAAAGATTGAATCATATTTAGCGAAGTTATAGCGGTTTGAATTTTCCTGTATTACTATGGAACAATATGCGCTGCATGTACGAGTATTACTATGGCAACATATGGCTATGGAACAATATGCGCTTTTTACCGACTCAGACACTACAGTTTTGCTAGGATTTGCATGAAAATTTCAGGAATGATAGGTGTCATGTATATCTTTCAGAATCGGTTCAGCTAGTGGTATCAGTAATCGTAAAACAAAATAGTTGCTGTTTTAAATGCGAAGATTGAATAATTTTGAGTTATTTTTTCCCAACTTCGACGTTGAAAGTGCACGCTTTGAACACTTGATTCAATTTAATGAATGACTGAAGATGAGTACCTACAATTAATACCCATCAGTGAAACAAGTCAAAGAGGCGGGAGAGAGCTCCTAGGAAAAGGGTTTTGTAACAACTCTAGGATTCGAAAAAATTGGGCATTAATCGATGATAACAGTACAGGAGAGTGGCCCCTGAAAAAAAAAATCATCAAACGTAGCCGATATGAGTACGAAATGAAAGTTTTCATGGGAGCTTTTCAAAACAGTTCTTAAACTGTCAGTTTTTGCTTCAGTGGGGCAAAGGGGGGAAATACATGAAAAATGTGTTTCCTGCCTCGTGAATGGACATCTGAAATAATTATCAAAGGAGATATTTATGAGTATAACAATAACAAAAACCTCAGAAGTCTAAATTCGTTCAACTTTGTTAATAATAGTATTATCTTCGAATTTCATATTTTCTCCAATAAAATCGTCATTGACATGCTTCTTGACTTTATTCAATCTGGTGACTGCATTTTGAAAATTGAATACAAAACCCTTCTGACATGAGCGTAGGTCTGTTTACCCAACTTGTTTTCACTTAGATCCCCTTACGACCCTAGAAATTTCCACAGCCTACTATCATATAGACACCGGCTTCAAGTACTTAATATGAAATCACTAGATTCTAGGAGAATGATGATATCTGCATGTCTAGCATTCGATATTCGGAGAGACAATATTAAGATTCAGTACGCCTCCATAGCAAAAAAAAAATTAATTTGAATGAACCCCTTAGACAATCACCAATACTTATCGTAGATCGCCATCACACTACCTACGCAGACAATGAGCCATTAAACGGATGTTGTAAAGCATTCAACAAGCTTAGTAAATACTACTCCCCATCCATTCCCAAAGCCTTATATAAATCTAATATTCTGAAATTCCTTCATTCCTCAATATAATTGTACGTTAAATTATTGTACCTAAATTTAAGAAAAATGTCTTGTTTCCAATTTTTATATTTTTGTAATTTTGTTTTATTGTAAGGATATGTCTTGCTTGGCAAATAAATAAATGAAAATATCTGTAGGGTCCAGGCTGGTAAGAGACTCTTATCTCGCAAAGTATCAAATATTGTTGTTGTTGTTATATCGGTTGAATTTAAATTGGCTGTAGCTTAGTTGTTTTAAATTCTATTACTTTGGAATTTCTAGTATTTATGCACCTACTGCTAGGGTGATTGACTATGAGTTTTCGAAAATTTACCATTACCTCGTTTAAATTTTATGGACAATAATATTAAATTCACATGCCATATTATTACTAGCAAAGTTTACCAAATTTTGACTTTCAAGATATTATAAAGAACCAACGTTCATGATTTTTCTTGAGATTTTTCAGCTCAAAGGTGTCAAATTACGAGAGTAGACACACATTTTCGACAAACTTTAACTTCCCCGCTCCTCTCAACACACCTATCACTCTTCATAACTTGATTCTGAAAATGCTTCATCTTATATCCATGGCAATTAGCTTTGGTACAAAAAGTGTTTAGAGGTCACTTTCATATATTCCGGATCCCCCTGAATAAAATTATACATTTCTATACCATAATTTTAGAGATTCACCGACTTTGATCAGCTTACAAGGCTTCAAAACTATAGTTAGTGTAGTTTCCAAAAAAATTGCTATCCCGCTTGGAGGGACAGACGTCACGAAACGAATAGGGGTTTGTAAAGATGTGACTACCTCTAGCATTTGCTGCGTACGGACGTATTTTTAAATCGTTCCGGTCAAAAGTTTTAGAAAATTAAATTAATTTTTTAAAACGTCAGTCTAAAGTTTATTTTTATTGGAAAAAGCTTAAATTGTCGAATCAATCAGTCCCAAGAATTTACACTGAATATTATTTTACTTTGATATATAAAGGAAATCGAAGAATCCAAAGAGAACTTTGGGACCGTTGATATGAAGGAGCCCAGAGGCTGGCTGGGAAAACGTGACATACAAAATTGATGACAATTCTAAGTGCTGATGCCCTAAAGAAAGTCAGCGCGATTTTGCAATGCTACAAGGGCTAGAAGAAGCAATGGAAATTGAAGAAAATGCCGAAGATAATTTCGATACAGATAATTATATAAATTTTATTCAGTATTTAAAAATTAAAATAATTGGAAGAAATCAACTCGCAATTCTGCTGGTTCCTCAGAAAAAGCCACGAATAAGGCAAAGAAAGTTCTGCTAATAAAAGTATTGGGACAACGCGGAAGAGATAAATTAAGCAATTTCAGAATCAAAAGAGTAAATGCAGAAAAACTAACTACTAAAATGAAATCGCTGGTTGCTTTCGAGTTAATCAAAGTTGTTTCGAGTTTTGAAGAACCTCGGAATTCACCTATACCCCAAAAATCAGAAATTTCTGTTGATACGTCTGGCCTGCGGAGAGAATACGATCGATCTTCTTCAGTTTCTCAAGAAAGCTGCACCAAAAATTGTATTTGTTTCTGTCAAATTGCAATATGGAAATTGACCACCGAAAAGAAGATTCTACTTCTTTATCTGGTACCAATTGCGTGCCTTTCAACAGATAAGGTGCCTGAATTTCAGAGTGAAGAGGTGTAAACCTCTTAAGAATATAGAAGTCAACCAGTGTTACTGGTGTCAGCACTAGGGCCATTCGACTGCCAGCTGCACCATGCAGTATTGGTATGTAAAATGCAAAGAAGTTTATGACCCTTTTGGGTGCAAATCAGCTCCGATGGAGCATAAACGAAAATTATTGCATCAACTGCGGTGTATTTGATCAAAAGTGAAATTCATTCCAAAACAAATGCAAGCACACCGCAGTGTGATTCTCTCCAATTTCGTCTAGCCGGGGGTATTACTTGCACTCACCGCTAGAAGACCAGCGGAAAATACTATCAAAAATGTAAATAATATAAGTAGTAACAATGAACTGCTTCTTAAAATTTAATTCTTTTTCGGAAAGAATCAACAAATAAAATTAGCTTTGTTTTCAGCGTTTAAATCTTTCAAATGTCTCAAAACAACTTACCATCCAATCACATTCCCATGGATAGGCCTTGTTTCTTCCTAATCAACGTGAGCTCCATTGTTGCTCTACATGGACGTGACTTTTACCTTGAATCAGTGGTGGCTCGTGCAAGTAAATGTTGGGGGGGCTAAATTCAAGGAAGATATCTACTTTTAGTTTGTACGGATTTCCACTCTACCCAAGCGGTACCGCGCGCAGAGCGGTAACCGATTTTATTGTGTACGGTTTACCCAAAAGAGTTCTTACATAGACGCTATTTAAATAAATGCCAATTCTTTTAGGCCTATTCCCCACATAACAAAAGTTCTATATTAAAAAGTATTTCAATGGTGAAAATAAATAATATTTAATAAATTAAACGTAAAGCTTTTCCAAGGAACTTATACTAAGTAATTGCTTTCTTTATTATTTATATAGATATTTAGCGCATCTATTTTTTTTGAGCAAACAAATCCATCACCTTTTCGTTGAAATTTTCTATTTCTCAAATGACTTCTTTACAAATTGATAATGTTGCTAATGAATTAAGTCGGCTTTGACCTATTGTACTTGATTTATATGTTTTGATATTCTTGAGAGTACTGAAGCATCTTTCGGACTCGACAGTTGTAACTGGACTAAGGACTATTTCAATTAGTTTTTATGTCTGCTCAAATGAGATAAACAGACTATTATTTTTAAAAAAGCTATAAAATTCAATTACAGATGACATACTTTGGAACATTTCATAACCATAAATCACTTCTAATTCATTTTCTAAAATTGGTTCATTGAAAAATGGGAAATTTTTTACTATGATTGCCAAGCTTTAAGCAGGAAAATTAAAATGAAAAATTTTAAATTCAGCAGGATTTATTATGTGAAAAACCACATTTATGATCAAAATTTTCAAATCGTGTTTTTACCTGAGAAGTAATAATATCGCAAACTTCTTTCCCTATCAGATGAAGATCATACGTTGAAGTACGCATTCTTTTTGCAGTTGGTTCATTTTGATTAGTGTCGCATAAACTCAAACCGTTTCTTATAGAGTTAATGGACTTACAAAATATTTCTACGGTTTGAAACGCTAAAATGCTATTTGTGTTACGAGATTGTAAAACATTATAAAGAATATCGACATGGTAGAATATTTTGTTAAAAAGTTCTAAAAATTATATAAAATTAGTGTCATTTAAATAAGCAATTAATCCGGTTGCTTCTCTTATTGTTGAAGCATCCCAAGATTCAGACTGAATCAACTCAAAGCAATGAAGTAAATGCTCGCGACTTTCAAACACACATTGTACAACGCGAGATTAAAAATTCTAACGGATCTCAATCGATTTCGGGAGGCCTCTTTTCTCACAAACTTCAACTTGTATATCTTTATGTTTCGGAGAACATGAAAAGAAAGAAGAAAACGCTGAAATAATCGCAAAAAAATGCGCACTTCTTTAATAGATGAAGAAGTTTGCTTTAAGACAAGATTTAGCTGATGAGCGCAGCAATGGACAAATTGGGCGTAAGCATATATATTTTTCATTAAAGTTTGTATGCCTGCATTGTTACCGCTCATAACAGCTGCTCCATCATATGTTTGAGAGATAAGTTTGCTCTTCAAATTGAACTCTCTAAGTGCTTTCACTATCACATCAACCATTCCCTGCGCAGAGCGATCATGAAGATCGAAGAATGAAAGGAATCGCTCAACAGGCAATTTATTTTTGACGAAATGTAAAACGATTACCATTTGTGTTGTGCAAGAAATGTCTTTTGTATCATCTGCTTGAAACGATACAAAATTGGCAGCATTAATTTCTTCTTTGCGATAATTAAAATAAACTTGATTGGTACATTAAAGAAACTCATTTTGAATTGTTTTGGAAGTATTCTGAGCGACTCGGTTGCTTTTTAGATATTCACCTAAAGAAATATCAATTGATCTGGTATATGATACCATACCAAGAAAAATTCCTCTATTACAACTTGACTCCTTCCCATCATGACCACGTAAGCTTAAGTTGTGGCTACCACAAATTTTACAGTGTCAAACATTCGACTAAGAACATGACGATTCTGCCTTACAGTTTCGTTATGCTTACTTAGTGAGGCAGCGTGACTAGAATCAATTTGGGACATAATGTTAATTGATCCAAACGTTTGAAAATTTAACGCGTTTTGGAGATGCCTTGAACTTGTCTCATGTTTCCTAATCTTTTCTGACAAATGTTTCAGATCGCGTAAGCCACTATTGGTCCATGCTGCCTCACCTCCAAATAAAAGACAATAGAAACAAAATAAAGAATTTTTAGGCTCAGAGGCTGTCAGCCAGGGTTTTTTACTGAGCCACCCAGTGGAAATTTTTCGGCTTTGTTTTTTCCCTGACATTTCAAGAATGAAATTCAATGGTTGATGTAGCTCTAACCGTTTAATTTCTGGTTACTCCTCAAGAAAACACAAAGAAAATGGCCTTGAAATTAAACTTTCATTTTAAAATTTTATCGTATCTATATGAAAAATAAAGAAAGTAATAAAATAATCAGACTACGTTACATCACCAGTTCTCAAAACATGCAAACAAAAATCTAGAACTCACAATAATCTTTTCATAAAAAACTTCAACCACAAACTATTGAAACGCACGCCTTGCTTGCAACAAATGAAAATTTCACAACAATTTCACACACATCAAAACACTTCACTCGCAATTATAAAAAAAAACATACAAGCAAAGAAACTCTAGTATCTAAACGTTTCAAATGCACTAACTATGACTAAATTAGAGGAAAATGTAACATGTAATTTCAGCCATCATTTGCATAATATTAACTTCACAACTGCCAAATTTCAGAATTACCGTGGCTACATCCCATTCCAAACAAAATAACGATTAAAGTTTGTTAATGAAAAAACTTAAGACGTTTCAAAGATATGTGTATTTTTCATTAGTCAACTTAAAAATATATAAACATATTTTTTCTTAACTTTTATTTTCTAAATAAAAAACAGGAAAATATCTGTAATGGCAACATTTAAACAACCAATCAAACTTTTCGTGAGTGAAAAATTTGCGATCGCCTCTGTTCGTCACATAGAACATCTTCATTTTCGCTTTGAACTCATTCGTTCTCTGCAACATATAGGCACTTTGGGGGCTAACTTAAAATAGCCCCTGAACACGATTTCGTTTACGAAACATGTGGAAAAGTATGAATGAAATGCATGCTGACACGACTTCGGAAATATTCATATGCGCTATCAACTTATCGTATGCTCAGTGCTATTTGGAAATAGCCCCGGATACAATTTTGGTTGTTTGAAAATTTGTATAGGAAATTGCGATCTAAATGTATGCTGATGGCAACATGTTGCGTCGGCTTTGCGTAAATCTCATTGATCGAATCGTAAGTATTTGCAATGAATGAAAGTATGTGCAATGATAAAAGCTTCTAACTATTGAGAAATTTATTTCGTTTTTCATTTGTTGTAGGAAATTTTTCAACTATAAAGTTTTTTAAGGTTTGAAAAAAAAAGATGGTGGGGCTTGGCTCTACTAGCCCCAAATGAAGAGCCGCCACTGCCTTGAATCCATTGTTAAACAGAAGCCTGATATCATGTTTCTCACTCAAATTCAAATCAATTCATGGCAATCTATGATATTCAAGGAAGGGATATTGGTTAAAAGACCCTTTTATTTCCAAAACATTGATAAAATCTGATTCAAAAATTTTTAATTTCTTGAAGTGTTCATTATCAAAATTTTACTGCCAAGTGAGGATAATCTCGTCGTTATCTTTGCCTATGCAACTGGTCGAAATGTTCCAGTTCAAGAGGGAACTCAATTCCTTGTTTGAATTACTCGAATTGAACAGGCTGCATAGTTATTATAATATATTCTTGCCGATGACTTGAATGCACGGCATACATCATGGCTGAATGTCAAAAATAATCTGAGAGGTAGGAAAACACCAAGATATCGTGGATTACAGAGAACCAAATAGAATACAGGCGCAATCTATTGCATATGCGTCTGAGTTCCCATCATAGCCTAGAACAAATTCATATTTGCACCTTTGCATTGCTAACGTAAGACTTGTATTCAGCTTCAATAGTCCTCAACGAAAACTGCAAGTGCTTCTTTCGATAGCAACAATAGCACAATTGTAATGCAAATCAATCATCAAAGTGATGATGTCTTCCTCATTCACCATGAAAATTATCGGTCAAATTTCAAGAAACCAAATTGGGGAAGGTTTCAAAAGCAGTTTTATCCAAGAACAATGTCTTCATTCGGATAATAGCAACGCTGTTCCCAATGAGAAGAATCTGTCGTTAGCAACGATTGAGAAAATCGTTTCAAAGATTAAACATCAAAATGATATGGAAGGATATGAAACAGCCAATATTCCAAAATTAAGAAGATTGAAAAGCCTTTTTCTCACATGGGTCAACAATATTTGTCGGCAATTTTTGAACTTTAACCATCTCTTATTAACTTTGTTGAAAACACATCGGAAGAATATCTGGATCTTAATCCGTTCATACTTCAGGAGTGAGGTCAGCAATCAATGGACGAAAAAACTGAGGGGTATTAGCCCACAGGACCCAAATGGCGTTTTTATGAAAGTGCTTATTCCATAAGAAGTCTCGAGTGAAGGCATCGAATCTTGAAGTTTATAGTGATGGGATAAATCTTCTCGGTACGACTGGTATCGTAAGTGATAGTCCGACTTTTTTTAAGGGGGGTTCCCTTTAATAACAATGTGGCTCTTAAACAATTTTTTTCAACAAATGTAGTCGAGTAGTGTATCAAATGAACGGTTTTGGCAGTTTCAGAATCTGAAAAAGTCATTTTTTGCATCAGGGGGTCCAGGTGGAGGTAAAATGTACGAACAATATTCCGATTGGATACCTTTGAGTTGAAAATCTGAAGAAAATCGCAAAGTTAGGTCTTTATGAATACAAGGACAACAAATGCCTCTGAAATCAAAATTCACTCAATTCTGTTAATAATAGTATGATTTGTAAATTGTATTTTTCCCCCTGAAAATCGAAACGGTGCTCGTAAACTTCTATAAACTTTGCATCATTCAAATTGACCTATATACTTTTATTTACTTCAGGTTTTCATGAAAATATAAGTAGTTGTGCATAATTTGAACATACTCAATTTGCTTAGTATTCAGAAAAATTATTTAAGCTTGAGCAAATCGTGCCTATTAAGTACTTATGAAAGAAACTCTGCATATTTTAGATAAATTTTTATTGGATGCCATCATGCCATCCGAAAACTTATTTTTTACCCTAGGTTGTTTACAAAGCCCTTCCAGTAGAAGCACTGTCCTACTTACTCGACTTCAGCCATTCATGAATGAATTCAATTACGCTTAAATAGCACATACCTTAAATGTTGAAATATTTGCAAAATAGCTCAAACTTATTCAATCCCCTCATTTAAAAGAGGCGGCATTTCGTTTTAAGGCTACTGATGTCACAAATTGGCCAACGTTTCAAAGATATTCACGATACCTATCATTCCCGAAACTTTCAAGCAAATCCTAGCAAACACGTAGTGTCTGAGTCGGTAAAAAGCGCATATTGTTCCATAACAATGTGATTACATAGTAATACAGCGCATATTGTTGCATAGTAATACAGAAAAGTTCAAACCACTATAATTTCGTTGAATACTAATCGATCTTTTTGAAACTATCAGGGCAAGTTAATCTTGTAAGAAGCCATTTGTGTATGAAATTTTAGTTTTGCCATTAAGGTTCTATTCAAGAAAACGTAAAACTGGTAAATCATTCTGTTAATGACAAAATTGACCAAATTTAGACTTCTGACGTATTTGTCGTAGCTGTACTCATGAAGGCCTCCATTCATGATTTTCCCCAGATTTTTTGGATGAAAGGTGTCCAATCGCGAGGGGGGTATGCGAAAACTTCGTACGTTTCCCCTTCTTCCCTTGATTATGGTAACGAAATGTCAAGAGCTCTTTTGAAAAGATCTCATTAAGGCCTTTCCAATGACATCATACTCGACTACCCATATTGTAAAAAAATGTTGAAGGATCACCTCCTTATATGCAAAGACCCCTTAAAATTCTCTCAAAAAAGTTTTCACTCCAAAACTTTCAAGAAGTCACCACTTTTGACCTTTCCACGATGTTTTATGGCTGTAACATATATGTTATATGTAGTTTCGAAGAAAAACTGCTGTGATATGCAGACGGACCGACAGACGGACACAAGTCGTGATTTATAGGGTTTTGTATTTTAGTACAAAACCCTAAAAAGCATTCAAAGTGGTACGCAAACAAGTTGATCAAGAACAGAGTACATTGTATACAATAACAGCAAAAAGAATAAACCAAATCAAATGATTTAAAGGACATCGCAAGCAGAGGTACTATACATGTACTGTATGTACTAGATGGCTAGAGAGGCTCCACAAAGGATCTTTAATGCAAAGATTAAAGGAGTCAAACTAACCTTTTTCGGATGTCATATGTTGTTGGTAACATAAATATGTTGATTCAAACAAGGTTTCATGAGTATATCTGGGCAAAGTATTATGTACGAATTAAAGCGGAATAGCATCGAAGTCCGAGTAAACACATTCAAGACGATAGACACCTGGACTCTGCATAAAGTTATTAAACTCTAACGCCATAGTAATATTACAGGAATGACATACATTGAAGCAGCAGATACAACAGTTTAATAAAATTGGCTAATTTTAGGTAAAATACGACGCCAGGAAATTGTGCAGAAGTTCTGTAGAGAAAGTAAATAGAACAGGAGTAATTAATTGAATCCGCAAGACTATTACAAGTCAACATAGCTGGAAGGTACGCATGCTAAAATGGATTTTTTAACTCAAACAATATCTTCTGATTATCAATAATTCACTCAAATACAGATTCCATATATTGATCCCGCAAAACTAAAACTTTGTTTTCATGTATTTAAATTGCCACCATTTAATGTGCTAATCTCATTATTTGAACGATTATGACAATATATTAATGTTAAAAAACATTTCTAAAATTTTTATCAATATTCTTACATATATATCTATTGTGTCTAAGTCAATTAAAAACATGTATTTCCCTGGCATCACGTGTTGTTGCGATTTTTAAATATTCAATCGGCTGTAATTTAGCCGTTTATTGCTCGATTGTATTGAAATTTTCAGGACACTTACAACTGTTACTAAGAAATTCAGGTGCAATTCACTTGCAAATTCACAGGCCGTCTTCAGGGTTTTGCACTTACACAAAGAACCCTATTGAAATTCTCCGAAACTATAAATGTTGCGGCCACGAAACTTTGTGGAAAGGTGAGAAGGGGACTCTTGAAAGTTTTAAAGTGAACATTTTTTCAAAGAATTGTAAGGGAGTCTCCCCGTATAGGGAGGTAACCCTTCAAAACTTTTTTCTCCATTGGTAATCGAGCAGGTTGTCATTGGAAAGGTCTTAATGAGACCTTTTCAAAACAGGTCTTAAAATTACGCCATCATAATAGAACGGGCAGGGAATTGGACACCTTTTATTCGAAAAATCTGAATAAAATCGTAAACGTAGACCCTCAAGAATACAATAATAATAAATACATCAGAAGTTAACATTCGATCAAGTTTGTTGGTATTAGTATGATATATTAATTTTACTTTTTCTTGAATAAAACCGTATCCGTACCTTCTAATACAATAAAGCTTGATACGCAAATGGTTATTCATAAGATTAACCTGTCCTGAAAGTTTCAGAAGGGTAGACTAGTATTCAACGAAATTATAGTAGTTAGAACTTTCTTGTATTACTATGCAACAATATGCGCTGTATTACTATGGAATCATATGGCTATGGAACAATATGCGCTTTTTACCGACTCAGACACTACAGGTTTGCTAGGATTCGCATTAAAGTTTCAGGAATAATATGTAGGCATCATGAATATCTTTAAAGATTTGTTCAATTAGTGACATCGGTTATTGTAAAACAAAATGGCGGCTGATCTAAATGAGAGGATTTAATAAATATGAATTATTTATCCCATACTTCGCTATTTAAGGTATATGCCATTAATGCTTGATTGAATTTATTAATGAATGGCTGAAGATGACAGGTGAAACAAGGTGAGTAAGTAAGAGAGTGCTCCTAATAGAAGGGCTTTGTGAACATCCTAGGGTAAGAAACAAGTTTTCTGATGGCATGAATCGATGACTTGAATTATTCATCCAATGTCTGCAAAAGAAATTATTAAAAATTTATTTAAAAGATGCAGAGTTACTTTCATAAGTACATAGTTTGCGCCATTTTGTCAAGTTTGAATAATTTTTCTGAATGCTCAGACAGTTGGACATGTTCAAATGAAGCACTATTATTAGTATTTTCTTGAAAATCTGAAGAAAATAAGAGCACCCAGGTCGATCTGAAATATGCATCAACCATCAGCACGTTATTGTTGCTATAATTCCACACAATTTAAATAGCGATAACTCACTTGCTTATCATCTGATTTTTGTAAAATTTTATAGCCATCAGGGTCTTATATTAACCTACATAATTAAGGGAATTTAAGAGCACCGTTTCGATTTTGGGGAAAATATAGAACTAAACCGTACTTCCATTAACAGAGTTAAGTGAGTTTATGAGGGCAGTTCCAAAAGTACCCGACCAAACGAAGAAAAAGTAAAAAGATTGCGAAAATGTCTTTTATTTTTCAACATATTCTCCTTTCAGCTCGATACACTTTTCCAACAATGTTCAATAGCTTCGATACCCGCTTCATAGTTCGAACCATCAAGCTCCTCAAAATAGCTATTAACCACAAACTCTACCTCTTCATTATTGGCAAATCTTTTGCCGCTGAGCCATTTTTTCAAATTTGGAAAAAGAAAATAATCCGAGGGAGCCAGATCTGGCGAAGAGGGTGCGAGAGGAAGCAATTCGAACTTCAACTCATTGATTTTAGCCATCGCAATGACGCACGTGTGGACTGGTGCTTTATCGTGATGAAACAACACTTCCTTTTTCGTTAGACGTGGCCATATTTTCTTGGTTTCATCACTCAAACGCCGCAATAAGGCTGCATAATATGCACCGTTAATTTTTTTTGCCTTTTTTGAGATAATCAATAAATATTATTCCACGTAGCATCCCAGAAAACGGATGCCATGACGTTGCCAGCTGACTGAACTGTCTTTGCTTTCATTGGAGCCGGTTCTCCCTTTTCAGTCCACTGCTTTGACTGCTCCTTGGTCTCAGGTGTAAAATGATGGAACACTGTTTCGTCCATAGTTATGAATCGATGCAAAAACTTGGCTTTATTGCTGTGAAACATTGTCAAACACTCGATGGAAACATCCGCACGTTGCAGTTTGTGCTCCATTATGAGCGAACGTGGCACCCATCTTGCGCACAGCTTTCCCATGTCCAAATTTTCGGTGAAAACGCGATGCACAGCACTTTTTGAAATGCCTGCCATGTCTGCTATCTTGTGTACTTTTAGTTGACGGTCATCCAATACCGTTGTGTGGATTCTCTTCACATTTTCTGACGGAGTGACCTCACTTGGTCGACCACTGCGGTGTTCATCTTGGCAGCTCGTACGACTTCGAATAAACTCAGTTGCCAAATATTTGACCATTGTAAACGAAGGAACAGACTACCCTAGAGTAGAACTCAACTCGGCTTTGATATCGGTTGGACTAAGACCTTTCAAATGAAAGTACTGTATGACATAACGATGCCCAATTTTTCCCATATTTACGATTTCACTGAGGGCATTCACTTTGGATGTATGTAAAAAAATAATAATAGACGTACCGCTATGAACTTTTCACATTAAATTGTTAAAAGGTGGTATTGTCAATCGCAGTAATTATTTTTTTAAAACTGCCTGTATTCATAAGTCAGATCAGGTACTTTTGGGACTACGGGAAATTCAAGAAAAACTTTCACGACGTGGCCAAAAAATATATTCTGGCTATATAAGAACTTGATCGAAACAGCCAAGATTTCGTTTCAATATTGCTAAAATCATTGACTGACATCAATCTTAAATGTATTTTTCTTACTCACCTTCTCTAAAAATTTGGAGAGGATCCAATCAAAGCTGTAGTGTCCGGTTAGATGGAAAGCCCATGAAGTAGAAAAATCGTATATGATTGTTGTAATCGGAGAAAATTTAAATCGCTATAATTTATGTAAATTTTATTGAAACTTATAGAATATATTGTAGTAATTGAGCAGTCGTCTAAGTAAACTGCTCGAAACCCCTCATAACACCTATCCGAAATTTTAATTGCAGATTTGGAAAAGACATTTGTTTTTATTATTCAATTTATAGCTATGAATCATAAAATATTATTTTTTTAAATAAAGAGTTTAGATCATTTTTTTCCTATATCAAATTTAGACTTTTCGTTATAACTACATTCTTTATGGTATTTACCTTTTTCTTTTATTATTTAAATTTTTCTATCGTATTTTTTTTTCATAATTTAATAATTTATATCTGCAATTGAAATGCAGACATGGCAACGCCAATTCACGTACTGCATTGGCGAAGGCAAGGCAGCAGATTGAATAGGAAGCGGGTCGAGTCCCGGTGTGACACATAGAGTACGGGATGACTGACAACCACGAGAAGTCTGGGGGAATTAGAATTTACTTAAAACGAAACATTTATTCATGTGGTACGCGAAACAATAATCTGTTAGAGGTGTGGTGACTCTGACTCGTGGAAAGTAAACAAAGGGAGAAAATCGCCGATTTCTTCGCGGAAGTGGGCAAAGTTCCAGTCAAAGTGCATTGAAATCACATAGCTGCGATTTAAGGTATTAATTTTGCTCCAACACTCGGACTTTTCAATAAGCCAGCTCAGCAAGTCACAGCGTTGGAAAAACGGAAAATCGACAAAGCTCGTACTCAGCAGGCTAGCGAAAAGCGAAAAATTACTTTCGGTTGAGGTAGCGAGTTCGCAAGCATTTCGCACGGCATTTTGAGTTGCTGAGCGGATTCAAAGATACAAGTAATATATGAGTCGGTAGCTGACTTGAACTTTTAGCCGCCGTACGTGTTCACAAGCTTGCTGGCTCAACTGTGCATAGCGGAGTGTGGGGCGAGTGTGCCTGCGTGATAATCTCATGACTGGTTGATTTAATAAATTAATTATGGTTGGACTCGGCTTCGCCACACGGCATTGACTACGAACAAAATGTTCAAACATTTCAATTGTTGTGGTCTTGGCTAGATTGAAGTGGAACTTGTCACTATACCATGTTGGTTCTCCCCAATAGATACAACGGATCGCGAATCTGGGAGGTCAAAATCAAAGCCCCAACGGAACTCCTTGTTGGTATAGATGATCCAAAGCAGCTCGTCTAGATATCATATTTAATTAAGGAAGTAAATTTACTTACAGTGTACAAGCGTGATTCGAGATTTTCCTCCCCATTCAAATTAAGTGTTCTAGTGAATTATAATAATAATTTAAAATTTAATCAAATAAGTTAGTGCAAGTGAATTTTTTTGTGCATGTTACAACAATGACAACAAATAGTTAACAGAAATTACATATATCACCCACATCACCAGCAGGCACCCGGCGAAAGTATTGGGTAAGTACCCTTTTGAACTATCGTTTTCATATATTATTATTTTGAATCATATTTGATTTCCAAGCAACAATGTGTTCTAAATTAGAAGAATTATTTCTTTGACTAATTACTCAGAATTTAATACTTACTTGAATTCATAGTGCTCAAAAAAAAATGGGATAATACTCCACCCGTATGTTATGAGTTGTGTTAAAATACGAATTTAAGTTAAATACCACTTCGAAAATGTTCACAATTTAGTTTGCCATTGTATGTAGAGAAATATGCTTTCAGTCCGAGTTGAATTCGTTAATTTTTTTTTACATGCCATACTCTTGAAAGTCTATGCAAAATAAAGACGAATTTTCAATCCCCCATATCTGCATTTTGTATGTCTCTCGTTTCAATACTTTCAACTATTGTCGACATCGTTTTTAGATGTGTTCATTTTCATGCGCTTGTATTTGAAAGTTTATCTTGTCCTATTCTAAAATTATTTTAATCTAGTCTATAACCCCCTGAAAAATATGTTTATTTATTCAATTTACAATAAAAACAAAAAAACTGATAACGTAAATCATTTAGTGGAAAAGTAATATAATAAATTGACAAAATGAATCAGTAAAAGAAAAACTCGGTCTTTTCATTTATTTGAAACCTCACCGGGTATGGGACCCTAACGATGGCCGGCCCCTCCACTATAATGAGCTAGCCATCGAGCGAGCTCCTCCCTTGTGCTGCGTTATAGGGGTTCCTGGCGGGTAGAGTGGCCTTCCGCTCGTGTGCCCTTTTATGGTATAGTGTTATGTGATTCCATCACATAATACTATAACATTTCTCATTTAATGGAAAAATACATACAAATTATATTTGTATGAGTTTTTCACTTAAATGGGAAATATATGCTCACGTCGACATTTGGATCTAGTTCCGGTTGGGAGGGTGCGAGGAGACACCGCTACCACCTGGATGTCCCACTCTTATTTGTAGGCCATAAGTATCGTTGGTAGCGACGAAGTCCATTTATGTCCGTCTCTTTTCCCCGGTCCAGTTTGTTACTGACTATAAGCAATTTCAACCCTCGATACCAGTCAATCGGCATTAGACCTTTGTCAATTCATAAATGTGAAATTTTTTCGTAGTGGGTCCTTGTGCTGCGGAAAAGAACCCACCCCACGACACCGCAATGCTAGCCTGCTAGCGCATTCATGCGAACTCAAACAAGGCCTATCTCGGCGGATGTCACCATCCTCTTCCGCCGAGGCAACAGACCCTAGCTGCAGTCCTTCATGGACAGTTTATCTACACCTATTTCATTATAATATGGATCTTTTCAAAAACTATTTAAATGGCTGATTTCATCCAATTTGATGATACTAATACAGTTTTACTGACTAAAATATTAATTCTTATTGTACTATTATTGGCAAACTTTAACAAATTTCACCCCCTTAGTTCTTTCTTATTAGATGTACCTGCATGATTTGGAGGGCTTTGCAAAAGAAATTTTACAAAAACGTACAAAACAAAGGATCTGTTCATCCATCCGTCTGTCCATTGGCCCGTCTGCTGGCCATCTGTGTTTCTTCAGAATCTGTAGAAGCTACAAGCCTCAAACTTTGTGAAAAGGTCAGAAATAGTGGTCCCTCAAAAGTTTTTTTTGTGTCTGGGAGGTAAATGCCATTTATGCAAAGAGTATAGGACTCCTATGCACACAAGAAGGTGACTGGGCCACCCACTAAACACCTCTCCTGTCAACGTGAGAATGCAGCCTGGAACCGTTTGACACATTACTTCGGGCCAGTTTGCGTTTTGTTACGCCGTGATTTGCTTTTAGTCTAGAGGATCCTTTTCCTAGAAGGAGAGGAAAGGGGAAGAGGAACTGCCATCCCGAATGCCCCCAGTTGCTGTGAGTCCCTTTTATATTTTAGGACTGCCCAAGCATAATTTGCCACCCGGCTCCATTTTTAAACCGATTCGAGCATCACCGCAACTATATTATCCGGAGTGAGCTCTCCCGTCTCCCTGTAGAGGTCCCTTCGCAGCTTGACTCATTTTTTGCACGCAAAAAATGTGTGGCAGGCATTTTCCTCCTCTCCTGGGCAAAACCGACGATCGGGGGACCATGACTTACCGACCTTGTGCAGGTAAGACTGAAAGCACCCATGCCTACTGAAAAGCAGTGTCAGATAGAAGTCAGTCTCAACATGCCTTCAATTTAGCCACGATGTCATATCTGGGATGAGGCACGCAGTCCACCTTCCATTCGTATAATTCACCCAAGACTGTTGCCAATCGTTGAGCGAGCGCTGTCTCTCTTCGCGGACAACCATCTCCGTCGCATCCTCGGTTCGGCGCAGGTAAATAGCGTGATACTCTCTGGCAAGGTGAGCAACAGGTTTCAAGCCAGCAATAACTCTCACTGCCGAATCAGAAACTGTCGGATACGAAGATAAAATTCTCAGTGCTCCTTTTCTCTGAAACTGTGCCAAACGTCTTTGGTGTACCTCCTTACTGAGAGCGTCGCCCCATAATTCTGCATCATACAGATGCAGTAGCACTGAGCCTACAGGACTGATCAAGAAGCGTCTTCTTGATGGGCTGGGTCCCCCTACGTTGGCCATAAGTCGACCCAGAGCCGATACTCCTGAAACAGTCTTCTCAGCTGTTGCCTTGATTCGCTCAGAGAAAGTCATCTTCGAGTCGATCAGTAGGCCACGGTACTTCACTGATAGCTTTGATTCGATTCGTATACCTCCAATACTGATCATTCTTACTCTAGGGGTTCTCTTTTTTGTCAAGATGACCACTTTGGTTTTCTCCAGTGCTAAACTGAACCTGCAAGCAGCCATTCAGCATACCTAGCCTAAATTGCGCTTATTCAACGGTTCGTCCGGCAACCAGAGCCGCATTATCATCCGCATCAAGCGCGTCTCATCTGGCATCTCAAGTCTCAGTAGCCCGTCGTAAGACACGTTCCACAGGTCTTGACCAAGGATGGAACCCTGAGCATCACCCGATGTAACAGCCATTCTTTTTTGGCCCTGTGTCGTGTCGTAGAGCAAGCTTTAGTCTTTTATGTAGCCCCTCAACAGCCACATTAGATATTCTGGCACTTGAAAAGAGTTTCCCAGCGTGTCCAGAATAATCACCCATCTAGTGGAGTTGAAGGCATTCCTGATGTCGAGTGTCACCAACAAGATGATCCGTCGCGTGGTGCGACTATATGCCTCTGCCTTTTGGACCACGCTCACCACCTCTGCAGTCGTATCAATGGTAGGATGTCCTGCACTAAAGCTGTACTGCCAAGGAGATAGGTCCCCAGCAGCACGAATCGCGTCAGTGAGTCTTCCATTGTTGAGTTTCTCTAGCACGTTCCCAGCCGTGTCTAGCATGCATAACAGCCGGTATGCAGACGGCGATTCGTGATTTCCCTTTCCCTTGCTGATCAGCTTGAGCCTTGCCACCTTCCATCGTACCGGAGAAACCCCGTCTCGTAGGCAAGTATTGAACGTGTTGAGCAGCAAGTCAGTACAATTGTGATATACAAGCCGCAACACTTCAGCCGGAACACCATCTGGGCCAAGAGCCTTCTTCACTTTGAATGAAAGGACTGCATCTTCCAGTTCCGGCTGTGCGAAGAGTGGACACTCGACCGCTTTTTCAACACGGATAAGGTCAACACGGACGGGATGGGCAGGGATCTTATCAATCTTTTCCGCATCAAGTGTACAAGGTTTCCGTAGGACACCAAGCTTCCGATAACTAGCTTGTAGCCAAGGCCCCATGGATCCTTGTTCACATTGTCCACTAGGTCTTGCCAGCAGCAAGCTTTGCTGTTGTTGATCCATTTGCGAAGGCACCTCCTGGCCGACTTATATGCTGCTGCGTGGTTACTTGCCTCGTCACGGTTCCGCGCCCGTTGAGCCTCACGTCAAAGCTTGTGATACTCTCTCCGTTTTTTAGCGATTTCAGTCGACCACCAAAACACTCGGGGCTTGCCGTGCCGGAGTCTTCGACGGGGCATAGAAGCGCAGCAAGCAGTCGTGACGATGCTCATGGTTGAGTTCACCACGTGTTTAACTGCCAGTTCTTCCGTTCCCTCCGGATCTCCCTGCAGCGGCGCACCTGCTGTGAGTACCTGGGCGAACCTCTCGACATCCATCCTCCCGATGTTCCATCCAATTGTAGAAAGCCGAAAGCACGAAGTCGGGGGACAACGTCACTTATCTCAAGCAGAATGCACTAATGATCACTGGCTGAGTGGTCCTCTAATACTCTCCAGTTGTGTATCCTCTGTATTTAAGGAATCCGAAGGAATCCGAGGCAAATGTCACGTTCAGTATGGTTCCCTCACAGCAAATACGGCCGAAAGTGGGCGTATTGCCAATGTTTAGTACGACGAGCGCCGTCCTGGCCGCCATTTGAAGGACTCGTTTTCCCCGTGGATCTGTTTGAGGCATGCTCCATTTGATTACTTATGCGTTGAAGTCTCCCCCAACGAGCACTTTGCCTTCTGTGTTCGAGACAGTTCCCTCCGAAGCCAGAAACTTGGCTTGGATTGATGATATCGGTTCGTTCGGCATTAGAGACACACAAAAGAAGGTGGTCCCTGAGCACTGAACCCACACAAAACCATCCCCCCGTCGACAACTCTCCGCTTGGAAATCACGGTTCCGAACCCAGGTGGCGGCAGTAGCAGTTTCGTTAGAATACCATAATGCAGGATTTTTATCATGGTGTCGCTCACTCAGTAGCATAAGGACAGCTTTCATGTCCCTTGTAAACTACTCAAGCAGATTTTGGGCGGTTGAACTGCGGTTGGCGTAGGTTTAGCTGCAGGATGCGGGTCAGTTAAGTTCTGATTTCGCCTTCGCTAGGGCTTTCTGGGAAACCTGGCATTTTCCTAATCCCAAGACGTGTCCAAAATCATATTTTGGACTAGCACCCTTGCAAAGAATACAGTGTGCATCCTTCGTACACTCTTTTCTTTTATGTCCCGTTTCACCGCATTTGTGACACAGGGAACTGCTATCGGGTCCCTCGCATACTTGTGCGGTGTGACCATAACCAAGGTATTTGAAACATTGAAGAGGCGTTGCTCTTTGCCATGTTCTACAGAAAACCCACCTTTTTTGTACTTTACTCTTATTCAGAAATTGTGCGGCGTCCTTTTCAGGCAAGTCAACCCACCTCAGCCAGACCCATCTCGCAGTCAATGTCTCTTATTTCGACCGTTGCCATAGGACTTTCTTAACTGCATCTCAGAATGCTTCCCTATTCTTGGCCTCTGCTCCAAATTGATTTAAGCTTGATAAAACGACCCCTCTCACGTGCTTATGAAAGAAACTCTGCATCTTTTAGATAAATTTGAATGAGGTCTTATGCAAGTATTGGATGAATTATTCCAGTCATTGATTTATGCCATCCGAAAACTTGTTTCTAACCCTAGAATGGTCACAAAGCCCTTCTGGTAGGAGCACTCTCCTACTTGCTCAACATGTTTCACCTCTCACCTTCTGTCATTCATTAATAAATTCAATTAACATTAATGGCATATTGTCATGTGTATCTATATTTCAATCTATTAAGCTATTTGAATTCAAGTTCAAGTTCATTTCTTAAACTTGAATTCAAATCACAATAAACTCAAATGACAATACTACAAGTTCACCTCAAACAATTTCCATGTAATGTGATTCTTACATTCATCCCTTCATAAATCATTGTTGCACGCAGAACCATATGCACATGTTTTCATGCAATCCGAGCTGCGACCTTTCCCGTCGTAACGACGCGTGTATGAAAGCAAACATTGAAGCATTGCCCGTATGGTTGATAAATGAATGAATGACCAACCATAAATTGGGTCAAGTATTTTCTTTCATTTTTATGAGGTGTGAGAAATAAAAAAGGAATTTAGAACCATGACATTTTCTTAGGGGTTTTATGAGTAATAATTGGATGAGTAATAATTTAGGTTTGGATTTTGTTTAGTTTTGAGTTTTGTAAATCAATATGCATATTGGATTGTGAGAAACTTTTTGGAAATCGATATGCATATTGAACCATAGGAATTTTAATGAGTAATAAGCACTTGAAATTAATGAGTAATAGGATTTTAGCATGTAGGAATTATATAAATAGGAAGAATCGAAGAAAATAAAATTATTATTGATTTGGAATTGAACTAGTTAGTTTCTCTCAGCGCAATATATTGTTGCGCAATAAATTTGATTTCGCCATTATAGTAACCATGGCGCAAGTGGATCCAAGTGTTCCTCGCCAAGTTTCACTGCGGCTAGACCGCTTGGTTAGGTAAATAGTGAAAACTTTCCTATATCCAAACATCCCGATCACCGCTTAAAGCCTATTGCAGTGTAAATAAGGAGATACCCGATGGCAAATCATTACATGGCGATCCTGCATATACGAATTTGGAGCTTAAATTAGAAGTAGATTTCAACTTGGAAGAATTCAACGCAATTTTTGAGAGAGGTGGTCGTAGGATGAAACTCAAGCGGCAACGAGCTGAGTTACATAGAGTAATAAAACTAGCGGTCGGAGAGCAGAAAAAGGTACTGCAAGAAAAACTTTTAGATCTCAAACCAGCGAGGAGATACTGGTCGCAATGGGAAATAGCTACTCCTTCAGCAACAGTTTCATGGAACAATACCAACAATCGATAACAACAGCTGCAGTTTTCTTCATTATAATATTAGTTTTTTATATATATCATAGACATAATAAGCAATATGTAGTCAAAAGGCTCAATAGAAATATTAATGTTTAAACAGTTTATATCTTTATGTAGTCTTTTTATATACCATGGAATAGAGAATATTCTATTTGATTTCCGCATATTTCTTTTTCTGTATTGATTTTATGGAGGAGCTAGAACTTTTAGTAGCAGAAAATGATAGGGCCTTGGCAAATTTGAAGAAAAGTGCAAAGAGTTTGTACACCTTTGAGACTCTTCAGACAAAATTGAAAGAATTGAAGGTCAGAAAAGAAAAGGTGAATAGAATACTAAAAGGTTATAGTGAAACAGACTGCAAGGTTCTAGACTTGAAGCTAAGATTCAGGGCACAATCATCCATTTTAGAAGGAGAGATTTTGCTACAATTAAGCAAGCAGGGTTTTTCAGAAGACAACACCCAGGAAAACTGTATGACCGAAGATTTAGAAACCAACCCACAAGTGGCACAAGAAAGTCTCACCATGGCTGAATTCAATTTGGAAACAGCCATGAAGATAATCCCTGTTTTCGATGGAAAACATAAGGAATTAGACCCTTTTCTCAAAATTTTGGAAATTCTCTACACGACTTTTTCTGCAAATGCTTAACTTAGCTTGATTGATTTCATCACAAGTGTTAAGTTAAGTGCAACGGTTAGGTTAACTTTGAGCAACGTTTCTATAACTACATTTGAATCTCTCAAATCAGAGTTAACTTCGAAATTCAAGAATAAAAAAACCGTCCCACAAATTCTCACAACACTGAGTAATACTACTCAGAAGAAATCTAGCGTTACCTCTTTCAAAGATAAGATTTTAAGTCTAGTAGATGAACTTAACCAGTTGCAAGTACATGAACTAGGAAGTCAAGTCACTCAGGCTGAGAGGAAGATTATCGGACGAATGAATGAAACCTACGCATTAACAGTCTTCAAGAATGCATTGAATGATCAATTAAGAAATGCTTTATTTTCAGCAAGACCTAAAAGTTTTACGGAAGCAGTGTCACTTGCTCAAGAACTGGAAAACACAGAGACACAAGCAACAAACAGTATAATGCGTGTTAGTAAGTATACAAACAAGAAAGGAAAGAGATATAATAACGACAATATAGGAATACTGGTGATAATAACAATTACAATAGAAATAATAGCGGGAATTACAATAGGAATAAGAGCAGTAACAATGATTATAATAATAGAAATAACTATAATAACAATGATTATAATGATAGAAATAATTATAATAACGATGGTAACAATAGCGATAACGGTTTCCGTAAAAATAACCAGAGCAATAATGAATCTCGTAGGCGCAAAGGTCGGAGAAACAGCAACTACAATAATAACAATGATAATACTTACAATGCAAGTAGGAGAAACGTACATGTTGTAACCGACCAGGGAAACGGCCAGAGTTTCGGAGAGGACACAGAAGCCCTCCCGGTATAAAAATTGGAAATACGGAATGTAGGATATATAGGATAACCAATAATTGAACAAATTTTGTAAGAATCTATAATTATAACTCTGATAGGTACTTATTGTTTTTAATTGACACGGGAGCTGACGTGTCGATATGCAAAGAAAATATTTGCAAGGATTTCGAATATTCTATAGAAAGTAAAAATAAGATTAGACTTACAGGAATAACTAAGGAAGTAACCACTTCATTGGGTACTTCTTGCTTAGAATTGTTAATTGGTTCCAATAAGGTAACAGAATCATTCCACATTGTAGAAAGCAATTTCCCGATAAGCACAGATGGTATTATCGGAAGAGACTTAATGGGCCATTATTTATGCAGAATAGATTATGACACATTCACGATAACATTTAACGTGAATGAGGAAGAAGTTGTACTACCTATGGACACACGAAGGCAGGAAGATTCACAAATGAGCATTTCAGTCAGATCCGAAATGATTATTCCGGTCAACGTAAAAATTGATGAGGATAGTATAGTACTAAACACTGAAATTGAGAAAGGTGTATTTGTAGCAAATACAATTATACCTGTAAAAGGGACACGACACATTAGGATTTTAAATACTACGGACAAAGGCATTGTCATAAAACATTTCAATGTTGAAATCGAACCATTAAAGAATTATGACATCTTCAAAAAGGAAAAACAAAGATACGACGGCAGTCGGTTGGAAAAACTGCTTAAGGTCATAAATAAAGATAGTTTGGACAGACCTGCGATGCGCAGTTTACTTGACTTAAAGAATATCAAGATGTATTTCATTTAGATGGAGAAAAACTTGCGACAAACAATTTTTATAAACAGAGATTACAGACAGTAGATAATAGCCCAGTCTACATTAAGAATTACAGATGACCTCAATCCCAAAACGAGGAAATCTTACAACAAGTTCTAAAAACCAGTGATATTATCGAACCATCAACCAGCCCATACAATTCACCTTTATTGGTTGTACCGAAAAAGAGTACAGATGGGAAAGCTAAATGGCGACTGGTAGTAGATTTCAGAAAACTTAATGACAAAATAGTCAACGACAAGTTTCCTTAAACGAGACTGGAAGATGTTCTAGACAAGCTTGGTAGAGCAAAATATTTCTCTACGCTGGACATGACTAGCTCTTTTCATCAAATCGAGCTTGAAAAAGAGTCTAGACCATTAACAGCATTCTCCACCAATGATGGGCACTATCAGTTCAAGAGATTACCATTTGAACTCAAGATTTTGTCCAACAGTTTTCAAAGAATGCTAACTATAGCTCTCAGTGGCTTAAGCCACGAGGCATTCCTATATGTTGATGACATTATAGTATTCGGTTGTAGCATCAAACACCATAATGACAATCTTCGTAAGGTATTGCAAAGATTGCGTCGGCATAATTTGAAACTAAATCCTGAAAAATGCCAGATCTTGAGATCAGAAGCGGTACACCTGGGTCATTTAATAACTAGCGAAGGAATCAAAACTGATCCAGCTAAGAACAATACGATCAAGAACTACCCGGTTCCAAAAAATGCAGACGAAGTACGCAGATTTGTGGCTTTCTGCAATTACTATAGGCGTTTTATTCCAAATTTTGCTGAAACGGCTAGGTGTTTGAATTCATTGCTAAAGAAAAACGTTACTTTTAATTGGAGTGAGGAATGTCAGAGAGCATACGAGACTTTGAAAAGAAAACTGATAGAACCACCCATTCTCCAGTACCCAAATTTCGAGAAACCATTTATTTTAACTACGGATGCTTCTAACTACGCGTTGGGTGCAGTTTTATCTCATGAGAAATTGGCCAAGACCTACCAATTTCTTATGCTAGCAAATCTCTGGCTAAGCACGACATCAACAAACCGACTATCGAAAAGGAGCTTCTAGTCATTCATTGGGAATATACTTTTTTAAACCCTATCTATATGGACGACAATTTGTGGTTGTGACCGATCACAGACCGCTAATATCTTTGTTTTCCCATAAGAATCCTTCATCAAAGCTAACGAGAATTCGTGTCGATCTGTCTGACTACGATTTCACAATTGTATATAAGAAAGGTAGTATGAACACTAATGCGGATGCGCTATCAAGGATTGAGCTGAATTCTGATACTTTGAAAGCGATGATACCTCCAGAAACTGATGAAAATGCGAAAAGAAAACTATCAGTAATAACGAGAGGTATGGCAAATAAAACTAAAAACCAAGAAGTAGTCAACAATGAGGGCACCCAAACACCGATAGAATCTGATCAACTCTATTGTTGGGACTGCACGAGTTTGTCTGACATTACTGGTGTTACAAAATTAAAATTTAACCTGCGCAGTGGAATTAAAAACAAAGAAGTTTATATTGTACGTACAAACGATAGTATAGAAGTACATTGTAGCGATATATCTGATGTGAAATCCGGTTCAATCAAAGAAAAGCTAACAATACATAATGGTACCAAACGTAACAAGAATGATGAGACAAATAGTGATAATCTAAATCCGAAACTCGTTTTAATTTTGGAGAAACTTTTGAAATTCGTGAATCAAGAATACATCAATAAACTCTCACTATCTTGTGAAGACATTATTTTCAGGTCTATAGACAAAACAGTATTCGAAAGAATATTTAATATACTGCAACAAGAAATGCGTACGCAAAAGAAATTACGAATTATAATATACAAACCGCCAACCCAGATAACAAATAAACTTGAACAAAAGAAGCAAATAGACGAGTACCACAACTCACCACATGGAGGACACCTTGGAATTCGCAAAACATTATTAAAACTAAAACAACGATACTGTCGGAAGAATATGAACAGTATGGTTAAAACCCATATCAGTAATTGTGCAGAATTTCTTACTAACAAACATGTAAGACATACAAAAGAAAAGATGGTTGAAACAGATACACCATCCACAAGCTTTGAGACTGTGCAAATAGACACTGTAGGCCCATTAAGAATCTCAAATAACTACCGATACATCTTAACACTGCAATGTGAATTAACCAAATTTGTCGTTGCTTTCCCAATAGAGAATAAGGAGTCAAAAACTATAGCTGTAGGTATAGTAGAAGAGTTCATATTAAAATTTGGACACTTTAAAATACTTAAATCTGATTTAGGAACGGAGTTTACCAATAGACTTATGAGGGATATATGCGAATTATTAAAAATAAGACAAATTTTTTCCACCCCATACCATCACCAAACATTGGGTTCGATTGAAAGAAATCATCGGGTTCTGAACGAATACATTTACTCTTTCGCTGATGATCAACAATGGGATAAATGAGTTCCGTACTACACCTTCGCGTACAACACTACACCACATGTAGACACCAATTATACACCTTATGAATTGGTTTTCGGTAAACTTCCTTATCTTCCAAATGATTTAATTGAGCGTAATGAAAAGATTTACAATTTGGATGATTATGCTAATGAACTTAAAGTCAGTTTAAAAATGTCTATTACAAAAGCTAGAAACATAATAGAAAATATGAAGGCAAAAAGAGTTAAAGAGCAAGGTCGTACAAACCATATACACTTAAATATTGGAGATCTGGTATTGGTCAAGAATGAAAACCGGAAAAAACACCAACCCACTTACAAAGGCCCATACAAGATAATAAATATTGAAAACAGTAATGTTTTGATTGATGTGTTCAAAAAATATCGCGAATTTTGTTTTTTTTTTCAAAAATTATTTATTTATTCATGAATATCTATTTTGTCCCCTTCAAAGTAATCCCCATGAGATATTATACACTTGTGCCAACGGTTTTTCCAATCTTCGAAGCACTTCAAAAATCATTTTTTTTAATCTTGTTCAGCTCCTCCTTCGATGCCGTCTTTATCTCGTCAAGCGTAGCGTAACGTCGTCCTTTCATGGGCCTCTTCAGTTTAGGAAACAAGAAAAAGTCACAGGGGGCCAGATCTGGGGAATACGGTGGCTGCGGCATCATTAGTGTGTTGTCTTTGGCCAAAAAGTCGCGCACAAGCAACGATGTGTGAGCAGGGGCGTTATCGTGGTGCAAAAGCCAATTTTGGTTCTCCCACAAATCCGGGCGTTTCTGGCAGATTGCTTCGCGCAAATTGCGCATAACTTGCAGGTAATATTCCTTATTGACCGTTTTTCCCTGTGGCAAGAACTCATGATGCACCACGCCCCTGCAATCGAAGAAAACTGTCAGCAAAACTTTCACATTCGACCGAACTTGGGGCGCTTTTTTCGGTCTTGGTTCATGCGGCAGCTTCCATTGAGATGATTGAGCTTTGGTTTCCACGTCATAACCATAAACCCACGATTCGTCACCAGTTATGACCCTCTGGAGCAAATTTGGTTCGTCGCGGACAGAGTTTAACATCTCATTAGCAATGTTCATGCGTTGCTGTTTTTGGTCGCAATTGAGCAATTTCGGTACGAATTTCGCGGCGACCCGTCTCATGCCCAAATCGTTGATAAAAATCGAATGGCACGAGCCAATCGATATGTTTAGGTCCTCAGCAACTTCTCTAACGGTGATTCGACGATTGGCCAATACCATTTTCTCCACTTCATTAATTTTTTCGTCTGTTGTTGAAGTGCTCGGGCGTCCGGCACGCTCTTCGTCGTTCACATCTTCTCGGCCTTCTGAAAACATTTTGTACCACTGATAAACGTTGCTTCGGTCCAAGGTAGCTTCTCCGTATGCCACAGTCAACATTCGGAATGCATCCGCGCACTTAATTTCGTTTTGCACACAAAATTTGATACACGTTCTTTGATACATTTTTTTGAATAAGTAAAAATTGAAGACGATTGAAAACACGTGCAAGTAAAGCAGCTATCACCAATCAAGTGAACATTCAAAATGGCCGAGCTTGTCGGCATAAGTGACAGACATGAGTACCAACATAACGCCACAAAAAAAATCGAAATTCGAATATACGTAACCCGCGAAAATTCAAAATTCGTGATACTTTTTGAACACACCTAATGGACTCCAAAAATCAATACACAAAAATAGAATAAAACCTTATAACATAATTAAACAATCGATATTAACAACAGAAACATTGAAATAACGTCACTGTACAATAAACGTAGTAATATTATTAGTCATAAGTTATAAAAGATTGAAATTTATGTACTATATATATATGTTTTTGATTCGTGTTAATATACTCGTAATATATAAATCTCAATATATCAACACTCATCTAGAGGATTAGGGTGTCATGTGTATCTATATTTCAATCTATTAAGCAATTTGAATTCAAGTTCAAGTTCATTTCTTAAACTTGAATTCAAATCACAATAAACTCAAATTACAATACTACAATTTAGAATCTTTCTTCACCTCAAACAATTCCCAGGTAATGTGATTCTTAGATTCATCCCTTCATAAATCATTGTTGCGCGCAGAACCATATGCACATGTTAATGTTTATTTTCATGTAATCCGAGCTGCGACCTTTTCCGTCGTAACGACGCGTGTATGAAAGCAAACATTGAAGCATTGCCCGTATGGTTGATAAATGAATGAATGACCAACCATAAATTAGGTCAAGTATTTTCTTTCAGTTTTAATGAGGTATGAGAAGTAAAAAAGGAATTTAGAACCATGACATTTTCTCAGGGTTTTTATGAGTAATAATTTAGGTTTGGATGAGTAATAATTTATGTTTGGATTTTGTTTATTTTTGAGTTTTGTAAATCAATATGCATATTGGATTGTGAGAAACTTTTTGTAAATCGATATGCATATTGAACCATAGGAATTTTAATGAGTAATAAGCACTTGAAATTAATGAGTAATAGGATTTTAGCATGTAGGAATTATATGAATAGGAAGAATCGAAGAAAATAAAATTATTATTGATTTGGAATTGAACAAGTTAGTTTCTCTCTGCGTAATTACGCTGTCCAAATCTTCGCAATATATTTTTGCGCAATAAATTTGATTTCGCCATTATAGTAACCATGGCGCAAGTGGATCCAAGTGTTCCTCGCCAAGTTTCACTGCGGCTAGACCGCTTGGTTAGGTAAATAGTTAAAACTTTCCTATCTCCAAACATCCCGATAACCGCTTAAAACCTATTGCAGCGGAAACAAGGAGATGCCCGATCGCAAATCATTACAATATACCTTAAATATATGGGAAAAATAATTCAAATTTATTCCATCTTCTCATTTAAAACAGCCGCCATTTTGTGTTGCGATTACTGATGTCACAAATTGAACAACATGATGCCTATTATTCTTGAAACTTTTATGCAAATCCTAGCAAACCCGTAGTGCCTTAGTCGGTAAAAATATTGTTCTATAGCCATATGTTTCCATAGTACTTGTAATACAGCGCATATTGTTGCTAGGAATACAGAAAAATTCAAACCGCTAGGAGTTCATTAAATACTAATCTATCTTTTTGAAACTTTCAGAATAGATTAATGTTATAACCATTTGTGAATCAAATTTTATTGCAGCTCAGGGTACGGTTACGGTTTTATTCAAGAAAAAGTAAAATTGATATATCATATTATCGCAAACAAACTTTTACCTGTTTTTAAAAGATCACATTAAAACCATCCCAATGACACCCTGTTCGCCTACCAATCGTGATAAAAAATGTTGAATTGTCACCTCTCTATATGGGGAGATCCTCAATGACACCCTGTTTGACTACCAATCGTGAAAAAGAATGTTGAAAGGTCACCTCTCTATATGGGGAGATCCTCTTATAATTCTTTGAAAAAAATTTTCACCCCAAAAGTTTCAAGAAGTGACATACAGACGGACGAACAGCCAGAAACATGGCATAATTTCAATAGCGTTTTGTATTTTGGCACAAAACCCTAAAAAGGCTCTTATCCACGAGAAGTAATACAAAATAAACATTTTAACGTAATGAAATGAATATCCTTAATAAAAGAAATTGAACCTGGTATTACTAACAAAAAAAAAATTTCATCCCTCTTCGAGCATTTTATCTTGCCTATATTTGTTTTCCTAAAGGTACTTTATCTATTTGCTAAATTTTTTAGTTTATTTTCAAATGTTTATTGAAATCATCAATTTATTTTTCAGAGCATAAGCATACTTCATCAATAATCTTGATCATTTCAACAATCAGCATATTATTATGTTATTGAAGAGAGTACGGTATCGAGCAGATCTATTGGAAATCAATTCAGAATATTAGTCTCGTCAAATGGCATATGTTTTTTTAAAGTCCCGTGATTTTACGTTTACTTTCATCTGCATGCTAAGCTTATCCGGTATTGTTACTGGATTTGATATACTGTCACTTCGACATGCTCGGGCAAAGATAAGGCGTTCTAACCATTTAGAGATTGAACTTAATACGAATAAAGATTTACAATGGAGTTTACAAGCTCTAGACAATCTCACTGTACGGTACGATCTAAATGGAGTTTATGAAAATGTAAGCAATATCATTTTTGAAAATGATCCATGGACCTTCGAAAATTTATCTTTTTTGAACATCAACAGTAGCGGAAATAATTTAACAATGTCAAATGAAAATTTTAATGTAGAAAAAGCTGCCAAACTTTTTCATAATGTGTTTGACCGACCTTCAGTAAATACTGGACAAAACGGATTTAAAAATCAACCACTGGTCAAGACT
>OZ017738.1:261241149-261468649 GCA_963969285.1 Odontomyia ornata | reverse complement strand
CCACAGTCAACATTCGGAATGCATCCGCGCACTTAATTTCGTTTTTCACACAAAATTTGATACACGTTCTTTGATCCATTTTTTTGAATAAGTAAAAATCGAAGACGATTGAAAGCACGTGCAAGTAAAGCAGCTATCACCAATCAAGTGAACATTTAAAATAGCCGAGCTTGTCGGCATAAGTGACAGACATGAGTACCAACATAACGCCACAAAAAAATCGAAATTCGAATATACGTAACCCGCGAAAATTCAAAATTCGTGATACTTTTTGAACACACCTCGTATATATATATACATATATATATATATATATATATATATATATATATATATATATATATATAAATATATATATATATATATATATATATATATATATATATATATATATATATATATGTATATATATATATGTATATATATATATATATATATATATATATATATAGATATATATATATATATATATATATCTATATATACATATATATACATATATATATATATATATATATATATATATATATATATATATATCTATATATACATATATATATATATATATATATATATATATATATATATATATATATATATATATATATATGTATACATATATAGAAAACCAACCACAACTGATCATACCATACATGACACATCTAACCACCCCGCACAACATAAGCTAGCAGCGTACAGATCAATGGTGCAGAGGCTTCACTCCATCCCCATGACTCCTACTAACTATTCCAACGAACTAAACAACATTTACAGAATAGCTAATAATAACGGATACAAACAATGCGACATTGACAAACTAGTCACACAGTACAAACAAAAACAGGAATGCCAACCGACGGAAACTCATAAGAACGACCAACAGTGGGTATCGTTAACATACGTAGGCAAAGAGACATACAAACTATCAAACTTCCTTAGGAAATACAAATTGCAAACTGCATTCAAAACGAACAACAACATTGGAAACAAACTGAAGCCAAAACTGAATGACACATCGATATACGAAGGCAGCGGCATATACAAACTGACATGCAAGGACTGCGACATGGTATATATAGGAAGGACAACACGAAAACTAACGACAAGATACAAAGAGCACCTACGATCTTTCTTATACAACAAGGCAGACTCCAATTATGCGACGCACCTACAAAACCACGCACATGAGCCTGATGCTATGACAAACTCTATGAAATTGCTACACAAACAAAACAAAGAACCGAGACTTGACATCCTAGAAAGGCTTGAAATTTATAAACATAGAAAGACAGACGGTGACATTATCAACGAACAACTTGTTACCAATTCCGACGCAATTTTCTCAGTCCTAGACCACACTCTTAGACGAAAACGGAAACGAGATGAAACAGAACAAACGGACAGCCAACAAGCAAAAAAACAAAAACATAATATCCCCCTACCTGGTATAATTGAGTAATTTACTTCCTGACCTCATTACCCATCCACTAATTACCCATCCGCTAATTACCCATCCGCTAATTACCCATCCGCTAATTACCTATTCGCTAATTACCCATCCTACGACTATATAAAGTCGCTCCCTTCAACACATCCTTTAGACACTGAAGATGACTCAAAGTAGTCGAAACGCGTCTGCTCACGCAACTAAGCAAGGCCCGACGGCTTTTAAAGAAAAAGAGGATTGGCCTGCGGATATCAAATAAACAAAGTTATTGACTACAACACTGCCAGCCAGGCAAAACTGTTGCGTTCATTCCACAACCGTACCCTGAAACTTCATCAAACAATAGCAAACATATGGTTCAACAAACAGTGCTTGAAAAACAACATTACACCAGCATTTGCAAGAATCGTGATAAAACAAAACACAATCGCTGCACATAACACACAACGTAGCGCACGGATGCTCCGCATTAAAAACGAAATAAGAACACTGTACATAAAAAAGGACGAAATCAACCGACAACTACTACACTCACACTTACAATTAACTAACACTATACAAACTGACAACTTTCTACAGTTTTATAATGACGTGAGGCAAAACATTGATATTCAGCTCAAAACTAAATATGAGACCATGACGAAAAAACTTGACAAATTGATGAAAAAACAAAACAAAATGACCACACCAGCGAACAGAACTTTCTATCCACGGACTGTCAACCTATCAGATACGCCTTTTACGACACAAGAAATGGAGCTGTTAAATAAGGGACTGAAACACAACTTACATAATACAAACCGCAACAAAGACCTAGAACAACTAGTAATCGACACTGAACTAGCCATTAACAAACTGCCGCAGGAACAACAGACACATGCAAGGCATACTGCAGTAGACATACTACAAAAAATACGCACTAGCATAAACAAAACGGATTTCCACGAAGACCATAAGATATTAAGACACATTCAGACAAAGCTAACGGATAACCTACTAACAGTGACGAAGGCTGACAAAGGACATACAACGGTGATCCTAAAAACAACTGACTATGTACAAAAAACAATAGACTTCATTAACGCCAACGGCTACAAACTGGTAAGCAAAGACCCCACCAATAGGTTCCAAGCGGACTTACGTACTGCCATTATACAATCCCCACTAATTATTCCTCCTAATACTAAGCAACGCTACATAAACCCAAATCCATGCACACCACCCCTTAAAGCACAACCTAAGCTCCACAAACCCAATATTCCTATCCGTCCTGTTGTCAACTACCGCCCAGCTCCTGCATACCAATTAGCACGGTACTTGGCAACGATAATGGCTGATGTCGTGCACCTTGACGACAAATACGCATTAAAGAACAGCCGCGAGCTAGCAAATTCTACCACTTCTTTAAAATTGACTGAAAATTGTCAACTTTTATCATTAGACATCACCAACCTCTATACGTCTATCCCTGTCGATGAAACACTGGCCAAACTAAAAGAAAAACTTTCATTCAACAACAGCCGACGATTCACAGATCAAATACTCAATCTCATAAAGACCACAATCAAACAGAACTATTTTAAGTTCAATAGCAACACATACATTGCCAAAGACGGTCTGGGTATGGGACATCCAATGTCCTCAATAATGTCAGAAATATTCTTACAATCTTTGGAAGAAGTCTTTATACCCAAAGTTGTCAAAAGATTCAATGTAATATTTTACAGACGATATGTGGATGACTGTTTCATTGTTATTGACTCACAAGAAAATAAACAAGACGAACTACTTGCCTATATGAATGAAATTCACCCGAATATAAAGTTCACTATGGAAAAAGAAACAAACGGACAACTCAACTATATGGACCTAACTGTGACACGTGAACAAACACGATTGGACTACAAAATATACAGAAAACCAACCACAACTGATCATACCATACATGACACATCTAACCACCCCGCACAACATAAGCTAGCAGCGTACAGATCAATGGTGCAGAGGCTTCACTCCATCCCCATGACTCCTACTAACTATTCCAACGAACTAAACAACATTTACAGAATAGCCAATAATAACGGATACAAACAATGCGACATTGACAAACTAGTCACACAGTACAAACAAAAACAGGAACGCCAACCGACGGAAACTCATAAGAACGACCAACAGTGGGTGTCGTTAACATACGTAGGCAAAGAGACATACAAACTATCAAACTTCCTTAGGGAATACAAATTGCAAACTGCATTCAAAACGAACAACAACATTGGAAACAAACTGAAGCCAAAACTGAATGACACATCGATATACGAAGGCAGCGGCATATACAAACTGACATGCAAGGACTGCGACATGGTATATATAGGAAGGACAACACGAAAACTAACGACAAGATACAAAGAGCACCTACGATCTTTCTTATACAACAAGGCAGACTCCAATTATGCGACGCACCTACAAAACCACGCACATGAGCCTGATGCTATGACAAACTCTATGAAATTGCTACACAAACAAAACAAAGGACCGAGACTTGACATCCTAGAAAGGCTTGAAATTTATAAACATAGAAAGACAGACGGTGACATTATCAACGAACAACTTGTTACCAATTCCGACGCAATTTTCTCAGTCCTAGACCACACTCTTAGACGAAAACGGAAACGAGATGAAACAGAACAAACGGACAGCCAACAAGCAAAAAAACAAAAACATAATATCCCCCTACCTGGTATAATTGAGTAATTTACTTCCTGACCTCATTACCCATCCACTAATTACCCATCCGCTAATTACCCATCCGCTAATTACCTATTCGCTAATTACCCATCCTACGACTATATAAAGTCGCTCTCTTCAACACATCCTTTAGACACTGAAGATGACTCAAAGTAGTTGAAACGCGTCTGCTCACACAACTAAGCAAGGCCCGACGGCTTTTAAAGAAAAAAAAAAAAAAAAATATATATATATATATATATATATATATATATATATATATATATATATATATATATATATATATATATATATATATATATATATATATATACATATATATACCTATATATATATATATATATATATATATATATATATATATATATATATATATATATATATATATATATATATATATATATATATATATATATATGCATATATGTTTTGTTTTAAACTAAATTTATTTCTACTACCTAATACCTTAAATTATCTGTTGGCTCAAGACGTGATGCAACACTTTTAACTTAATACTAACTAAAGCTGATGAGAAACCATTATGAAATTAAAACGATTCTGGTTGATATAATTGAGAGCATCTATAAAAATGTACTATTTAAATGGTTACAATGATCATCAGTATAATTCTTTTCTCCTTAAGCAAGTTTTAATCTTAAATATAATCCGTATTTTGGATGTCATTATATTAGTCACTTAAGACACGCAATGTTAAGGGTGCGAGCGCTCACAGCTGGTACAGTGGTCCACTTTAGTTTAAGCTTCGTTAATGGAATGAAATTCGGGTCAGATATTCTTCTGTAAGATCGTGAGTTTACACTGCTGTGATGAATATTGTTTCAAAGTCACGTAAGGTGATTAATTGATTGGGTAATTTGCTTTACTGAAAATATCGATAGCCATTTACATAGACACAAAGATTTTTCGAAGATATCTAGAAATAACAAAAATAATCGCCCGACGTCACTAAATTTAAACACATCGTACATATCAACAGAATAAATCAATAACTCTATCATCATTTTTAAATTAATCGTTTTTATCGAAGTTAATATTAATTGGAACAAGAGGGAAGGACTAACCAATAATATGTATGAATGATTAAAGAAGAAGAAAAAGACGTTTGACTTTTAACTTATACTTCTTTACAGTTCAATCTACAAATTCATATAAGACCGGCTAATCTTACCATATGTTATAACCGAACAATATGTCATGTATTGTGCGACCCTTACAATTAATAAATATGGAACCAATTAACAAAACTCAACTCAACATCGATGAGCGTAAAAAAACAAAACAAGCTGGTTGAAAGGAGTACGCTCCTGTCAGATAGAGATCTGTCAGAATCTACTCAACGTATGAAATGAAGGCATGAATAACGAATAAACTTGAAAAACACTGCAAGCACATAAAACTACAATCTTAACAGATAATTTCCTTATGTATGACAATATACATAATCAAATAATAACAAGAGTTTTGTAGTTATCCACAATTCACGGCAATCGATACGATTGGAGTTGTGGGTCTCTTAAACTCAAATTCAGAGGATGTTTTATCTTCCCTATATTGATGAATGTCGTGTGTGGTTATCTGATTGGTCCAGGAAGATCTTGTGCCTTCATTAGCTTTCGTAACTCATCGATTTCAGATGTGTTGAACTGACTGTAGATGTTGAGCACATGGATGGCTTCTGATCCTCTAGGTTCTAGACCAAAGTGGATCGCAGTATGTGACACGCCTGCCTGGCTTTCGTATATGCGATGACCCTGGATGGTTACAGCATCGGACTGGAGAATGCAATCCGGTTCCAACTTGAGTGTGCTGGACCCCTGCAGCGTCAGCGAGGAGGTGTTGCCACCACTTACGATGGGAGTAACCGTCTGGCTTGTGAGCGCATAGATCCACTCATTTGAATGTGGGCTGTTGGACCAGTTGAATTAGGTGGGCAGATGAACTACGCTGCACTCGGCTGCGGATGGAATTCCCTTCAGTAATAGAACTTCGTATCTGCCTACATTGGATTCTTTGTTATACGAAAACCTGCGGTCACCTTGGCCATTGAAGTTATATGGAAGGCGCTGGTTCTTAACCAAGTGTTCCCTGATGTTGTTCAACTCAGTACTTAATTGTTGTTGTGGTAAAAGCAACGCACTGAATTGCCCGTGCTGGGTATCTGCTACAACATTTGTGAGAGAAGATTGAATTCTCTGCAGGTGGATGGTGATGAGTGTCATTTGAAATGCCAATATTGTGATCAGATCCAGCACCTAGCTCTGACTTCCTTCCATGTGGGGAGCCTTGATGTCATTAGATAATCGAACCAGCTCCTGCTCTATTGCCATAAACATTTTGTGCATAATCTTTTCACTTTTACCAAGAATGTTCATGGTTGAATTTATGATTGAGGTCTGATTCTTCAGTAGTGAATGCAACTTGTTTTGCTTTCCTTGCAATGTTTTTATGGTCTGGGCCAGCTGATTGGCATAATCACCATTCAGAATACAAAACATTGATCGGGCGAGACCAATTAAACCATTTATAGCACCCTCTTAGCTCTGACTCGCAGGATTTGGTTGCTGTTGGAGAACTCTTGATCGGAATGTGGGAAATGATCTATGAGATGCATGCAATTTGTTGACGATGTTCCCTTCTCACATAATTGCTGTAACAGGCACATCCCCTTCTGTAGCATGGCCAATTCCATTCAATACGGTTCCAAATCGTAATAGATTACTAGCCTCGATTCGCTCGAATATAGTTACGCCTTTCCCAGTGATTAAAAATGCATAACAGGATATGGACCAGTCGGCAAAAACTGTGCTGGAGCCATGCTCACCGTAGGAATTAGCAGGCACGCCAAAAGAGGGTCACCATTGATGTTCCCATTTGCACCAATCTCTGCCTCATCGCCGGATTGCCGCCGATGCTCCCTTGACCTTCCTCTCCTGCCAATGGTTGATTACTTGCTTGTGGTGTTGCTTCATCAGACGGTATGTCGTCGTGCACTGGTAGTGGGGCAAGTTTGTAGATCGGTCTCTCCAGTATTCCAGACGCGTTCTTTGCATATGCGACCCTTACGCAACCATCAATGTCCTCGTAGGTCTTCACAATTCGGCCCAGTGGCCACTTCATTTTGGCGCGTTGTCTTCCTTTATGATGACAATTGTCCCCAGGAGGACTTTATGGTGGATCTGTCTCCACTAGACACGATGTTGCAGCTGATGAAGGTATTCACGTGTCCATCGTCCCCTGAATTCAAACTTGAGGTGGTTTATCTGCTTCCACCAAGTGTGAGGACCGTTAGTGTCTGATTTTGCACGAGCGTCTACCATGGCCGTCAGGGGTTCTCCGATGAGAAAGTGCCCTGGGGTCAAGACTGCTAAATTGTTAGGGTCGTCTGACATCGGGATCAGCGGTTTCGAATTGAAGATGACCTCTACCTCGACCACCAGCGTATGCAGCTCTTCATATGTATGAGTCGCCGACAAAGTACTTCGGAGGAGTAAAGTTTTGGCTGACTTAACAGCTGCCTCCCACAATCCGCCAAAGTGGGGTGCACGCGGCGGGATAAAGTGGAAGTTGATTCCTTGGCTACTGCATGAAGCCATCACCTCGTGTTGTGCTTCGTTTGAGTAGAGCGATACTGAAAATTCTGATAGTTGGTTGTGTGCCTCTACAAAGTTCGTGGCATTGTCGCAATATATATTCCTGCAATAGCCTCGCCTTCTGATGAATCGCTTCAGTGAACCGGCAAATGCTTCGATGCTCAGATCGCTCATCAATTCCATGTGGACGGCTTTAGTGGTAGCAAAAGATGGCTATGTAACCCTTCTGGGGACAGGTACCTCGACCACGTTAATGATGATGGGCCCGCAGAAATAGACTCCCGCTTTGTAGAATGGGCACACAGGCTGAGTGCGAGTGCTCGGTAGATTTTCCATAATTTAAGAGAATAGTCGAGGCCTTGCTCTAACATTTTCGCACAATTGATCTCGCTCTTATTGGCCAAAAAAGTTGTCTCTTAGTAGTGAGCAGGGCCTGCGCCCCAAGATGTCCATCATCAATAGCTTGGTGAATGGGTGTTTGAACGGCAGCAGCATCGAGTGCTTGGCTTTGAAAGAAAGCCTGGACAATTCCAGCCTCCCACCAACGCGCAAGATGTCCAGTCTTGCTGGATGTACTTGATGATGAGCTCGAGGGCGCTGGAAAGCTCTCGACTCGTGAGGGCACTAACTGATAAACCGTAACACGTAGGCGATTATTCGTTGCAACCTTCTGAAGGAGTTCCCATGTGGAATTCCATGAATAAAATGCATGTCCACCTTTGTTGTCGCCACCATTGTCAGTTTCGTTCGCCTCTTCTCCAAATCGCAGGATCCCTCACTCTTGTATTTGGGAGGCCAGGTTGATTCAGCTTTACTCAAAAAGGGTGGTCCATGTAACCACACGCCACAGCTACTCAGTTCAATTGGCACTATACCCCATGATAGAATGTCAGCTGAATTGTTTGTGGAACTAACGTGGCGCCATTGGTTTGGTCTCGAGAGCATTTGAATGGGTAAAACCGATTAGCAACAAATGTGTTGTAAGATGATGCGCTTGAATTGACCCAAGCGAGGACAATTTCAGCATCAGTCCAGAAGATCTGAAAAACATTTTGCAGATTTAGTGCAGCTTTGACTCACTCGGTTTCCTCAGCTCAGCACAAAACTCTAGACGTGGGGTAGTCACCGTTTTGATCGGGGCCACTCTTGGTTTTGCACGTAATAATCTGATGACAACTTGACCACTTGTCAGAGTAGAAATGACGTATATTGGCACCCCATATGCCTTCTCTGAGGCATCACAGAAGGTATGCAAGTAAACCTGCACGGGCTTCTCTGCAGAGTGAACGTGTCGGAGAAAGCGAACCTTCAGCAACGATGGCAAACTGCTGTAAAGTTTAGACCAGTGGGTGTGTATTTCCGCAGGCAGGACGGCATCCCATTCCAACTGCAGGGACTAAATCTCATGTAAAAAAAGCTTGGCAGTTACGATGATCGAAGCCAGTAGGCCCATCGTGCCAAACATCCTGGCACTGTCAGATGCGATCGTCCTTTTGGTGAGTTTTGAACCGCTTGGCTGCAGATTGATGTGAATCTGGAACTCGTCCACCTTCGGGAGCCAGATTATGCCAAGGGTTTTGATGTAGTCCTCTGATAGGTTGCTGAAATCCAGTTGTACCTGCTGTTCCTCAAGTTTGATGATTAGCACACCATTTGATCAACTCCTTCTGCTTCCGAATCTCCTCTGCCAAGTTGTCCATCCTAGTCATAACGTCGTCGATGTAGAAGTTGTTTTGCAATGCGTTGCTACGCAGGGGATGCCTATGCTGCTCATCCCGTACTAGCACCTGAAGACATTTGGTCGTTAAGTATGGAGCACACGTCGTGCCGTAGGTGACAGTATTTAATTTAATTAATAGCTCAGCTGAACTATTTCGCCAGACCAGAATATGATACTTGCAATCATCAGGATGAAGCACTATCTGAAGGTACATCTTTTCGTTGTTGGTGGTGAAAGCACAGCAGGGCATTCGGAAACGTAGCAAGATTATGAACAAGTCATCCTGAATGGTAAGTCCGGTGTGTAAGATGTTGTTTAACGAGATGTTCCTCATCGGAGGCATCAAAGACCACTCTCAGCTTGGTGGTACTACTATCTGGCTTTAATATGCAATGGTGCGGTAAGAAATACTGCAACTTCTGTTCCATCTGTAGAGTTCTTCATATGTCCACGACGGAGGGAATCATCCATGAATTACTTGTACCGACGTTTCAGCTCGGCGTTTTTCTCCAGCCTCCAGTCTATGGCCAAAAATCTGCGTGGGGCAATAGCTTTTGAGTCGCCGAGCCTCTTGGGGTTGTCATAAAGGGGAAATCTCACCAGGAAGTGACCGTCAGGCTGTTTTCACATCGTTTGGCAAAAATATATTTCACATGCCTTTTCAGTCATTGGAAACCGTAGTTTCATATTCAGCACTTCCTTCACTACCTAGAATTTTTTGATGGTCTCGTTTAGTTTGATTTCCTCTGCCAGAAACCCGCAGGTCACTGAGGAAGCTTGAGGTTGAACTGCTCTTCCAGTGACTATCCAGTCAAGGAGCATATTTTGAAGCACGGGGAGCTTGGGGCCCAGTTTGATTGAATTGTGCAGTGGCCAATAGCCTTCGATTATCGTACCGCTCATTTAAGGTGTTCCACGCTGCCTCGTAGTTATTTTCAGGGAGCGTAAAATTTCAAATTAGTCTTTCAGCTTCTCCTGTTAGTTGGGCTTTGAGGTGCCATAACTTTTGGCAGCTCGAAATTGGTTGGCTGTGCACCATTTGCAAGAACAAGTCATGAGATTGTCGCCAGCTCAAGTATTCTCCGTCAAAGGTTGGGCCCATTAATGTTGGAGTTGGTATTGCTGAGGTTGTTTTGAATTCTTGCAGCCTTGTTTCTAACTGAATCAGCTAGTCCTGCGATACTTCCTCAAGCTTTACGTGTCGAGCGACATCAAAACCTTGTCCGCCAGGATCGTCACAAAATTCAGAAACTAGGTGGTGACACTCCTTTAACTGTGACTAGTATCTTTGCACCAAAGTAATTTTTGCCTTGTACCACCATCTTGACAGCTCCGGATGATCCAAACGGGCGACCGTTCTCAGCAGGGAATCTGCCATCACATTGTTTCGTCGCAACATCATTGTAATGCTGTCACCACTTGGTGATGGTGTATCTACCACCCTTTCGTTTGTATTCAGCAGCTTTCTTCAAGGCCGGCATCCGATCCTTGAAGTGCTGTTAAAACAGCAAATAATTTGATTGCGTTATCTCGTACAAGGCATTGGTGAGATATTCATGGGATACTGGCACTTTTGATAGCTCGCTGATCTCTGAATCCTCTTTTTTGAAGGCATCCCACGTGGACTCGAGTCACCGGAGCCTTGCTCCGTTATATCCAGCATCTTGTTTCCGGGCCGCTGAATCATTTTTGTAGTTGGTGATGATGCTCTCCGACCATCTAGCCAATCCTTTTTGACGCTCCCCGCATCCGTTCTATAATTGTGTGATAAGACTTTTCAAAGCTCAAAAAACGGTACAGCACAGATCCTCACCGACACTGATACTAAACAAACACTATGTTCATATAACACTGGTATCCAAATTCTGCAACTGCAACTCCAGCCCGACCGCTGTCTGAATATTGCCCGGAATCGAAGCGTCGCCAATCGAAATAACTCCGGTATCCTTAAACTATAGAACGGCGCAAGATCCAACCTACGATCTTGTCGAGGCCTCCAAATGCTGATGTCAGGGCTCTTTTGCCCTGGCAGTTTATTTTTGAATAAATAAATTTACAAATGAATACAGCAAATACAACAACAACAAATACAAACGAGTACTTGTTCTTTGCGATGCGACTGACTGACTGAGACTAAAAACTAAAATGTCCACCATGCCAAAACTCCCAAAAAGGCAATGTTTAATTTGTGTGCTCATGAAATGCATCCGAATCCAAACATTCAAATAGATTTCCTATGCACACGGTGCAAAATTTCCGAATTTCTGCCATTCATCAAAGCAACACACAGTGGGAACGTTCATGTGCCCATGAAATGGATCCAAATCCAAACATTCGGATACATCTCATGTGCATACGATGCAAAGATTAATATTCATGTACCCACAAAATTAATCCGAATCCAAACATTCGGATACGTTTCATGCGCACATGACTATTTATGATGCAATATTAAGACCTTGCTTGCTCCCGCAAACAATGACGCGCGCGCGAAATGAATCCGCATCCAAAACATTGGATACATTTTATGCGCATATAATGCTAGATCGAGCAAAATCCTAACATAAGCGAGCCGCTTACCCTCCCAACAAATCGCTGATCATGTGTTCGTCTGGGAAAACAAGCTCCCAAGTTTGAAAATACTTGACATGCTATCCGATAAGCATCTACTTAGATATGCTTATCAGATTCGCACAATGTTGTTGCTTGAAGAAAATAAATTGGCGGGTGACATTGTATATAATTTGCGCTTAGCAAATATAAAAGCATTTTAATTCACAACAACATGGCCGCTCAATCTTTTTCCAAAAATTATATTGTACACATAGCAAGCAGGCAAAACGCTTGACTTTAAATGATGTTTATCAGGATAGCATGTGGTAGCCAAATACAAATACCTCCAATTTCACACCAAATAAAAGCCTGTTTAGCAAAATTCTTAAAATCATCACTTTACCTAGTCCGCATAGGTGTGCACGCGATTTCAGCTGAAAACAACCAAACAGGGCTGCAACCCCAAATTTACATCTTTTTTGCTATATTAGGTCTGGAATGTCACCTTTTCAGCCAAAAATTGCTACCAAAAATAGCTTGTTAAACTGCAATAAAGATTTGGGCACCAAACTCCCAATCTGGTCAACTAACATCCCCTGACCCTTTCGGAAAGTCGTTTTGCTTTACCCATAAAGGGACGAAACGAGTAACATTGCAGGACCGAATAATTAATTACTGGAGATTGCGAAAAGGGTACCGCTAAACTTATACATCGAGTGAATGCAGTTTAAGTCTGCTTTAAGAAAATAATATGTTGCCACCCCTTCCTTGGGCATAAGGGGAAGCTGCACGCGATTTCTACTCAGAACCCCAGGAACTTACAGGAGCTCAAAACTCGAGTTTTTTTTGCCGTACTGCAACTGGAATGCAATATTTTCGCATTCGAAATTAATTCTAGCGTATAAAACTGCTGCATGCCAAAGCCCCCAGCTCTGACAACAAAGCTCCCTATCCCCCTTCCGTTATACATTCTACCTTGCCAACAAAGAAATGAAACGAGTTACATTGCAGGTCCGAATACTATTTACTGTAGATTGCGAAATAGGTATCACTCATGTTGGGCATTAACTTAAAGTGGATAAAGCCTACTTTCAAAAGATTATTTGCTGTCACTCCTACCCGGGACATAAGGGGAGGCTGCTAGTGATTTCAGCTTTAAACTCCGAAAAAGTACTGAAGCTCGAAATTCACGGTACTGCATCTGTAATGCAATATTTTTGGGCTCTGGACAACTTCAATCCATTGCATGATCTAAAGTCCGTTTTCAAAAAATTATGCACTGTCATACCTGTCCTGGGGCATAAGGGAAGGCTGCACGCGATGCCTGCTCAAAACCCCGACAAAGTTCTGGAGCTCAACATTTTTACTTTTCTCGCCTGACTGCATCTGGAATGCAATATTTTTGGGCATTACATTAATTGCATAGCCTAGCCTATGAAACTGCTGCATGCTAAACTCGTAGCTGAGTCAGCAACGCTCCCCCACTCCCTTCCATAATTCATTCTGCCTTTTTAACTAAGAGACGAAACGAGTTACATTGCAGGGCCAAAAACTTAATTACTGGAGATTGCAAAATAGAGTACCGCTCAAATTAGGCGTCAAATGAAAGCGAGTAAAGTTCGCTTTCAAAAAATAATATGCTGCTACACTTGCCTGGGGGTATAAAGGGAGGATCCCTCCTTTCTGTTCAAACCCAGTATCACGTATTTTTGTTGTTTCAATTGTAAAATTTTCAATCGGTTTCAACTTAACTGTTTATGACTCGATTGTCGATTGTTCGTCTAAGACCAAGCAGCTTATGTAAATTTGATAGTTTACTATTTATAGTAGAGGCAAATCTTTAAAATGCATATGAAATTGTTTTATTAAAAAATCATATTGATTTTTGACGTCTAAGGTATGGCTTGTGTTCATAAGACCTGCTCCCATTATTTTCTTTCAGATTTTTTGGATCAAAATTGTCCAATCGTAGGACTATTGTGAATGTGCAAACGTGCTGCCTTACACCTTTGCCAGCCAATGTCATCAATACTAAAAAGTATGATCAGCTTTCCACTTGACGTTCATTCGTATGATAAAGATTATCAAAATACGATCAAGCCGTGCTATCTTATATAGTGGATATGCAGTGGAGGTGCAGAGAGGGCAGCGAAACGTATCTCAAAATTAAGTACAAGTAATCCAAAAGCAAGAAGAAGAAGGAGAAGTAGTAATAGACAGTAGCAAAAGTACCTTGCGAGCGAGTGTAAATGAGCCAAGGAAAAGCTCCAAAGAGGAGAATGGCGCAGAAAGAAGAAGAAGGAAAAGACAGCAGCTCACAAGTGTTCCAAGTGAAAGCTCCAGAGAGGAGAATGCTGGAATTAGCTCAAAAACTCTCCTAGCTCTCCTGCAAGTCTGTTTTCTCTGGGAGAATATCGTTTGTTGGCTCTCTCACTTTACGTACAAACAAAACGAGATTGAGAGGAAGAGCTTCTGTAGAATGGGGAGCCCATGTATTGGCATATTTGACAAATTTCGAGGAATATTGGAGCAAAAGGTCAGAACATATATGCCAACAAGCATTTTCATCAGCTGATTAGCCAAATTAAAAGAGAGGGAAAATGTTTGAATAAAACATGCGATAAGCTTGTACAAGATAGAGAGCACCTTTTATCATAATTTATTTCCATTTAAGATAAAACGTGATAGCCCTATCCACTTGGGACAGACCTCTCAAGCACAAAATCTATTTTTTGTTGTGGTTACACGTACGTGCATCAAATGAAAGGGGAATCGTTCATCCATCGATCAAAAGGAAAGCTCAATATCTTGCATTTAGTCAAGTGTCTGTTCAGGGTAATATTTGAAGCTTAAAACTATTTCTAACATTTCCTCATGAAAGCGTTTGCAAACGCTTATACATACTCAAATTAATCTTTGAAGGTTGAATACCGTTAAGTTGGGAGTTTGTTCTATGTGAACTCGCTCGATTGTTCATACGCTCTGATTTGGTGAAAAACTGGCTGATCAGTTCATCATATGAGTATGCTGGGGAGCATGCTGCGACCCAATCATTAACCGTCCTTTCAACGTACGAGTAATTACGCGAGAACCACGATTCAAGTTTCAGCTTCTCTCAGACTGGGGTGTTGTGAAAAAACAATCGAATGGTGAGGGGCGAGGTATTGTCTTGAGCTGTGAACCTTAACCAGCATTTTGGTGTTTCACGCTGTTTGGCCACTCCGATCCAAAAATTCGTCTTCCTGGTTTCCTTTGTAGGCTAACGTGCACATGGGAAGTGCGACAAAGCCCGCCGACATCAAAAAATTCCAAGTCAAAGGCACTTCATTTAATATATATCGTTATAAGTTTTCAAAGAATACAGAGAATTTTCAAAAATTTAAGCATTAAAAGCTTATAGAATATGTAAATGAACAACAAAATTATCAAATAATTAAAATTAATTCTTTCAAATGGAGTTTGTTGATCTGGTTTGACATGGAAAATAGTAGCAGGTAAGTATTGTACCGTGGGATCTTTCTCCCTAAGAGCCTTTATGTGTATATAGGATACACATAAAATCAAGCTCCTAGTTTAGCTAGTATACATATCGTATACTGGATGTGTAACAAAAATATCAAACGTTAAAGATATTGCAAATGCTGTGAACGCGCAAACGGACCACCTCAAGCTTTCGCCAGCCAATGTCATCAATACTAAAAGGTATGATCATGATAAGAATAATCAAATTGCGACCAAGCCATGTTATCTCATATAGAAAGTATGCGCCGGAGTTGAAAAGAGGGCAGCGGCATGTATCCCACAATCAAGTATGAGTCAGCCAGCAGAAAGGAAAAGAAGGCATAGACAGTAGCAAAAGTATCTCCAGAGTGAGTGTAAATGAGCCAGGTCAAAGCTCCAGAGAAGACAATGGCACAGAAAGAAGAATCAAATTAACATTCTTCTTTGTTAATCTACTGATGTCATACACTGAGACCCCTCTCCCTGGGAGCCTTGATGGTGTATATACGATACACATAAAATCGAACTCCCAGTTCATGCCAGTATACATAGGATATACTGGTTGTGTAACAAAAATGGCGCAGCCGGTAGGATATTGGTTTTGCAAAGACCTCCATGTAGCCCTTTGCGTAGGAAATTTAAATGGGCACTTATACTTTCCATCAAACTAGATAAGTCTTTAAAAGATTGGTTAATTATATTGATCATTCAAATAACAAAAATATATTATCAATATCCAAATACAATATTAATGCTACTCATACTGTTCATAAAATTAGATCAGTTTTCTCAAACAAAATAAAATCATATAATCATATGAATCATTTAAATAACAACAATACAATATCAATATTCAAATAATACATTAATGCTGCTCGTACAATCCATCAAATAAGAGCAGTCTTAAAATCAAAAACAAAATAATCATAATGAATGTTTAATCAACCAAATATAATATTAACATCCATTAATATAAGCAGAGAAATCTTTACTCCATATACTTCATTCATTCACTCTTTCATTAATATATCTCAGAACTCATCTTACTTATCTGAAGATCATTTAAACTAAATCCGAACCGGTGCATATAATTTATAAAACATATAGGATTTCAGTTGAAGAACATGCAAAGCACTAAGCATTAAAAGTGAAAATTAGACGCAAATAAGCACAGTGAAAACACAAATAGCGAGCAAGCAAATGCGTTCCAACTGTTATGGAAATATAATACCATTTATCATTCCAACAACTTAAACAATAATAATAACAATAACGCGAACCTACATGCATTTCGATTTGAATAAAATTAAGCGATCATCACAATCTTCACTATCTACTTATATTTTACAAACTAATCACATACTCGGTATCAAAAAATGAGATAAGTACAATATCTCACAGAGAATGGGTATGTTTAATGCAATTAGATTAAAGATCAAAGAAAATAAACTAACTGCGCAAAATAAACATAGAAATTAATTTCCATATGGTAATTACCCTGCATGAATACGAAATAAGCATGTAGCTAAGATAATTTCAAGTTACACTATGTGTGTGAGCGGTAAAACAATAGAATTTTAACCCAAAACAAGAAATTTTACCCCTAAACCAATTATCCCTTTCAAATTTTGCCCTATTACACTTTTAAAAGTACACCCAGCATCAAATGTGCAATTTCAAAGCTTTAGCTGTGAGGAAACGGGAAATAGTGGCGGTCAAGTGGATAGACCCTTGCAAAATTCCAAGCCCAAACCATAACAGACACGCTTTTCCTATGTCTGATTTGCACGATCACTGGAATGAAAGCCAGTAGATCAAACAACAGCCTCTAAGCTGTTGATGCAAGCTGTCGGGGGACACGCTGTTTTTAGATGTAAGTCCCTACAAAAATAAATAATAGCCTCTGAGCTGCCTACCTCTAGCAGCTACATTTAGTATTAAGTCATATAAAAAACAGATATCGATTTAGCATCCAGTCGTAGCCTCTGAGCTGTTAGCCCAAAATGGTTTGTAGACACGCTACCAATTAAGTACCTTTTAAACAAGTCACTATTTTTTGTCGCTCAATGATTAGATTCGAACTGCTAACTACAAAAAAAAATCACCAATGAAACCCCTGTGGATAACGCAAAACAATTTTTACGCACCCTTTACCCATCCTTTCACTTAATATATAATAACAATATCAAGCTACATTTTAGAATGTTACGTTAAGGTTCTTCAAACAATCGCTTCTTTGAGCCCGATAATTTGATATTGACCTCACACAGCACTGTACTGTCTTCCAGCAAAGTCTAGAAAAGCATGAAGCCAAACCAAACAGACGCTAACGAGGGAGAAATTAGACGGAACACATATAGGGTCTTGAATGAAGTCCGAAACTATATATTCCTAAGCCCAACATATAGTGATAGTTTAACTTCGACCATCTTATTAAATGATATTTTTTGCAAGAAATTTTTAACGCAGTATTTCAGCTTAATAGTTCAATGAAATCAATAAAAGTATATGCCAAAGCTTGCAAGTGTAAAATCGCTCCTCCCTTCGTCCTACCACAAATGAATAAACAAGTATGTGATAGATAATTTAAGCCACTTAAACGACAATTGAATACATTTATCTTAAAAGCTTCACAATCATTAAACCAACTGAATTGAAAAAAAATGCTCTTCAAAACAATTACCAGCCAACCACAAATTAGTACATATCATATGCTTCATATACTTCCGAGCAATTAGCGCATGTGAAGCTATACCGCTTCATTAAATTTGCGCATTCGTCATTGTAGAAGTAAAGCTATTCTCTTGATAACATTATCTTCAAGGCTTTTTAAGCAACACACAAAAACGATCATATAAACCTTCAACCTATGTTTCCTACTAACAACATTAACAATATACAAAACATTAAGAGAAAAGCTTATGTCACACACTGATAATCTCACACTCTATAAAGCCAACAAACAAAAAACAACGACTCGCAGACTACATTCATAAAAATATATTCTCTCAGCAAAGCTTATCCCAAAGCTAATTAATTTCCAAGATAAACGATCGTAATGATCGTTTTACACGATCATTCTCCATTTACATATTAATTTGTTCCCAATAAGTAACCGCTAAAGCTACAACATTATCGATGATTGTAATTTACCTACTAACCTATCGGTACACCAATTAACGAGAATGCAACCAAAAGCTAACACAAAGAGCTTTTTGCTATAGCATCAAAGTAATTTATTTAAAAAATATCAAAATCATGGTGCATATAATTCACGTAATCTCAAACAAAAAACATCAATAATAACGCTCACTCTACCCGTTAGATACATATTGTGACCTTTAATCAACAACAAAAATAATATGATCGGATGCACATGACCATCTCAAAGCAAAACCATCAAAGGCATGGCGCACATGCGATACGCAAATCTAAAAAAAATGACATCCATACTGTGGCTCCCTCAATCCGAAGAATACACATTAACGTCTCTAAGGAAAACGACAAAAAAAACACACGACACACATGACCATCGCAACCAAGCACAAGACATCGATGGCGCACGACCTGGTACACGGCTAAATTAAATAAACAATAACGTGTGAACGTACAAACGCGCCACCTCGTGTATTCGCCAGCCAATGGGCTTTTTCAGACGCAGCGTTAAAAGTGAGCGTTAAACAGGTTATATGGGCAAGAAGAGTGAGAGGCATTGAGGGGACCTGATGGTAAAAACAAGCCAACATTTTGTAGGGTGAACGAGCGTAACGCACATACACAAACGCATTTTGTTGATCATTTGGTGGGGGAAATTTTATACAAACGCAGGTAAGCATTCCGAATTGAACATTCGGTGAAGATGGTAGTCGTCATGAAACGATTGCCTTTCTTTAATTTGCGTGCAAAAATGGATGCGTAAATGCGAGAAGCTACGCGTTATGTAATAAATTTATGAAAGCGGAGGCCATGTTCAATTTCAGGAAACAACACGACGAATATCACGATTTCAATGAAGATAAATTGCCTATTGTAAATCTATAGAAAATTAACAGTACGCATAATCTTCATAGAATCACATTATAATAAGCATGTTTACAACACATCAAGAAAAATATGCGACTAAAAAAGATATTCAAATTTGGAATATATTTTTCAGAAAGCGGAAAAACACGGAGGATTCAAATAAATCCAATAGAAGTTTGAATCGACAAACTTTAACAATCATAAAATACATTTTTCATTCCAGTTTTTATTACCTCGTGCACAATTCAAGGCTAAAACATAAATTCTCAATCGCTTATCTCTCTGTCTTCGCTCTCATGTTGTTCGCACGATGTTTAACGATCAAATGACCCTTTTGACACATACACTCGCAAGACATGTATCGTATACAAAAATAGGTTGGCTGAACTATGCAACGTGTAAACATAGGGGCGTAAGCGCGAAACCTGTTTGGATATGGGTTTTTGCCATTCCCGTGTGAAAGAGCCCAATGTTATCAATACTGAAAGATTAGAGCAGCTTTCCACTTTATATTCATTTGCATGATAAGAATTATCAAATTGCGATCAATCTGTGTTACCTCATATAGCAAGTATGTGGTGGAGGTGAAGAGTGGGTAGCGGTATGTATCTCACATTCAAGTACAAGTCATTCAGCAGAAAGAAGAAGAAGGAATAGACAATAGCTAAAGTATCTCGTTAGTGAGGGTAAATGAGCCTGGTCAAAAACTTCAGAGAGGATAATAGCGCAGAAATAAGAAGAAGAAAGAAAAGACAGCAGCTTGCGAGCAAGCCAAGTGAAAGCTTCAGAAAGGAGTATGCTGCAATCAGCTCATAAGCTCTCCTCGTTCTTTCAGAAGTCTGTATTTCCTGAGATAATAGCATTTGTTGGCTCTCTCAGTTTACATACAAACGAGGTAAGACGGGAAGAAAGAGTTTCTGTGGAATGAGAGCTGTTACGTTCATATATTCGGCGAATTTTGGAGGAAAATGGAGCGCAAGCTTGCTCCGTGACCGAATATAAACACTTGGTTGAGTACTGGCAGACATTATATGAGGATACCCCTCTTAAACGCCTTATAAAATTTTGTAGGGTGAATTTTTAAAGATGATACCATTTTCGATATATTCACCACATTTCATGTTTCTAGCGTATCTGGTTTATGGGAAAATTTGCTGTGACCCATGGACGGAGGGATGACCGGACGTTTCAAATGCTGGATCAATAAAAGTGCCGAGAAAAACGCGAATGATTTGAGGTTGAAAATGTATAAATTTTATTGTACATGAAAATCTTCACCGCTTACAAAACTATTACATACCTCTCAAGTAACTTAAACCATTCTAGATGGATGGGGTAAGATCGTATACATTTTTGCAAATTTGTTGCCATTTCAGACAAGAAATAATGAATTTAGACCCACTATGGCGTGAAAACTACAGACCTCAAATTGCAGCGCTTTCTCAGGACTTCAAACAGAAATAGCATGCAGCCTCATCTTATGCCTCCGGTCAGGAGCTGCAGCACATTATTTTTTGAAACCGGTCTTTTTCCGCTTTTGTGTGATGCCTTATATGAGCGTCACTTATAACGCAATTTCCATTAATTATGTTTTTGGATCTGCAATGGAACTCGTTCCGTCTCTTTGTGGGCAATGCAGAATGAGTTACGGAAGGGGTGAGCGAGCTTTGTTGACACAGCAGTTTCATATGCTAGAACATGCAATTAATAGAAGTAGTTTCGAACCCGAAAATATTGCATTCCAGATGCAGTATGACGAGAAAAGTTTGAGTTTTCAGCTTCAGTACTTTCTCGGGTTTTGATCAGAAATCGCGTGTTATGCCCTGAGGCAAGAGTGTTAGCATATAATTTTCTGAAAGCGGACTTTACTTATTTATATTTGATGCCTGATTTAAGCGGTAGTTATTTCGAAATCTCCAGTAATTAGTATTCGGACCTGCAATGTAACTCGTTTCGCCTCTTTGTTGGCAAAGTAGAATGCATTACGGAAAGGGGTCAGGGAGCTTTGCTGACACAGCGGGGTGTATGGATGCAGCAGTTTCATACACAAGATCGCCCTATTAATCGAAATAGTTTCGAACCCGAAAATATTGCATTCCAGATGCAGCAATGCGAGAAATGTTCAAATTTTGAGCTCCAGTACTTTCTCGGGGGTTTGAGCAGAAATCGCGTGGAGCCTCTTCTTATCTCCCCACGCAGAAATAGTAGCATGTTGTAAAAGCAGACTTAAACTGCTTTCATTCAATGCATAAGTTGAGTGGTACCTATTTCACAGTCTCCAGTAATTAATTATTCGGTCTTGCAATGTAACTCGTTTCGTCTCTTTGTGGGCAAAGCAAAATGAGTTTTCGATGGGGTCGCGACATGTTAATTGAGCAGAATAGGAGTTTGGTGCCCAAATTTTTATTGCAAATTAGCAGGTCATTTTTTGTAGCAATTTTTGGCTGAAAAGGTTGCATTCCAGACCTAATATAGCGAAAAAGATGTAAATTTGGGGTTGCAGCCCTATTTGGTTATTTGCAACTAAAATCGCGTGCACACTTATGCGGATGAGGCGAAACGATGATCCTTAAAACTTTGCTAAACAGACTTTTATTTAGTGTAAAACTGGAGGCATTTGTATTTTGCTATCACATGCTATCCTGATAAATATCATCAAAGTTAAGCGTTTTGCCTGCTTGCTAGATGTGCAATATGACTTTTGGAGAGAGACTGCGCGGCCATGTTGTTGCGAATTGAAATTCTTTTACATTGTTTTACACAAAAGAATATTGAATCAATCTGTTGTTGATAAGATTGTACATAGCTTCAACCAGGACGTTATAACTGAGGATTTTGTGTTGCGATTGGACACCATATGACAATTGGTTATTAAATTGAACCAGTTCTATCATAAGGCACTTGGAATACGCGGTAGATTGATGGAAGTCAAAATACACGTACTTAGGATAGCATTTCCAAGCAACAAAAGAGATTCGTAATTTTTGCGAACATTTATGAATATGAGACGTAACACATTCAATTTCTCTTATTTGAAACCCCCTTATCTACCAATTTTCATAAAAATCATTAGAAGCGTTTTTGAGGATATTGTCATCGACAGTGTTTGCTGTAACGAAGTGTTTTGCTTGAAAAAAAACTTGGCCCAGAACCTTTTGGGAAAGCAATCAAAGCGTTGATATTCGTTAGTTAAATTGAGCGGTTAGCACAGAGGAGACAAACATTTTTTATATCCGTTATATAGTCATCAAAACGCCGTCAAAAATCGATGAAACCAAAAATTGTATTTTTCTTGCTCGGTAAAAATGAAAAAATCACGACATAGTATTTTTGAAACAAAATAGGGCAATAGTCTACGTTTGATGATATAAATTGTTTCAATTCAAAGATGCATCAATGTTACTTGTTTTTCACTGTGATTTCACTTGCGATAAAAAATTATTTCCTGCTCTTTAACTAATTTGCCATGTTGAACCCACTTCTTACAATTTGCGAAAGTGTTGAATCCGTCCTTCATTTCTAATTAGAATTCCGGCTACCACCGGCATTTTTTTCTTCATTAGCTCGGGCATATTTCATATTAAGTTCCGAATCCGATTGTACACACATTTCTTCTAAAATATTTATTTATTTTCCTGTTTTTTTTCCTCTGTCACTATTAATTTTAAATTTTGCCATTATTTCTAATAACAAAGTCTTCCTTTACTGTCCCAATAAGTAAATTTCGTCTTTTTAGGGTTGTGTACTAAAAAACTAAACCCTATTGCAATCACGACCTGTGTCCTGTATGTCACAGCAGTTTTTCTTTGAAACTTTGTTAAAATTATTTTTCATGATTGGTAGTCGAGGGAGATGTCATTGGTAAGGCCTTAATGAGGTCTTTTCAAACAAGTCTTAAAATTTCCTTATCAGTACCGTGGGGGCAGGGGGAGGAGAAATGTACGAACTTTTCGCGTACCCCCTCTCGATTGGACACCTTTCATCCAAAAAATCTGAAAAAAATCATGAATGAAGGCCTTTATGTGTACAACAATAACAAATACAAGGGAAGGCGAAATTCACTCAAGTTTGTTAGTAATTAAGGGTTTTCCAATAAGAGGTGTTATTTTGAATAACCGCTATTTCGGTACTTGTCACCTTTGAAGCTGCCATTTTTTAACTTTGACAAGTAAAAACTACGCCATTAATAAAAGCGCAACGATACATGCTTCAATGATGCATTGAAATTATAAAAACTGTGAAAATTTGGCAGAGACGGTTCGTAAAACTCGAACATTTTTGGTCTCGCCGGGAAGCACCTTGTCGGACCACAATAAAGAAATTGGTGAAAAAATTCGAGCTGTGCACGTCACTCAACAACAGCCGAGAATATTGCTGCTGTAGCCGAAAGTGTTGAAGAAAACCCAGGTTTGTCCATTCCTCATCGTTCTTTGGAACTAGGCATTCCACAAACGTCATTACACCGTATTTTGCATAAAGATTTGGATCTTAAGGCTTATAAAGTTCAGTTAACACAAGAATTCAAGCCGGTCGATCATCAACAACGTCGTGTCTTTGCTGATTGGGTCCTTGAAATGCATGAAAATGATCCGGAATCCCATCGAAAAATCATCTTGAGTGATGAGGCCCGTTTCCACGTCGGTGGTTTCATCAACAAGCAAAATTGGCACATCTGGGGCTCGGAAAACCCAAGACTTATTGTTGAAAAGCCTCTCTATCCTCAATGTGCGACTGTTTTGTGCGGTTTATGGTGCGGCGGAGTCATTGGACCTTAATTTTGCGAAAATGAGGCTGGAGCAACAGTTGCGGTGAATGGATTGCACTATCGAGAGACGATTAATGATTTTTTATGGCTGGAATTGGATGACTATTGATCTTTTACGGGAAAAGTTTCCGGACAGTGTTATCTCTCGAAGCGGAGATCACAATTGGCCACCGAGATCTTGTGATTTAACACCTCGCGACTTCTTCATTTGGGACCGCGTGGAAAAAAAATATCTACGTCAACAGCCCAGCGTCGATTCAAGACCTCAAAGATGGAATTTGTGAGGCTATCGAGAACATAGGGCAGCCACTTTGCGATTTGGTTATGGAAAATTTCATGAAAAGGATATGGTCCTGTAAGCGAGGTCGTGGTGGTCATTTGCTTGATGTTATTTTTCACTATTAACGGCATACCTTTTTCTTTATAATGAAATAAACACTTGATAATTTATATTAAGAAATGGCATTTTTCTTTTAACATCAAAATAACAACTCTCATTGGAAAACCCTGTAGTATGGTTTATCGATTTTACATCTTCTAGAATAAAAATTGATGGTGCCTTTAAATTCAATAAAATTCAGTATGCAAATGGCTGCTTATAATATTGACTAGTTCTGAAAGTTTCACAAAGATCAAATGGTATTTAACGAAGTTATAGCGGTTTAAATTTGCCTGTATTACTACGGAACAATATGCGCTGTATCAATATGTAGACACTACTGGTTTGCTAGGATTTGCATGAAAATTTCAGGAATGATAGGTATCATGGATATCTTTGAGAATTGGTGCAGCTAGTGGTATCAGTAATCGTAAAATAAAATAGTGGCTGTTCTAATTGCAAAGATTGAATAATTTTGAGTTATTTTTCCCCAACTTCAACATTTAAGGTACATGCTTTTAAGACTTGATTCAATTTAATGAATGACTGAAGATGAGTACCTGAAATTAATACCCATAGGTGAAACAAGTCGAGGAGACAGGAGAGAGCTCCTAACAGAAGGGCTTTGTAACTGTTCTAGGCTTCGAAAAAAATTACAACAAAGGGGGTGAGTCCTGAAAAACAAAAATGATTGAAGATAGCCGTTATGAGTATCAAATGAAAGATCTTTATGAGAGCTTTTCAAAACAGCTCATAAACTGATAGTTTCTTCTTCAGTGGGGCACAGGGGGGAAAAACTCGAAAAATGTGTGCCCCCTAAGTGGTTACCTGTGATCTAAAAAATCTGAAAAAAATTATTAAGGTAGATATTTATGAGAACATGAGCAACAAATATCTTGGAAGTCAAAATTCGTTCAACTTTGTTAATAATAGTATAATCTCCAAATTTCACATTTTCTCCAATAAAATCGTATGGATGCCTTTGATCCTAACAAAATTTGATATTGAAGTAGTCTTACATAAAACCCTAATACTCTGGAAGTTATATCCATTTGAAATTTCTCCAATTACAAAAACAATAAATAAAACACTATTTTGGTATTTTATGGACTTTCCATCGAATCAAACGCTGCAATTTGATTTGTCCTTCTTAAAATTTTCAGATAAGATCGATGACATAAATGCTTTTGGGATTTCATGATTTTCGCTAGTTAAAAATGGAGAAACAATAGATTTTTTTTAAGGAGCAAATTTCTTTGACTAATTTCTTGATTTTATTCGTTGCTATTGATTGCATTTTGTAAGTTGAGCGTAGGTCTGTCTACCCGAATGGTTTAATACTCTTATTATTCCCATTCATTTATTGTAATGAGACATCAATCATAAACTAATTATTGTAATAGCTTCAAATCCTTTCTTCCTGTTCAAGCCTACAACCTTGCCAATTACAATTTTATTAATGCAAGTATTTTATTACATTGCATCAACTGGACTTGATTATCCAGTATGTAATGAACGAGGTGAATGTAAGCCATTGATGCGATTGTTCACTCCCCTGAAATCAACAGTTGCCTATTATGGATGATAGCATGCTTAACTGCCAATCAGGGCTTCACTGAGAGCATAAATTTGAATTCACGTTGGCCAAAATCTTTTTAATCTTCTTTAAATCGTAACATTTCTTAGCGGATGATAATTTGATATAATGGCGCTTTGTGCCATCATAATTGTACACAAACCAGCTTGCTTAATTAAATGGATGAAATGGGTTCCAAGTAAAGTTCAGTGGTAAATGCACGTTGTGGCAGCGAATTATTGTGGAACAAAAGAAGTCTCGATACAGTCAGTTGCGAGGAAAAATATGTGTCAGAGTTTGTTGTGCAGTGAAAATTTACATCTTAAAAATTATATTTTTTTCTTTAGTAACGCAGCCGAAGTATATTGCATAATTTTGTGCGCTTAGGTGTAGTTTCAAAATGCTCTGTTACATGGAAAAGCGTTAAGAAAACATTAACTCTCGATTGAAGTTTGTTATGAGAATATTCAGAAAAACGATTGATTTCCATGTCAATCGTGGAGTGTTTAGCGATAAAAGCTGAAAAGCACATTAACTAGCGTCAAGTAAAGGTAGAAAAGCAAAGGCTGGTGAAAATCGAATCAAAAGTTTTGTGGGATGTTCGAGGCATAAAAAATAAAATCGACTTCGGAATGCCCTAAAAAGGATAAAATAAATTTTATGGAAGCGATTCTTTTGTGATGGTGCAGATGTTGGAATGGGGAAATTGATTTGGCGCCGCTTCCTTAAATTTATTTTATCCTTTTAATGGCGTTTCGATGCCTGGTTCTTTTATTTCTAAAATTTTTTTATTTCAGCGTTTTCAGTGGCAAATTTTTTCATTTCAAACCTTTCAAAACTCAGTTTCTTGAATACATTGTACCATTTATATTAAAATATAATTTTTTACTGCTATGCCACAACGGCTAAAATCTGCAGCGTTCATAGGAATTAAGCTTAGTTTTGATACATTTAATACATGATCTCATCAACGTCTACTTTGATTTTAGGTTTCATAAAAATCCAAGATAAATTGTAGCTTTGAGAAATTACCGAACTTCGAACTTTGCCTAGTCGCCATTTTGATATTCTGACCTGGCCCTGAAGCGCTTTTTTATTGTTCAACTTTTTACGACCTTCAAGTGGCCGCTATTTGAATTTTTTATTGTGAGCTTTGTCACACACTTGAATGAATCTTTGTACCAGTTTTTGTACAAATCGGAGCTATACTTTGGTCAGAACAGAAATCACGGGTTTTCATCTAAAACACACACACACACACACGAACACACACACGCACGCACACATACGCACACACACACACACACACACACACACACACACACACACACACATATATATATATATATATATATATATATATATATATATATATATATATATATATATATATATATATATATATATATATATATATATATTGTCGCGTGTTTTTGGTTCGCGGCCAATAATTTAATGTTCCGGTAAAGTGAAAACGCAATGTCTTTTGAATTAAATTAAAAGAGTTTATTTAATTTGTCAAAAAATGCACAATCACTTCACTAACAATTTAACAACTTTAATTTTCACTATTAAAATTCTACCTTCCACTTGTCCATAAATTTCTATCGCAATTGTCTACAAAATCACTTCACACTCAAACAATCAATATCGCCTGTACTTCGCGTATCGCAGTTGTAATGAATGATCCCCCCATTCATTCAGCTCGCCTTTATATAGGGTCTCTAATCATTCAACTCAGTTCTCGTATATTGGTGAATAAGCAGGAACATTCCAGCATGAATAAATGGGCAGTGACTCACTTTCAGATGTTGATAATGCTTGGTGGGTTCTCGTGGTTTCGAGTAAATTCATTTGTTGATGTTCTTAATGATTGTGAAAACAATTGCGACAGCAGCTCGCAGAATTATTTGTACATGTAACACTGCCCCCACCTCAGTTCTTTTCGCCCCGAAAAGATGTGTCGCTATTTGTAGTCAATTCTCCCTGGGTGTAATATGGCGCAAGACGGTGCAGATGCACGATTTTCATTTTAGCTCTCGGCTTACGATGTTCCTGTATTCGGTATACGACATCGTTGATTCGCTTTGTAACTCGGTATGGTCCCTCTCAATTATGTTGCAACTTTGGAGACCTACCCTTTCGCCGTTGCGGGTTATATAGCCACACCAAGTCATCTTGCTGGAAGCCAGTAGAATTAGCCTTTAGATCATACCTGGTCTTCATGCGGTCAGTAGCCGATTCGAGGTGTTTTCGCACTGTCCGATGTATCTGGTTCAACCGTTGTCTTAGATCACTTGCGTACTCCGAGATCGTTTGGGGTTTCTCAGGGGGTGTTTCGAACTTTATATCGGCTAGCAGACGAATAGTCTTTCCAAAAATGACTTTGGCTGGGGCTTGGCTCATCGATGCACGTTCGGCAGCTCTGTACGCCATTAAAAATAGTGGGATATGTCGGTCCCAGTCCCTTTGGTTCTCGTCAACCATCTTGGCCAGGTGTTTATTGAGCGTGCCGTTGAAACGTTCGACCATTCCATCGGATTGGGGATGCAGCGGTGTTGTCCTCGTTTTCCGTATTCCGAGCAGCTCGAACATTTCGCCAAAAACTAGTGACTCAAAGTTTCGGCCTTGATCCGAATGTAGTTCGCAATGCACGCCGTACCTACTGACCCAATTTAACACTAGCTGCTCGGCTACAGTAGTTGCTTCCTGGTTGGGAATGGGGTTGACCTCGGCCCACTTGCTGAAATAGTCAGCTACAACCAGCGTATATCGATTTCCCCAATCGGATTCAGGAAAGGGTCCAGCGATGTCAACAGCAATCCTTTCGAATGGCACGCCTACGTTATAGGTTTGCATTTATCCTCTCAGTCGTCGCTTTGGGCCTTTGACGGAAGCGGAAATTGTGCATCTACGACACCAGTCCTCTACGTCTTCTTGAGCGTGGAGCCAGTAGAACCTTTCCCGCAATTTCGCTAAGGTCTTGTTAACACCAAGGTGGCCTCCCGAGGATCCTTCATGCATTTCCTTGACCACATCGTGGATTCGGGTTTTGGGTAGTAAAGTTTGCATCCTATAGGAGCTGCCATCCGCCGTTTCCCATTTCCGCTTGAGTATGCAACCCTCCACCTGAAGGGAGTTCCATTGTGCCCAAAAGCTTTTCAGGGTTGCGCCATGCATTGAAACGTCCTTCCACTCAGGCCGCCCAGTCGTCTCCTTCCATACGAGCAATGGTCCGATGTCTTCATCGGCTAACTGGGCATTTTGAATCTCCTCCGATGACCAACCTTCATCGAATTGGGCCGTTATCAATCGCAAATCAACGAGCGGCTCCTTTTCCTCAATCCGTCGGCAATGCTTGCAGTTACCTGGACATTGACGGCGGGATAAGGCGTCAGCATTTCCATGAACTCCACCCTTTTGATGAACAATTTCGTAGTCGTATGACTGCAATCTTTCGATCCATCTCGCAACTTGTCCCTCGGGGTTTTTGAAGTTGAGCAGCCATCTCAGTGATGCCTGGTCCGTTCGAAGAACAAATTTCTGGCCATATAGGTACTTATGGAACTGCTTGGTGGCCTCTATTATAGCCAATAGCTCCTTCCTGGTCACGCAGTAGTTCTTCTCACTTTTTGAAAGAACTCGACTCTACTGGGAGAGTACAGCTCCAATACCGCCGATGCTTGCATCGATGTCAACTACGAACATTTTTCCGGGTTCCGGATATGCCAGCACGGATGATTCACATAGCTTCTCCTTCAAGGTCTCAAAGGCTACCTGGCATTGTTTATTCCAGACATACGGACGATTTTTCTCGGTTAACTGATGGAGACACTTAGCTATTTTGGCAAAGTCTTTGACGAATCTTCGATGGTAGGTTGCCAGACCCAGAAAACTTCGTAGTTGGCGCTTGTTGCTTGGTGTTGGCCAGCTTTTCACGGCTTCGATTTTCTCAGGGTCTGTTTTGACCCCTTCTGCTGATACGATGTGTTCCAGGTATTTTACTTCAGCTGCAAAAAGGGTACACTTGTCGGGACTAAGTTTCAAATGTGCCAGTCGCAATCGGGAGAAAACCTCTTCTAAGTTTCGCACATGCTCTTCGAACGTTCTCCCGATGACGATGATGTCATCTAGGTACACCAAGCAGGTTTTCCAGGTGAGGCCACGTAGCACGTACTCCATCAGGCGTTCGAAAGTGGCTGGAGCATTGCAAAGCCTAAATGGCATCACCACAAATTGCCACAATCCGGTCCCAACCGAAAATGCGGTCTTCTCTCGGTCCTTCTTGTCGATTTCTACCTGCCAATAGCCACTCTTGAGATCAAGTGTAGAAAACCATTTTGCGTCGGCTAAAGTGTCCATGATGTCATCGATGCGTGGGAGCTGGTAACTATCTTTCTTGGTGACGTCGTTGAGCTGCTTATAGTTGACACAAAAACGAGTGCTACCATCCTTTTTCTTTACTAGAACTACAGGCGCGGCCCATGGACTGACAGAAGGTTCAATAACGCCTTGTTTTTCTATGTCCGAGATCAGCGCGCTCACTTCTCCTTGTTTGGCTATGAGGAGACGTCTCAGTGCTTGTCGAATCGGCTTGGCTCCCTGTGTATCTATGACGTGAGTTACCAGACTCGTTCGGCCTTGGTCATCCGGGCTTGTTCAGAAGATGTCACTGTATTTGGTGACCAGATCAGAGGCTCGTTTGAATAGCTGCACTGGCAATTTGACCTGCTTCAATATTGCAGGCGTCAATTCCCGGGTTTGTCTGTGTCTTGCCTCCTACTCCAATGATGTTCGTGAGTAGCTTCCAAAGAGGTGATAGTGGAAATAGGCTGGCAGCTGCCGATGACTTCTCCTGCTTTGATGGTTGTGGTTGAGTCTGTGGTATTAAGGACTCTAACCGGCACGTATCCGTTCCTTAAAGATCTTACAAGGCTTCGTCCTACAATCAAACAGCGCAATATGGACGTCTTCGTTGGCTTAATCAGATAAGATCGGTGGTCTCCAGAATCACCATCAAGCTTGGCCCATACAATGCTTTCGGGAGAATTCAGTACATCAGTGTCGGTACATACTACTACATTCATCTTGGGAATTCGGACGCTGGGATCCTCCATCAGTACTTGGACATTCTGCCATTTCAATACCCGTTTGCCCAAATCTAACGTGATTCCATGTGGTTGCAGAAAATCCATTCCGAGAATGCAGTCGTCCATAATGTTCGCGACCAGAAAATTATGTTGGAACGCAAGGTCTCCCAACTGTATCTGGAGGTTGACCTGTCCATGGACAGGTGCATTTTCTCCCGTAGCTGTCCGTAGTGAGAAAATCCTGCCCTTTTGAAGTGGTTGTTGCCTCACATGGTCTGGTCGGATAATCGATCGAGTTGCACCAGTGTCGATTGTTATGGTGCAATATTCTCCGTCAACTTGACCCGGAAGGCATAAGTCCGCTTCTCCACGATGTAGTCTTGACACGGTGATGGTGGTGCTGGGGACGTCGATCCTCCTAGCCAACCTCTGCCCCACGAAGTTGGCTCTTACATGTTTCCCGACCCCTCTGTTTGAAGGGCTTCCATTCTGGGCTCCTGATTCGGTCTGGATCTCCTCCTAGCTGCACACCCTGGACAATAGCTCGGTTTTCTTCGCTTCTTGCAGTCTCTTTGGAGGTGCCCCTTCTCTCTGCAATTCCAGCATCTAGGCGCGCCATTTACATGTGGGTCTCGCTCAATTTCCACGCGCTCACACCTGCACTCGCCTGTCACTACTTCACGAACCCGGGCAGTGGTACAAGTCACATTTTTCGCTGCCTCAAAGTTCAGACTGTAAGCCAATGCGTCCTTAACCGTTTGCTTTTGAGCTAAACGCACGGCTTGTTGCAATTCCGGGTCCTTTAGTGCGCTGATGAATGCTTCTCCCGCCGCATCATCTCGATGTTCTGGGTCATAGGCTGGATAAGCCAAAAGTGCCAGTCGCTCAATGTCTTGGGTTAGCTGCTGTAGGGTTTCACCAGACTTCTGCACCCGATGCCTTAGCTGTGACCGATAAATCTGCTTCAGATGATCGTCTCCATAACACATGTCGAGCGCATTCATTATAGCATTCGGGTTTGAGAGCAATTCAAGGGGGTCGTCTGCAAAAGCTCGGCAGCTGGGCCTCTTAGAGCAAGAATCAATGCAGTTGCTCATTCCTGGTCATACCAGCGATTCGCCCTTGTGGCAGCTTCAAATTGGGTCTCGTAAATACTCCAGACCGTTTGCCCATCGAATATTGGTGCTTGCACATTTCTGGATGTCCTTTGCGCTGCGGTTATAAGCGAGGCTGTTGAGGAGGTTGCTACTGCCTTTGCTGCTTCCAATTCCTTTTTCATGTTTCCCATCTCATGGTTGATTCTCTCCTCTACCTTTCTGATATCATGGTTCATTCTCTCCTCGACCTGGCTGATCTCATGGTTAATTCTCTCCTCGACCTGGTAAACCTTTTCCTCGACCTGGTCAACCTTTTCCTCGACGCCTTTAATTTGTTTTATTCAGATGACCGAGCTCCGCTTTTATTTCGGTTGACTGTTTCTCCAGCTTCTGTGTGATGTCTGCCTTGATTTCGAACGCTTGTTGGTCTAGCTTCGCTGATTGTTCATTTAGCTTCACAGCTAAACTGGATTTCTGTTCATATAGCTTCACAGCTAAACTGGATGTCTGTTCATTAAGCTGCGCTGATTGTTCATTGAGCTTCGCTGATTGTTCGTCTAGCTGCGCAGTTAGACTGGATGACAACAGCATTAACATTTGCATTAGCGCATTTTCTGGCTCCTTTGAATTTGATGTTTTCTCTTCTCCACCTTCTGCGCCTTTTTCCGCATCTGAGGGCTCACCCGAATCCAGATTCCCACCTTCCGACTCGATTGCGTCACGCAAGCATGCAATCAGTATGGCCTTTGTACCTTGCGTGGCCAGATTTCGCTGTTCCAACTCCTCTTTGAGCTCCGATATGCTCAATTGATTAATTTTTAGATGTAAGTTTCCAGGCATTTTTATTGTTTCGGCTAGTTTTCCACCAGTTTTCACGTTAATTTACACTATTGCGCACTTTAAAAATGTTTAACGTTTTCACTTCCAAAATTTTCTTTCCTACTTCTTGACACCACTGTCGCGTGTTTTTGGTTCGCGGCCAATAATTTAATGTTCCGGGAAAGTGAAAACGCAATGTCTTTTAAATTAAATTAAAAGAGTTTATTTAATTTGTCAAAAATGCACAATCACTTCACTAACAATTTTAATTTTCACTATTAAAATTCTACCTTCCACTTGTCCATAAATTTCTATCGCAATTGTCTACTAAAATCGCTTCACACTCAAATAATCAATATCGCCTGTACTTCGCGTATCGCAGTTTTCTATCGCAGTTGTAATGAATGATCCCCCCATTCATTCAGCTCGCCTTTATATAGGGTCTCTAATCATTCAACTCAGTTCTCGTACATTGGTGAATAAGCGGGAACATTCCAGCATGAATGAATGGGCAGTGACTCACTTTCAGATGTTGATAATGCTTGTTGGGTTCTCGTGGTTTCGAGTAAATTCATTTGTTGATGTTCTTAATGATTGTGAAAACAATTGCGACAGTAGCACGCAGAATTATTTGTACATGTAACAATATATATACATATATATATATATATATATATATATATATATATATATATATATATATATATATATATATATATATATATATACATACACACACACACACACACACATATATATGTATATATATACATAAATGTATATATCTATATGTATAGATATATGTATTTACAAGTAATATATATAAACATTAAGTGAATCTGAAGAAATTTATTGTACCTAAAAATACCCTTCTTAACCCTATCACTCGTTCACGTTTATTTGACACACATCGCCTTCTTTTTCAGTTAGCTATGGCACATAATTTTCATGAAAGTTTCATGAAAAGTATACCCTATAGTTCAATGAAGACTCGACTATGCAATTTTATGTTCATCTTTCAAGTTATGATGAGTTAAAGAATGAAAAGTATCGTCTTTTTACGTTGTAATCCTTCTGGACACATAATATATAATATTAACTAGCAAGTAGAAAATCAACTCTATAATGTGCAATCACTCAATCCTTATTATTTTTCGGCAAATTTTATGAATCCTATCTCTAACGTTTACGTCTAAGCATGTAAGTAGGACCCTTTACTCAGCTCATCAGTAAGCAAAGAATGAATGTTGAAGAGAACAGCACCCTGAGATTTGCCCTCTAAATATTGTTGAATTGTATTTAGGCTTCATTCAGAATTGATTTATTGCCGCAGGGGGAATGGTGGCTGACAGGAATAATCTTGGAAGCTAGCATTCTTTGGGGAGTTCGCCCTCACGTACCCGAAGAAATTCCCGCAGGGGGAATGCTGGTCGACAAGAGCACTTTCGGAGACTAGCATTCTTTGGGGAGAGCCACCTCCATGGAGCCGAGGGTATGAGGATACCATGAGGCTCCCTTCTGGGATGACAGGTAATGACTCTAACTGAATCTGGACTACGCTTTGGACAACGAACTGGAATTCATGCTTTGGGTTGGTGGATATGATGGTTTGAACGTAGCTGTTTTGCACGGTAGTGGTGAGTTGACACTCGTGTGTGAACGGCTCCAATTCAACTCTCATACCATCTCCATCCCGATAAAACCTTGGCAGGCCTCGGAGTACGTTCGAAGTTCGCACCATTGGGTTGATGGTGTAGGTTCGGTTGAGACGGACTCCCGATTAGCGCTGGTCTGGTTCTGAGCACTTGTCCCCATGAGAGCTTGTGCCAACCCTCGTATGGCCTCGCTGCTCTGCAAAGATAACACACAAACGGTGATAGCGGCTCCGAGGGGGACCCAGTAAAACTGGAGTAACCAAAAACCCTTAAAAAAGATAAAAAACCCCCCAAAAAAAGGAATCCAAAATTTAAATGACGACGACGCAACCAGCAGCTGCAGCCACGATGTTAATAGCACATCGGGAGTGGTACTAACGATGACAAAAACGACAATTAATACTATGACAATGAAGACGGACGAAAAATGGAGATTAGAAGACAGTCTGGTCCAAACTGAAATTCTTGCGGCATGCGGTTGCAGCAAAAAAATGATGCGAACGCCAGAGCGTCCTTTGAAGGGAAACCAAATTCTCGAGCATTGGAGAAAAATATAAATAAATTCGAGAGTTCGATTGTCACTGCTGCGATCGCTACAAAAGTGATTGAAGCAAGGGTCATAAATCTCGAATTAGTAAAGAGCCATCCTGAAGTGAACGTGGAAATTACGGCAGGAGAAGAAACGAGTGACCAAGCAAATAAAGCGATGATATGTGAATTCATCGCCAAAACTGAAAAGGTTGCGTAAGTACTGTGCTCGGAAATAGAAGCCGATAACCTCTCCAAAGGACGATGGCCGCCAAGCGACATGAAGAAGAAACACTAATCCAAAAAGCGGGAGTTATTCCAAAAAGAATACAATCTGCATGCGACTCGCCAAAAATCACCAAATCAGTAAAGATTGGGCTCCTCGAACTTGAGGAGCTTCTAGACCTCCTAGGGACTTATCAGAGGAGCTGGTTAAAGGCCGAAGAGGACCAGAAGGCTGAAGAGGAACAAAAGGCTAAAGAAGCGCCTGGGAGCGAAATTTAAAGGGCAAATGCAGATAGCTCCACAATCAAAAATCAATTAAAGAATAGCGTCCAGCCCAATCGAAGAAGATCGGGATAAAACAAAAAAGAAAGAGGCACTTGATGGACGCAAAACACCAGATCAGGAGTTCCAGACAGTGCTTACAAAAAGCAGCGAATAAAGCCGCAAGGGAACTCCTTCAAAAAGCTTCAGAAAGTAAAGTTCGCACGGATACCCTAGAAGCAAAAAAAAACTCGATGCAAAACAGGAGGGAAAGAAGCTCCGACGAAGACCCTGGCAGTAGGCACTGCTCGTAAAAACCCAAGATGGTTGAGCCTACGCGGAGATGCTTCGAGAAATGAGGGGAAACGATTGGCCCGAAGACACTGACACTGCCATTCAAGCAGTACGACCATCGCAGTTAGGCCACATAGAAGAATAAGGAAGCATTCTGCGACACACTAAAGAAAGTCCTCGGCAAAAGCGCAACTATATCCTCGCTCGAGCCGATGGCAACAATCGAAATAGGAAACAATCGACTGCGTCACAGATCTGGCCGAGGTAGAAGAGGCTACCAAAAAGGAGTTCCCTAGCGTGGGCAGGATCAAAGAGAGGCTGACACCAGAGACTATAGGGGACAACGCGTGGCCATAATTGAATTGACAGAAAAGGATTCCGAACAATTTCTGAATAAGAGCAAAGTACGAATAGGGTGAGTTTACTGTAGGATGCGGCGAAAAGGATACACAGCTAGAGAGTATCAGAGGACCACTCAGCCAGTGATCATCAAAGCATTTTGCTTGAGATAAGTGATGTTGCCTTTTGATGTCTTTGTTCTCGGCTTTCTACAATTGGATGGAATATCGGAAGGATGGATGTCGAGAGGTTCGACAAGGTACTCACGGCAGGTGCGCAGCTGCAGAGAATTCCGCAGGGGATGGAAGAACTGGCGGTTGAGGACGCGGTGAACTCTACTATGAGCATCATTACGACTGCTTGCTGCGCTTCTATGCCCCGTCGAAAACCCCTGCACAGCAAGCCCCCAGTGTACTGGTGGTCAACTGAGATCGCTGAAAAATGAAGGGAGTGCCACAAGCTTCGGCGTGAGGCTCAACAGCCGAGGAGCCATGACGAGGCAAGCAACTGGGTCGCAGCATAAAAGTTGGCCAGGAAATACCTTTGCAAATGGATCAACAACAGCAAGGGTCGCTGCTGGCAAGACCCAGTGGACAATGTGAACAAGGATCCATGGGGGCTTGGCTATAAGCTAGTTATGAGGAAGCTTGGTACCCTACGGAAGCCTTGTATACATGATGCGGAAAAGATGGGTGAGATAGTGTGGGCGGATAGTACGCTGTAAAAGCCTTTTTAAGTTCGAGAATATCTGATGGCGCTTTTTAGGAACTACTTAAAGGACCAAAGCCTGCTCTACGACACGACACAGGGCCAATGAAGGATGGAAATTACATCGAGTGTTGCCCAGGGATCTATCATTGGTCCGGACCTGTGGAATGTGCCTTGAGACAGGCTACTAAGACTGGAGATGCCTGATGAGTCGCGCTTGGTCGGCTATGCGGATGATGTTGCGGCTCTGGTCGCTAGACGCACCGTTGAGCAAGCGCAACTTAGGCTAGGTATGCTTATGCGCCGAGTGAGGAACTGGATGACTGCTCGCGGGCTGAGTTTAGCACTGGAGAAAACTGATGTGGTCATCTTGACAAAAAAGAGAATCCTAGAATAAGGATGATCAGTATTGGATACTTGCGAATGGAATCAAAGCCATCAGTGAAGTACCTGGGACTACTGATCAACTCGGAGATGAAATTCTCTGAGCAAATCAGGGCAACGGCTAAGAAGGCTGCTTCGGCGGTATCGGCTCTGAGTCGACTTATGGCCAACGTATTAGGAGGACCCAGCCCATCAAGAAGACACCTCTTGATGAGTGCTGTAGGGTTAATGCTACTGCACGGAGCAGAGTGATGGTGCGACGCTCTCAGTAAGGAGGTATACGGAAAACGTTTGGCACAGGTATAGAGAAGAGAAGCACTGACGTTTGCATCTTCGTATCCAACAGTCTCTGATTCGGTGCTGAGAGTTATTGTAGGCGTGATGCCTCTCGCCCACCTTTCTAGAGAGCGCCGCGCTATTTACCTGCGCCAAAACGAGGATGCGTGGGAGACGGTTGTCCATGAAGAGAGATAGCGCTCACTAAACGATTGGCAATAGTCTTGGATGAATTGCACGAGGGGAAGGTGGACTGCGTGCCTTACCCTGGATGTGAGACCGTGGCTCAATTGAAGGCATGGTGAGACTGACTTCTATTTGACATAGCCTTTGAGCGGGCATGGGTGTTTTTAGTCTTACCTTCACAAGATTGGTTAGTGGAGAAAGACAATGCCTACCACACATTTTTTGCGTGCACAAAATAGGTCAGGCTGGAAGGGACCTCTACAGGGAGACAGGAGAACTCACCCAAGATAATACAGTTGCGGTGATGCTCGAATCGGTTGACAAACGGAACCAGGTTGCACATTATGTTCAAGCAGTCCTAAAAGATAAAAGGGAATCACTGCAGCTGGGGGCGTTGGGACTCGTGGGTCGCTCGTCTGACACTTTCTCTTCCCCTCAAGCATCCAACTAGAAGATAGAGCCCCCAGCCTGAAGGCGCCTCGTGGCGTAACAAAACGAGACCTGGTCTGAAGTAATGGGTCAAACAGTTGCAGGCTGGGATCTCCGGTTGGCAGGGGAGGTGTTTAGTAGATAGTCCAGTCGCATTTTTGCGAGCATGGGAGTCCCACACTCTGTGCGTGAAAGGCATTCACCTCCCAAACATAAAAAAAATTAGTTATTTCCGGTAGAAATGATTGACTAAAACTTACCGGTTATGCAGAAAGTTAAGGATACTGATCATTTTGATCGTCCGTCAACAATGGATATGGTATCTCCATCAGAAGTGGAGTGTGCCTTCAGATCCTGTTGCTATACCAGGCACTGTTGTAGTTTTTTGCTTTGTGGCTTAATTTAATCCCACATTTCCATCCAAGTACTCTCTCTTTTTCCTTTCTCTGCGTATAGAATGATGATTTTGAGAAATAAATGTATGATTATAAAAGTTTAAATTTCTTCTTCTTCGTAGCACTACGGCCCCTTTCAGGCCTTCGCTTCCTGCAAATAGTGCCATCAACTGTCTCCATCTATTAACCATTTCCTCCGATTTCAAAATCCGAGCAGAGATGAACTGTCTTCGTCGACTGAGGCAGACCAGCGTTTCCTCAGTTTCCCCACTGGTCTCCAGCCTCTAATTCTCCCAATGAATACATTTTTTGGTATCCGTTGTTCCTCCATACGATTTATGTGGCCAGCCCATTGTAGCTTCCGCAGTCTTACAATTATTGAAAATCCAGCTCATCAAAAATTTCATACAGCTTGTGGTTGTATAAAATTCACCATTGGTCCCCATCTAGCTTCGCTCCGATTTCTCGCCTCAGAACCCATCGCTCAAAGGCGTTCAATATATTTACGGATGCTTGGGCCAGGGTCCATGTTTCACACCCATAGCACAACACAATTGTATCTGTTCTGAAAATTTCACAATAATTGAACTATATACAGCTAAGTTACAGCCGATTGCATATTTAACCATTACAAAAACATTAATACTAAGGAGGTACACGTTTGCAACGGACCTAGACACTACAACTATTTAGGAAGTTTGATGTAAATTTTAGAAATGGTTTGTAATATTGATGAGTTATCATGATTAATGAAGTAACGGGGTCAATATATTTGAAACGAAATGGCAGCGAATTTAAAAGCATAATAATCATAATGATTTTTAATCTCAATTTATGGAATCTGTATAATAGTCAAGTTTTAACATGCAGTCAATATTGTTTGATTTACTAATTGTTTTACAAAACCCATTTAGCAGGAGCACTCTCCTGCTACTTCAACTTGTTTAGTAAGCAAAATATTCATCAGTCGTCAGCAACAAACCCACATGAGCTTCTTGAGGCACCGTTGCATCTGCAAAAAATTACTGTTTAGTGTAGTTTTCATGACAGAGTTGGGATTGGTCCATATTTTTTCGTGGATGAAAACGACTGTCAAGTTACCGTTAATGGAGAGCGCTATCGTGTTATGTTGGGAGATCATCAATGACATCAATGATATGTGGTTTCAGCAAGATGGTGCCGCTAGCCTCACAATCGATTTATTGAAAGGCAAATTTGGTGAACGTGTTATCTCGGGAAATGGTCCAGTCGAATGGCTGCCTCGTTCGTGCGTTCTTACGCCATTGGATTTTTTGTATGGGGCTATATCAAGTCACTCATCTATGTCACTAAACCAGCAACTTTAGGTGAGCTTAAAGACAACATCCAATGCAAAATTTCCAACGTTCCGGACGTATAATGTGTCAGAGCGGTGAAAAATTGGATCCAAAGAATCGACCGCTGTAAACGGGCTTGTGGTGTATTATTCATAAAATGTAATGGTTGCATTACACCCATTATAAATTGGAACTCAATATCTCGAAGATTTCTGTGTTTTATTTATAGATATAGTTGTTAATTGAAACCTTTTACCTGTAGTAACACCACATATAAGCTTCACCTCAAGGCTACACTTGTAGATGCTCGCTGGTTTCATTAAATGAATACTTTTTATCGAAAGTCTAATTTCACAGTTATCAATTCCTCTGCGTTACCGCTTACGCGGATACATTCGCAGTCCCCTGCTTTAATGGCTACTTCACTTTAAACTCCGCTATACTGCCATGACTGTATACTTAAGGAAATTCCGTTCTACTAAGGTAACAGCGAGATGTGCCAGCTGGCGTAGGTTGCTGCTTTGGCGGCGATACTCTGCAGTACGTCCACCTTGCTGGGGCTCTTGTCTGATTTGACTGCACATATATCGAGTAGCGCGCATGATATTTCTCGATAGTAATGGGCTTCGCACTCGCTCTGGGTGTCACAGCATTGGTTTTTCCAGTGGTATACGGAAGCTCTCCAATATTAGTAGTTGCGGTACTCGGTGAGGCTCAAACCGTCCACGTTGTTATTGGGTGGCGGTGAATGCTGGTGACACTTAATTATCTTCCATTCTACTGGTGGTACCAGATGGTTTACCGTCCGTTTGCCATGTTGCTCGGTGTCTATTAATGTTGGCGAGAAAATACTACTACTAGTTTGTCAGGCGATGTGTTATGATAGAATCTGAACGGTATTTGGGTGGTTTTCTAGTAGTTAAAAACAATACTAGGTACGTAGAACCTATTTATGAAGCAGTGGCTGATAGGAGAAGCTGTTTGAGTTCTTTTCATCTTACAAATAATCATTATTCTGTGAATTTCTCTACGATTCGTTCATCATATGACTCGGCAAATGGCAGTTTATCATCATGGAATTAATCTGCTGGGACCGATCTTATCGGTTGAGAATAACCCCACCTATGACCAGGTGTAGTAACGAAATCGTCTTTCCACCCAACCACTCAGAATTACATGCAAATGTAACACAGTATAGCACTGATTTCCCATCAAACCGGAATAGAAACTCAGGCTCCAGCCAGAACTTATCAAAATTTTCTCATATGCTAGAACTGACAATTTTTTAAGGAATGTCCTCAGAAATTTTTTTATTTATTTTGCTATAAGTGTGGCACTTCTGGATTGCCTAGCACATAGTGTAAAAATTTTGTAACCTGAGAAACGTGGGGTGAAGCTGATAAAAATCTAGGACTCCTCGTGCTTCGTACCAGCGTACGCCCCCAGAAACCACGTGTACCAAGACGAACCTGAACTCCGTCTTCGAAAATAAGCCTTTTGTCTGAGCAGAAGGAATTACAACGAATTGATGATGACCTTTCTGCTGTCTATTTTGAGGCAACTCAACAGACTTGTGCCATTTATGCCAACAACCGGAGTCCATCCCACCGTGTACCAAATTTTAAGTAAACTCCTCCACCGATCATAAAATACTCATCTGCTTGTCTCAACGGTTTTCTGGAGTCATACTAAAGTGGTAAATAATGATCAAGAGCTCTCCGCCTGCTAAAAGGTATAAGTAACCTTGAGCCTGGGAAAATTTTGACGACCGTGGGTAAAAAATTGCTGACCTTGGTCTGACCTTTGAGACGATTGATAACAGGCTTTGCGAAGGTGTTTTGTGGAAGCCTCTGTGATGTATGCGATTTTGGAGACACATGACGTCACAGGGAATCCTCAATGTTGACTGCTCATGACACCTCAGGGAGTCCCCAATGTTTGGGGTCTATGACCTTGACAGTCTGTTTGACTTTCTTCGTAATTGATGATTTTTTGATCACATACATACACGTGTACACGAGTAGACGATGGTTTGGTTGTAGGAGTGAGGAGTGCGATGATATGTTGAGTGATACCATGCTGTTATGTTAAGGAGTAAGAAATACCTGTTTACATGGCGGTTACTCTCTGTTCACAAAAATCTGTAAGATCATATGATGATATGGTAGTATTAATAGAGAGTGACAGTGTTTTAACTGGTTTTTGATTTATTTGCAAGCAACTGGTCGGTGTTTACAAGCAATAAACATGTGTTCCTCACTAGTTTCCCACTACCACGTTTTTTATGCTCACAACGTTTCTTTTACAAGCTTCGAGTCATGTATGTGGTTTAACTATGTCAGCCATCTCAAGAAATTTCCACTTATTGGAAATTAAAAGACGGAGCATTCTACGGATTAAAAGTTGTCCGTACAACAAGTTGTGTCGACAGCAGGATAAGATTTGTTCAAATTGGTGGTATCCTAGCGGCCGGTATAGTTTGTTTTTGCATACCACTGTATGCTTCGCATTGCAAAAATATCCTTGGTATGGTATCTTGAATGAAGAAAATACTGTTTAGCGTAAAAAAATTGCATATTGATTATATGCATATGGAACCGGTGAGAATACCCATGTGCTAAAGATCTGTTGGTTGTTAGCGTAAATTTATATTTTACCTTTGTATGCACTTGATTTGATGCATTAACCATCATACGATGTGGATGACCAACTCCTAAGAGATGATCATTACGGCCATGGAGATGACGATGGATCTTGAGATAAGATAGTGACATCCACACGTCATGAACATGAGTAACCTGAAAAAATAATTGTTTGAATGAATACTATTTATTTGATACACACTTATGTTGATTAATGCAAATTACGAATTTATGGAATCTGTATATCAGTCAAGTTTTGATATGCAGTCAATATTGTTTGATTTACTAATTGTTTTACAAAAGCCATCTAGCAGGAGCAATCTCCTGCTACTTCAACTTGTTTAGTAAGCAAAATATTCATCAGTTGTCAGCAACAAACCCACATGAGCTTCTTGAGGCACCGTTGCATCTGCAAAAAGTTTGGTGTACTTTTCATAACAGAGGTGTGATTGGGCGTAAGATATGATTATGAACTATGAAGATGACGACGGTTAATGTCGAGGTGTCTTAATACAAACATATAGCGGTTGACGAGATGGCTTAGGGGGTCGTTGGCTGAAAAATTATCATACAATAGATCCGTTTGTGGGTATAAAGTGTGTATGTTAATTAAGGTCATGTATGCATCACAGAGATGGTAACCACTTGAGGTTTGTATCGTGTTGCCTTAGTTTGCGAAAGATGAGATGAAGGCAGCAAGGTATACGAGGTGTGTTCAAAAAGTATCACGAATTTTGAATTTTCGCGGGTTACGTATATTCGAATTTCGATTTTTTTGTGGCGTTATGTTGGTACTCATGTCTGTCACTTATGCCGACAAGCTCGGCCATTTTGAATGTTCACTTAATTGGTGATAGCTGCTTTACTTGCACGTATTTTCAATCGTCTTCGATTTTTACTTATTCAAAAAAATGGATCAAAGAACGTGTATCGAATTTTGTGTGAAAAACGAAATTAAGTGCGCGGATGCATTCCGAATGTTGACTGTGGCATACGGAGAAGCTACCTTGGACCGAAGCAACGTTTATCGGTGGTACAAAATGTTTTTAGAAGGCCGAGAAGATGTGAACGACGAAGAGCGTGCCGGACGCCCGAGCACTTCAACAACAGACGAAAAAAATAATGAAGTGGAGAAAATGGTATTGGCCAATCGTCGAATCACCGTTAGAGAAGTTGCTGAGGACCTAAACATATCGATTGGCTCGTGCCATTCGATTTTTATCAACGATTTGGGCATGAGACGGGTCGCCGCGAAATTCGTACCAAAATTGCTCAATTGCGCCCAAAAACAGCAACGCATGAACATTGCTAATGAGATGTTAAACTCTGTCCGCGACGAACCAAATTTGCTCCAGAGGGTCATAACTGGTGACGAATCGTGGGTTTATGGTTATGACGTGGAAACCAAAGCTCAATCATCTCAATGGAAGCTGCCGCATGAACCAAGACCGAAAAAAGCGCGCCAAGTTCGGTCGAATGTGAAAGTTTTGCTGACAGTTTTCTTCGATTGCAGGGGCGTGGTGCATCATGAGTTCTTGCCACAGGGAAGAACGGTCAATAAGGAATATTACCTGCAAGTTATGCGCAATTTGCGCGAAGCAATCCGCCAGAAACGCCCGGATTTGTGGGAGAACAAAAATTGGCTTTTGCACCACGATAACGCCCCTGCTCACACATCGTTGCTTGTGCGCGACTTTTTGGCCAAAAACAACACACTAATGATGCCGCAGCCACCGTATTCCCTAGATCTGGCCCCCTGTGACTTTTTCTTGTTTCCTAAACTGAAGAGGCCCATGAAAGGACGACGTTACGCTACGCTTGACGAGATAAAGACGGCATCGAAGGAGGAGCTGAACAAGATTTAAAAAAATGATTTTTTGAAGTGCTTCGAAGATTGGGAAAACCGTTGGCACAAGTGTATAATATCTCATGGGGATTACTTTGAAGGGGACAAAATAGATATTCATGAATAAATAAATAATTTTTGAAAAAAAAACAAAATTCGCGATATTTTTTGAACACACCTCGTATACCAAGTGTTTCGATGAAATCAGTAGGTACGTTGATTGGCTACATGGTGACGGAGCAAAAGTAACATCTGACGTAGTCTTTTGTGTTTGTGTAAAAGAAACTACTGCGGGCAAGCTTCATCAATATTTAGATTAGTGAACGTTTTGACTCGGTAATATTCTCGCTTTTAAAACAACACCTTCAATGTGTCCTGCCCCCTTTAGAGCACATCTTTTATATTTATTCAGGAGTTATGATGTGAAAAAAAGCCAAGTCATTTAACAAAAACACGATTTCATCTTTTTTAGTAATTTTCTCAACAAGGTATGTATCAGGATATTCCACAGTAGCTAACTCTGCTACTTATCAAATTCCCTTGATAGTTTTCGAGTTAGTATGTCTTTTGCTGTGTTTTTCTTACTTATTTTATTAAAAAAACTTTAGTGGACTAGTTTAGAGGGCCGCCTTTTTCAAAGACGTTTTTGTGATTGCTTATACGTACAAATTCACATGATTTGAATTTACGTTTTGAAGGAACCTTAACCTTCCTGTAAACATTTGAAAGTATTTGTACTTCATTGGAGGCATTAACGTCAATAAGATGCATCTTAATAACATGATGTTTAGTTCTGTTATATTCATAAAGTAGTTTCGATACCAGGCTGACAGAGTTTTAGTTCCCAGTCATATTGAATTTTTTCCACATAATTCCTTTTAAAGTCCAGTTGAAATGTTCTGCAATGATGCTCTTAAGGGGTTAAAAGTTTAATTTCTTTTCTTTTCATGAGGTAAAGAATGCTTTATTGAAAAACTCTTTTCCATCGTCTGTTTGCAGGTTTCTGGGTACACGACTTTGTTGAAAATTTTTTTCGATTCAGCGGGCTACGTCCTTGCTGCTTTTGTTCTTAATAGGGAGTGCCCGAGCAAACTTTCAAAGTGAATCGGTAGCTGTTAGTAAGGACTTGTAGCCTCAATTTACACTCGAGTATGGAGTCATATCAACCAGAACTGCTTACCAGAGTATTATATCATAGACAGGGAACTGTTGGACTCTTCCAGAAACCCCTGCGCTTATACCGACTCTACACACTCCTTCACACATCTGAAACTATTCTTACTTACCTCCTAAGACCACGTTAACAAAACGCCCAGTTTTATGTTAGATGAAAATCTTTATTTACACTTAAATATGTATAAATATTGCTGCAGCGTTTACTTTAGCTCTCACGCCGTGCAGGTGTTTCCTTGTTAGATTTCCGGCTCGAATTTTCTTCCGTATCCCGTGGTGTAGCTCCTTTGCCTGCTCCCGGAAAAGGGTGCTCTCAGCAGCTGAAGAGGAAAGGCAGGGGAGTCTGCGTGGGTCGAGTAGCTCCTTGCGTTTGAGCTCCCTTTGACCTCCACGCTGGCACTGGTTGCTGGCTGCACGCTCGCTGCTGTCCAGGGGTAAATTGCTTCTGGCTAGGTACTCCTCGTTTGTGTTGGGCTGGGGTCCCACCCTAGGCTCTGCCTGGAGTACCTGGTCCAAGCTACCTTGTGTAGTATGTGTCCAACGGTAAGGGGTGAGGTGTTGGCTTGAGCCGCAATCCTCAACCAGCCTTTTGGCGTTTACGCCATGTGGAATTTTTGTGTAAATAAAGATTTTCCTTGAATATAAAACTGGGTGTTTTGTTAACGAGGCCCTAGAGGATAGGTAAGAATAGTTTCAGGTATGCGGAGGAGTGTCTACCGTAGGCTTTCCAAAGTAGGCCGGTAGGCCCCCATTTATGATATAACAAGAAGTCATCAATACCTCTAATAGTAACATGACGTCGTTTAGAATTTCTGCGTGGCCGGTCTGTGAAGCTCGGTGGCAATTTGCTTCCTACTCATGTTGATTAAATGCATAAGTATGAGTAGTGAACTTGCTTTTATGTTAAAATCTATGAAAGCTTGTGAAAATGATACATTTTATTCATCCCTTTGGAACGATGGTCACCGGACCATCTGGGTGCAGCAAGACGGGTTTTATAGAAAGTCTTTTAAAAAACAACTCCATGATCCACCCACAAATGAAGAAGGTTATCTCATTTGGTATAACGCTGAGACTCAGGCGATACCAAAGGTTCCTGTATTTAATATCGAATATATAATTACAATTCCTGAAGAATTCGTGAACTATGCCGATCATAGATCTCAAAGAGAATGGATACGAAATGCATCGAGAGAATTGAAGCACTTTATCGTGTAGCGTGAAGTTAGCGCGTTATTAGCTGTTGATTCGAATTTCAAATAAATTTGACGTGATGTCTCCCACTATTTTTCGCATCTTGACCTAAATCAATTTTCCGTGCAGGTATTCTAACTTGAACGATGTAAAAGATTGAGCATGACTTACCCTACGAAGGATACGTCCCTGACATGCTTCCTAGAGCTGTTTTTATAATCCCACACACATCACTATATTTTTCATTTTTCGACACAAAAACACTCGCGATCCGTAACAGACTTTTCAGCTTGATTAATTATCACATTTGCAACGCTTTTGCACCAGATTCAACACGGTTTACCTTAAAAAATTGTTATGTGTACAATTTCAAATTCATCTTGATTAGACGTTTCCCATTAATGTGAATTCTCACATATCATATGCTTTCAATCATATGGTTGATATTTTGTTGATAATTCGGGGGTTAAGGTGTAAGAAGAGTGGGATTTTCGTGAGAGCAACTAGAGAGCCACTTGAGTGCGTGGATTCTCTAGCGGCGTGAAAGGTAGGGGGATTTCAATTCGCATGCGAGAGGAAGGCATGTATGTAGTAAAAGTACTTCACTCACGTATGGATGAAAATAAGCTCATTTCGCGTCCATTACTTTATATGTCTTTGATGCCGATGGACCCACGCTCATTGTTTTTGATGAAATGATGTTGAATGCGTTTTCAAGGCAAGTATGTGAACTTTTTACCAAAAGACTTGCAATTTTTTAGTGATACTGGTAACACAAAATATTTTTCATCACGAAAAATTCTGCAGAGATATTTCGCTAATCTGTAAATATCATGTATGTTTCAATAATCCGCGTGACAAAACTCAATTTCATCATGTGGCGAAACAAGTCTACCTGGAAAATAGCAGGGAACCTATGAGGATATATGTAAAAAAACACAGCTATTTATTAATAAGCCTAACTCACGATATAAATGAAGTTTTACGTTTCCGCACCGATTTATTCAACAAAAATTCTGTGATGTGTTATTGAGCATAAGACAGTTTAAAACATGCGAATGATGTAACGAATGAAACAATTGAAGGACAGCACATACATGTTATATGTGCTAAGACATGCTAAGCCGTGTTTGAGGAACGCAATACTTAAGAATGCAGACCCCGAGGTAATGAAAACTCTTTGTGAAATTACAATGAATACCTTAAAAAGAAATAATTTGCTTCATAGTAAGATATATAACTGATTGTGCAAATATAAAATGTGCATGCAAAGGCTAGTAGATGCTAAACACTCAGTTCCACGACAACGTAAAGCCTTATTTCAACGCAGAACTTTTCTATCTACATTACTTGGCAGTGTACCCTTAGGTGTAATTGGCTCACTAATTGAAAAATATGTAAAATAGCAACTAACTCAGCAAGATGCTACTTATGTCACCAGAGTAATACAAAAATTTGAAAGAAACAATTCAAAGTAAAAATAACCAGACCTAGTTTGATAAGGCTATCGATAAGATTTTGAAGAGTAGGAAGTTTGGCAGTGAAGATAAATGGTATCAATACAAAAACGAATTTATAAAATTTTCAAATACAAGGCGTGGAGGCATACCAACCACCTCTTCACTGACTTCTTCTTTAACGAGCGAAAATGCAAACAGGGTTGCAAAAGTCTACGTGATAATACTCAACAAACTAAATTTTTGATAAAACGTGAACAACCAACACAGGCTACATCTGTACGTGCTGAAAATTTATTTGAAGCTTCAGCTGAAACCACACCTCCGAAACGTGTATTACCGGATGCGGCTAAACGGCGAGTACCAACAAGTGGAATAGCAAAAGCACTTAAACCACTATGGAAAGTTCGGAAATCTTCGGACAAACAATGCTATAGGAAAATAACTTTTGATGATGAAATAACAAAATACACAGTCTTATCCAAATCAAATTCAAAATGTTTCCTTTTGACAACTATGATTTAATTTTTTTGTATTATTTGTTAATATGCATTTCGACTGCCACTGGCAGTCTTCTACAGTAACAATGGAATAACTTAAACCTGGGCTAACACAATAAAATACAATATTAGTTTATTCCTTGCAAATAATATTTATTAATTTTGAGGTATTTTTGCCGTTTCCTCGTTAAGTCTTTTATTTAAAGGTAATTTCCTTAGTAGGGTTTTGTAAAATAATTTTACGAAATCCTACTAAAATCGCGTCCTGTCTGCCCGTCTGTCTGTCCGTTCGTCCGTCCGTGTGTCACAGCAGTTTTTCTCGGAAACTACTTAAGCTAGAAACATCAAATTTTGTATGTAGGTGTAAAGTGGTGTTCTCTTCAAAGTTCAACTATAAAAAAATTGTATAAGGTATTTAAGGGGGGTCTCCCCATATAGGGGAGTGACCCCCCGAAAAAAAAATTTCCTTGAAGGTAGGTATCAAATGAAAGGTCTTGATGAGAACTTTTCAAAACAGGTCTTAGTTTGGACAAGTTTGCTTCGAGAGGCGCACAGGGAGGGAAAATACACGAAATACAAAACCCTTCTTACATGAGCGTAGGTCTGTTTACTCAACTTGTTTCTATTGCTTGCACGATGTCCAGCTTATTCATTCGATCTACCACTGTTATTACTTTCAAGTCATCTATGGTGATCCCGTGCTCTTCGTTAATTGCATGTTGGGCCACTGCTGAATTGATATTTGTTTCCTCATTTTATTGAAACCTGTGTCCGTCTGTTCTTCCGTCCATCCCTCTGTATGTCACAGCAGTTTCTTTCCGAAACTATAAATGTTAATGCCATGAAACATTGTAGAAAGGTCAAAAGTGGTGACTTCTTGAAAGTTTTGGGGTGGAAAAATTTTCCAGAGAATTTTGAGGGAGGCTCCACATGTAGCGAGGTGACCCTTCGAAAAAATGTTCACCATCGGTAGTTGAAAGGGCTGTCATAAGGTCTTAATGAGGTCTTTTCAAAACAAAATTCAAAATTTCGGCATCATAGCCGAGAGGGCAGGGGAAGGGGAAACGTACAAAATTTTGGGTACCGTCCCTCGCGAATGGACATCTTTTATCCGAAAAATTTGTAAAAAATTATAAATGTAGGCCTTTATGAGTAGAACAACGACAAATATGTCGGAAGTCGAAATTCAATCAAATTTGTTAGAAATGGTATGATTTGTATTAAGTTTTACATTTTCTTAATTAAAACCGTAATGGTACCCTGATATACAATAAAATTTGATGCACAAATGGTTATTCATAAGAACTGTGAAAGTTTGAAAAAGATCCAATAGTGATTAGCAAAATTATAGCGGTTCAAATTTTGCTGTATTACTATGCAACAATATGCGCTGTGTTACTATGGAATTATATGGCTATATAACAATATCCGCATTTACTGACTCAATCATTAGAGATTCGTTACGATTTGCATGAAAGTTTAAGGAATGATAGGCATCATGGATATCTTTGAAAATTTGTTCATTTAGTGACATCATTAATCGTAAAACGAAATGGCGGCTATTTTAAATGAGAAGATTGAACAAATTTGACTTATTTATCCCATACTTTGCTATTTAAGACATATGCTTTTAACGGTTGATTGAATGGCTGAAAATGACAGGTGAGATAAGTTGAGCAAGTAGGAGAGTGCTCCTGAGAGAAGAGCTTTATAATCATCCTAGGGTTTGAAACAAGTTTTCGTATGGCATGAATCGATGATTTGAATTATTCATTCAATACTTGCATAAGAAATCATTGAAATTTATGTAAAAGATGCAGAGTTTCTTTCATAAGTACATAAGATGCGCCATTTTGTCAAGCTTAAATAATTTTCTGAATGCTCAGCCATTTGAACATGTTTACATGAAACAATATTTCTTATATTTTCATGCAAATCTGAAAAAATAAGCGCACCTAGGTCAATTTCAAATATGCATCAACTATCAACACGTGTTATTGCTGTTATATTTCCATAAAAATGAAATGGCGATAACTCACTTGATTATTATAGGTTTCCATGAAATTTTGTTGCCATAAGGATCTTATATTAACCTACATAACTTCAAAGTCTTAGAAGTTTAAAGGCACCGTTCCTTTTTGGGGAAAATGTAAAACTTACAAATCATACTTCCATTAACAGAGCCCTTGTATTCATAAAGGCCTACCTTTGCAATTTTTTTACGATTTTCAGCTCAAATTGTCCAATCGTAAGGGGAGGGGACGCAAATATTGTTCATACATTTTGCCTCCCCCTGGGCCTCCTGACGCACAAAATGACTCATTTTTCAAAGTGATTATACCTTTAATCTGATATCCTACTCGACTACATCTGATGAAAAAAATTGTTTAACGGTCACTTCATTACTAAGGGAACCCCCCATAAAAATTTTAAAATATTTGATAGGACATAAATTTTTGATAGACCATCAATTCTGACATTTTCACAAAGTTTGAACTCGTTACGGAAGCCGCAGTCCAAGTTTTACTCATTCCGTGTTCCCTCGTTCCTCTCTGTGTACTGTAAATGACAACATACATATACGAAAAGCTGCGGATTGTAATCAAAGCATCTGTGGGCGCGGCGTCGTATCATGGATTAGCAGCAGTGGGTGTGTATCCATACTCCAGTATACATAAGGTATGCTGGTAATGCAACAAAATTGGGGCAGCCGGTAGGATATCAGTTTTGCAAACACCATGATGTAGCGCATTGTGTAACAAGATTAAATGGAATGTAAATCCTTACTCCTAGCCAATATGTGAAACCACTCAATTCCTGTATGATACCATTGCTACTTACACTGTCAACAAAACTAGATCAGTATTATCTAATTTGAAAAAATCAATCACATTGATCAATCTAAATAACAAAAATATAACAAGTTGAGTAAACAGACCTACGTTCATGTCAGAAGGGTTTTGTATTCAATTTACAAAATGCAGTCACCAGATCGAATCAAATCAAGAAACATGTCAAAGACGATTTTATTGGAGAAAATATGAAAAAAGAAGATCATACTATTATTAACAAAGTTGAACGAATTTCGACTCCTGAGGTCTTTGTTATTGTTATACTCATAAATATCTCCCTTGATAATTATTTCAGATGTCCATTCGCGAGGGAGGAAACACATTTTACATGTATTTCCCCCCTGTGCCCCCACTGAAGCAAAAACTGACAGTTTAAGAACTGTTTCCAAATGCTCCCATGAAAACTTTCATTTCATACTCATATCGGCTACGTTTGATGAATTTTTTTTTTTCAGGGGCCACTCTCCTGTACTGTTATCATCGATTAATGGCCAATTTTTTCGAATCCTAGAATGGTTACAAAACCCTTTTGCTAGGAGCTATCTCCCGCCTCCTTGACTTGTTTCACCTATGAGCATTAATTGTAGGTGCTCATCTTCAGTCATTCATTAAATTGAATCAAGTGTTCAAAGCATGCACCTTAAACGTTGAAGCTGGGAAAAATTACCTCAAAATTATTCGATTTAAAACAGCCACTATTTTATTTTACGATTACTGATACCACTAGCTGAACCGATTCTCAAGGATATACATGACACCTATCATTCCTGAAATTTTCATGCAAATCCTTGCAAAACTGTAGTGTCTGAGTTGGTAAAAAGCGCATGTTTTTCCACAGCCATATGTTGCCATAGTAATAAATGCAGCGCATATTGTTCCATAGTAATAGAGGAAAATTCAAACCATTATAACTTCGCTAAATATGATTCAATCTTTATGAAACTTTCGAGATGGGCTAATTTTATAAACACTCATCTGAGTATCATCATTTGTGTATCATTGAATTTAAGGGTACTGTTAAGATTTTATTCAAGAAAACATAAAATCGATAAATCGTACTATTACTAACAAAGTTGAGTGAATTGCGACTTCTCACGTATTTGTTGTTGTTGTACTCACCAAGGCCTACATTCCTGATTTTTTTCAGACTTTTCGGATCACAGGTGTCCAATCGTGAAGGGGGGGGGGGGCATACAAATTTTTCGTGTATTTTCCCTCCCTGTGCGCCCCTCGAAGCAAACTTTTCCAAACTAAGACCTGTTTTGAAAAGTTCTCATCAAGACCTTTCATTTGATACCCATATCGGCTACCTTCAATGAAATTTTTTTTTCGGGGGGTCACTCCCCTATATGGGGAGACCCCCCTTAAATACATTATACAATTTTTTCATAGCTGAACTTTGAAGAGAACACCACTTTACACCTACATACAAAATTTGATGTTTCTAGCTTAAGTAGTTTCCGAGAAAAACTGCTGTGACACACGGACGGACGGACGGACAGACAGACGGACAGAAGGACAGACAGGACGCGATTTTAGCAGGGTTTTGTAAAATTATTTTACAAAACCCTAAAAACGGGACTTGAAAGAGATAATTGGTTTAAGAGTAAATTTGTTTGCATGAGTTGGCTTATGTTGTATTGGGTTATAATAATTAAAAGTCATTTGTTTCACTGTTCTTACACTTGGATTATTATTTTAGTTTCTTATTTAGCATTTGTATTGAAAAATGTTCTCTTGTATATAAATTTTATATTCATTTCACGCGATTTGTTTATTTTGTTTGGACTTTAATTTAATTACATTAGAAATTATTTCTCAAATGTCCAATCGTTAATTTATTTAATCTAATGCGTATTTTAATATCCAATCAATTTGTGAAACATAAGTGGGCAGCGACTAGAAATTTTACTAATCGCTTAATCTCATTAAATGCTGTAAGGAAATTATTCAAATTATTCTTTCAATTTAAAAGATAAGACCTGAATATTCAGCCGCGTGTTATTTTTATTATTATTGGTTCAATTGGTTGAGCGATAAAAGGTGTTTTGTTGGCATAACGATGGAGACGCGTTTGTTTATTCGTTATTTATATTTTCATTATGCATGCTTGTGTTTAATATTTACTTGTACTGTTGATTGTTTTGCATGTAAGTCAACTGAAACCTTATATCTTTGAAAATTTGTACGATAAGTTATGCTTGAATCGTTTGGATGTTTGTTTGAATCATTTTAAAACAGCCAAGATTAAATTTTGGAATATGATTGAATTTCTCTGCGTAAATTATTGGATATGAGTATTATTAGGGTTTTGTAAAACCCTAATAATACTCATATCCAATAATTAACGCAGAGAACTACTAAAATCGCGTCCTGCCTGTCCGTCTGTCTATCCGTCCGTCCGTCCGTGTGTCACAGCAGTTTTTCTCGGAAACTACTTAAGCTAGAAACATCAAATTTTGTATGTAGGTGTAAAGTGGTGTTCTCTTCAAAGTTCAACTATAAAAAAATTGTATAAGGTATTTCAGGGGCGCCTCCCCATATAGGGGAGTGACCCTCCCGAAAAAAAAATTTCATTGAAGGTAGCCGATATGGGTATCAAATGAAAGGTCTTGATGAGAACTTTTCAACACAGGTCTTAGTTTTGCAAAGTTTGCTCAGAGGGGCGCACAGGGAGGGAAAATACACGAAAAATTTGTGTCCCCCCCTCGCGATTGGACACCTGTGATCCGAAAAATCTGAAAAAAATCAGGAATGTAGGCCTTGGTGAGTACAACAACAACAAATACGTGAGAAGTCGCAATTCACTCAACTTTGTTAGTAATAGTACGATTTATCGATTTTATGTTTTCTTGAATAAATTCAATGATATTCAGTACACAGATGAGTGTTTGTAAGATTAACCTATCCCGAAAGTTTCATAAAGATTGAATCATATTTAGCGAAGTTATAATGGTTTGAATTTTCCTGTATTACTATGGAACAATATGCGCTGCATTTATTACTATGGCAACATATGGCTATGGAACAACATGCGCTTTTTACCAACTCAGACACTACAGTTTTGCTAGGATTTGCATGAAAATTTCAGGAATGATAAGTGTCATGTATATCCTTGAGAATCGGTTCAGCTAGTGGTATCAGTAATCGTAAAACAAAATAGTGGCTGTTTTAAATTGAATAATTTTGAGGTAATTTTACCCAGCTTCAACGTTTAAGGTGCATGCTTTGAACACTTGATTCAATTTAATGAATGACTGAAGATGAGCACCTACAATTAATGCTCATAGGTGAAACAAGTCAAGGAGGCGGGAGATAGCTCCTAGCAAAAGGGTTTTGTAACCATTCTAGGATTCGAAAAAATTGGCCATTAATCGATGATAACAGTACAGGAGAGTGGCCCCTGAAAAAAAAAAATTCATCAAACGTAGCCGATATGAGTATGAAATGAAAGTTTTCATGGGAGCATTTGGAAACAGTTCTTAAACTGTCAGTTTTTGCTTCAGTGGGGGCACAGGGGGGAAATACATGAAAAATGTGTTTTCTCCGTCGCGGATGGACATCTGAAATAATTATCAAGGGAGATATTTATGAGTATAACAATAACAAAGACCTCAGGAGTCGAAATTCGTTCAACTTTGTTAATAATAGTATGATCTTCGTATTTCATATTTTCTCCAATAAAATCGTCTTTGACATGTTTCTTGATTTGATTCGATCTGGTGACTGCATTTTGTAAATTGAATACAAAACCCTTCTGACATGAGCGTAGGTCTGTTTACTCAACTTGTTTGTTTTGCTCGCGAATGACGAAATATGAATTCAGCACTCAATTTGCAATTTGAAAGTAATAGCAGTAATAAAATGGAAACTAGTGGCAGTCACGCCGATAAGTCTCGGCAAACTTTTATAATAAATCGAAAAAACTAAGAAGGGGAGTGGTCCTCTAAAAACCCACTGTGGGCAGCCACCCTGCCTTGAGTCTAAGCAAAAAGTAGATAGCCTCTGAGCATCGACCGAAGCTGTTGGTAGACACGCTATTTTTAGTTACAAGTCGGTAAAGAAACCGAAAATAGCCTCTAAGCTGTTGCCCCTAGTTGTCAGTGGACACGCTTTTTTAGTTGTAAGTCACTATAGAAATAAATAGAAGCCCCTGAGCTGCACGACTTTAACTGTCGGCAGACACGCTTCATTTAATATGAAGTCCATATGCCAACCAATCGGAGCTTCTGTGTTGTTGAACTAAAATGGTTTGCAGTCACGCTTCCACTAGTCACTACGTTTCCTCGCTCAATAAATACATTTTAACTGCTAACTTCTAAATAACTTACCATTGAAACCCCAGTGAATAACACGAAAAATTTAAAAACCCACCCATTTACACGTATCCTCGAGATCGAGAACAACAATTTGAAGGAACGGCTAACGAAGTGACCTCGTACGGCACTGTACTGTCTTCCAGCAAAGTCTGGGATAGCGTTACGCTCAACCAAACAGGCACTCACTAGGGAGAAATTTTACGGAATATATAGGGTCTTAAACGAAGGCCGAAACTATGTAGAATGCTCCCATGCCCAACTTATAGTGATAGTTTTGTTTCGACCGTCGTTTATAATACTCTTTCTCGCAAAATATTTTTGACGCAGTATTTCATTGTATCTCAACTGCTAACTACTAAATAACTCACCATTTAAAACCCTGTGGACTACGCAAAAATTTAAAACCCACCTGTTACCCACCCTTCCATATTACACGTATCCTCGTGATAGAGATCAGCAATTTTAGTGAACGGCTAATGAAGTGACCTCGCACGGCACTGCACTGTCCTCCAGCAAAGTCTGAGACAGCGTCACGCTAACCCAAACAGATACTCACTATGGAGAAATTCGACGGAACATATAGGGTCTTAAATGAAGGGCGAAACGGCATGTTTCCATGCCCAACATATAGTGATAGTTTTGTTTCGACTCTTTCTCGCAAGATATTTTTAACATAATATTTCCGCTTCCCACGCTTCCACTTTAAATGCATCCTCGAGATCGCACGGCGCTGCACTGTCCTCCAGCAAAGTCGGGGACAGTGTTACGCTAAACCGAACAGATATTCACTAGGGAGAAATTCAACGGAACATATAGGGTCTTACATGAAGGCCCAAACTATATGCTCCCACGCCCAGCATATAGTGATAGTTTTGTTTCGAGTCTTTCTCGTTAGATATTATTAACGTTATATTTCTGCTTAATATTCCACCAATTTCCAACCCTTCCACTTTGCACGTATCCTCGAGATTGAGATTAACAATTTTAAGGAACGGCTAATGAAGTGACCTCGCACGGCGCTGTTCTGTCTTCCAGCAAAGTCTGGGACAGCGTTACGCTAAACGTAACAGACACTCACTAGGCAGAACTTCGACGGAACATATGGGGTCTTAAATGAAGGCCGAAACTATATGCTCCCGTGCATAACATATAGTGATAGTTTTGTTTCGACCACCTTTTCGAATACTCCTTCTCGCAAGATATTTTTAACTTAACAGTTTGCTGAAATCATTCAAAGTTTATATCATCACTTTCAAGCTTAACATCTTTCCTTGTAATTTGATCCCCTCAATAACATTTATTATAACACACCCAACGTTTCTATATTTAATAAAAAATTTCAAAATAACACGTAATCTTCAATTTATCAATAATCTGCTGCTTTTTACACATATTTAAAAGACAGAGTGGTATAATTCAAAAAAAGTTCTCTTCGTACATGAGTGTGCAATAGACAATTTCAACCAATCAAATAACGATTAAAGGCATATACCTTAAAAGCTACATAGTCCCACAGCAAGCCCTACCCACTACAAACTAAATAAAGCTAACGTAATAGAAACAAATGATCTTCATTATAATTACCCGCCAACCACAAATTAGCATGTATAATGTACATAGCATAGACTTCCGAGCAATTGGCGCATGTGAAAGCTATGAAAACAAAAAAAAACATACAATTTGCTCATACGTTATTGCAGAGACAAGACTATTCTCTTTCAAACCTCATTAAGCACCTTCATGTAAATTATTAACTTTGTTTCCCACTAACAACAATAACGATCCACAATAAGAGAAAAACTTAGGTCCCACACTCATTACCCGACAATACTCGTACATAAAACCAATTAAAGCTTTAGCAATGAAATAGCAACAACGACTCGCAAGTCACATCGATAAAAAGCTATTCTCTTGCAAAGCTAAAAATTCCCGAACAAAAACGATCGTATTGATCTTACATTCCCCATGTACAATTTAATTGGGTTGTTCCCAAAACAGAAGAGCATCTAGAGCTTCATTCACTAACAAAATTTCCCTACTAGCCTATTAACATATTAATTGCAAAGTACATAACCGAAAGCTTATTTAGCAAGCTTTTCGTTATAGTCCATGAAAATTTAATAAACAAGAAAAATCGAACAAATGAAGGAGTTTATTTTCAAATTGAAAATCATAGAAAGCCTTGAAAAATGTTAAAAGAAACATTTCGTTGAGTAAAGTAAAATAAAAATTTTCTTTTTGTTTATTTTTGGAAACATTATTTTTGGTACCAACAAAAGTAATAAACGAAAGTCTGAAAGCGAAAAACAAACGAAAATAAGTGTAACGAAGCTAACGCAATTACAAACGAACTTTATCCTCGTACAAAATACAGTTTAAATCTTGAAAGAAATCTGAACAAAGATAAAAGCAAATTAATGTGACAGTACAAGAAATAAATGAAAAAAAGCTAAAAAGAAGTTGTGTAATTTAAATAACACATGGTAGTAGATAGATACATAAGCATTAAGAACAAAACATACAAAAGTTTTAACAGAAAGCCTTTCATGTAAGGTGACAAAAATCAATTAACTCAAAATAAATACGAAAAACATATTGTAGAAACAGTGTATAAATTTGAAATTAATTATAGTTCATCATAAAATAAATTTGAATATATCTTTACGTGCTTTAACATTTCATTATGTAAGTAGACAACAACAACAAGGAAATAAAAGTAAAACAAAAGAAGAAAAAACAAGTTGGGTAAACAGACCTACGCTCATATCAGAAGGGTTTTGTATTCAATTTACAAAATGCAGTCACCAGATCGAATCAAATCAAGAAACATGTCAAAGACGATTTTATTGGAGAAAATATGAAATACGAAGATCATACTATTATTAACAAAGTTGAACGAATTTCGACTTTTGAGGTTTTTGGTATTGTTACACTCATAAATATCTCCCTTGATAATTATTTCAGATGTCCATCCGCGACGGAGGAAACACATTTTTCATGTATTTCCCCCCTGTGCCCCCACTGAAGCAAAAACTGACAGTTTAAGAACTGTTTTGAAAAGCTCCCATGAAAACTTTCATTTCATACTCATATCGGCTACGTTTGATGAATTTTTTTTTTCAGGGGCCACTCTCCTGTACTGTTATCATCGATTAATGGCCAATTTTTTCGAATCCTAGAATGGTTACAAAACCTTTTGCTAGGAGCTCTCTCCCACCTCCTTGACTTGTTTCACTTATGAGCGTTAATTGTAGGTGCTCATCTTCAGTCATTCATTAAATTGAATCAAGTGTTCAAAGCATGCACCTTAAACGTTGAAGTTGGGAAAAAATAGCACAAAATTATTCAATCTTCGCATTTAAAACAGTCACTATTTTGCTTTACGATTACTGATACCACTAGCTGAACTGATTCTCAAAGATATACATGACACCTATCATTCCTGAAATTTTCATGCAAATCCTTGCAAAACTGTAGTGTCTGAGTCGGTAAAAAGCGCATGTTGTTCCATAGCCATATGTTACCATAGTAATACATGCAGCGCATATTGTTCCATAGTAATACAAGAAAATTCAAAACGCTATAACTTCACTAAATATCTTTATAAAACTTTCAGGATAGATCAATCTTATTAATAGACATCTACGTACTGAATTTCATTGAATTTAAGGGTACTGTTGAGATTTTATTCAAGGAAACATAAAATCGATAAATCATACTATTACTAACAAAGTTGAATGAATTGCGACGTCTCACGTATTTGTTGTTATTGTACTCACCAAGGCCTACATTCCTGATTTTTTTCAGATTTTTCGGATCACAGGTGTCAAATCGCGAGGGGGGGGACACCAATTTTTCGTGTATTTTCCCTCCCTGTGCGCCCCTCGAAGCAAATTTTGCCAAACTAGGACCTGTTTTGAAAAGATCTCATCAGAGAGACGTATAAAGTTCGAGCATTAATGGAGCTTGTAAAATTTTTGCCATTTATATTTACTTGCATTATATTTGTTAGTACTTCAGAGAGAAAAGGGAATTCGAAAAAAACCAATCTATTCATTTAAGCTTTAACTGTTGCTCGGGCTAGCGCCTTGAGCACGCAGTTATATTAACGAATCAATTGATTAAAAATCCAACTGCTAGCCCCGGGTACAAAGCCTTGGGACGCTAATACTCAGGCTAACGCCTTGAGTATGCAGTCAGATTAATAAATCAATCAATTGTTAGTTCAACTGCAGACCCCGGGCATAACTGCCTTGGGGCGCTTATACTCGGGCGGATGCCTTGAGTACGCAGTTGAACGTTTTCTAAATTCGCTTATCCCGGGCTAAGTGCCTTGGGATAGAATAAGCTCGGGCGCATGCCTTGAGCTAGCGAATGGAGAAATACTTCTGCATTTTCTTGCTTCAATAATTTTCTTTTATACTATAACTATGCTGACTTTATTGCTCACCAACTAAAATAATAAAGACAATTCACCAATAAAATGATCAAAGTTCAATTGTGATGTTTTCTGTTTAATGTGTTTAATGCCATCTCTCTGTGACTGGTGCAACCACAAAGCTCAAGCTTCCACTCGATTTGCCTCAGCTAATGCGTGTTACTAATTCGTTCTACTGAGGCGGTACGTGTGATTGCGAAGTCTTGTGTATATATGTTTGATACTTAATATGAGTATGGATACACACCCACTTCTGCTAATCCATGATACGACGCTACGCGCACAGATGCTTTGATTACAATTCGCAGCTTTTCGTATATGCATGTTGTCATTTACAGTACACAGAGAGGAACGACGGAACACGGAATGAGTAAAATTTGGACTACGGCTTCCGTAACAAGCTTTGTAGCTTCTATAGTTTCTGAAGAAACTTCTTGCGTCCCACGGATAGGCGGGCAGACGGACCGATGGACAGACAGGACGTGAAACCAGTACGTTTTTGTAAAATTTCTTCCAGAAAGCCCTAAAAATCATGGAGTTACATTCAATAACATAGAACTTTGCGATTGAAATTCGTTTGACTTTGCTAATAATTGTAGGATTTAGTGTTTTCGTTAGTAAAACCTCACTAGTATCGTCAAATTGGATAAAATCAGCCATTTAAGAAGTTCTTTAAAAGATCCTAACAGACTTTAAGTTTCCATAAAATTTACAGAAGCTGAAGCCGATTCCTCCAATTACAACAATTATATACGATTTTTCGACTACATGGGCTTCTCATCGAACTAGACACTATATCTTTGATTGGATCTTCTCAAATTTTTAGATATGATATGGTTAAATAAATACACTTCCAATTGAGTTCAGTTAATGATTTTAGCAATATTGAAACAAAATGTTGGCTGGTTAAGGTCAAGTTTTTCATAGCAAGAAGAAGATGTTTTTGTGCAAGTTGTGAACATTTTACTTGTATCAAATCAGTCTTCAATCCATATCTGCAAATTGTAAGTTCTGTCAACCCAATTTTTCATGGTATGCTTCCATCTCCTTCATGATCCTCAAATCTAACTGTCGATAACCTTTTTGTTTCGCCTACATACATTTTTTTGGTTATTGGGCCCGTTATTTTATAGACGCCACTTTATTCGAATTTTGATTTTTTATCTTTTTCACAGAAGAATTGACTTTAACTTTGTACTTTTGCTCGTTGCCAATGCATCAATATTATATTTTCCTAGCTTCCTTTTGATATTCTTGAACAATTCTGCATATGGAACATTTATTTTTAATTGTCGCTCGTTTGTTTCCCTTTCTGTTTACTTCAAATAAAGTAGACAGTTTGTTTCTTGCTAAATTTTGCTTCTTTTTGTTAATTATGTTGATGATTATTCTCCTATCAAAACTATTCACTTCCGCTGTTTCCAATATGTATTATTTTCTTTTTAAGGTTTTCTAACACAATTTTACTAAACCCTACTAAAATCGTGACCATCTGTCCGTCTGTCCGCTTATCACAGCAGTTTTCTCGCAAACGATATAAGCTAAAAACATTTAAGTTTTGTACGTAGGTGCAAAATGAGTGCTCTTTTCAAGGTTCAACTATAAAAAAACTTTAAAGGTATTTAAGGGGGTCTCCCTATACAGAGAGTTAGCCATTGAAAAAAAAAACAAAACGTTGTAACAAAAGGTTGTAACGACCGCAGAAGTCCCCGCAGTTGCAGACATTCAGTTTTAGCAGAGGGGTGAGTAACCCGGGGTGGCATACTGAGACCGGCTAGTGCTTAGTCGTGTCGTGGGTGTTCCGGAATACCCTCTGCTTGTGCTGAGCCACCATACACATAAAAAACTAACACGAAGGGTTAAGGACAGGAAAGGGGAGGTCATTTTATGAAATGAAAGATTATTGTTTTTAGTACTTCATAGTTTTGTATTTTTAATTAAATTTAATTACGAAATACGGATGTAACGAGTCAATTTAAAAAAGCCAAAAAAAAATCCGGTGAATAAGGCCCCTTTACAAATTTTAAGTAGAATAAACTAAGGCCCTATTATTGCATAAAAACAGTAAGAGTGAATGCAAACACAAAATGTAAAAGGAAAAATATAATAATGAAATATTTATAAAATAGAAAGAACGATACGTAATTACTTACCCCTTGTACGGCTGCGGATGCGGGGCATTGCTAGAAGTTATCAATTAATTAAATTGAATTTGGTTTATTTTTATTTACACAGTTTGCACACTTTAATCACAAGTCGTTAAAATTGCCGATAACCTTTCTAATAATTCGGCGTATATGTGCATTATTGTCACTCAATGAAAGGGCACAACGAAATTTATTCATGATTCGTCAATGATAATAAAAAAAATTCTCCTCTTTAACGTATTCACTTACCTTACGCACCAGTTACTTTAAGTCATTACTGACTGCTCCCAGAATTTGAATGTAGAGGTGCAATATCGTTTTGATTGTCACACAATGAACGGGGGCCACAGGATGTAATCACACTAATCCCGGAAAATCCAAATTTTTCTTTTCTCACACAACTACTCTACCATCCAATTCTTAAATTCCCATCTCGTAATCTAAATTAAAATTACGTCTAATTTCTAATAAAATCACTTTTTAAATTCAAAATTAAAATCACATCTTAGCTAACAAATTAAAATCAGTTCTCAATTTCCAAATCAAAACCACTTTTCAAATGCCAAATTAAAATCACATCACAACTTCCAAACAAAAATTCTTTCTCAAATTCTAAATTAAAAAAAAATTTTCTTTTCCCGCCACCGCACAAACTCACTCCCCTTTCAAAGCCAAAAGTCGATTATTTTCCCCCGGATTAAAAATTAACGCACCGTTAAAAGCAATTGCTCTTATTTTAAAGTCAAATACTGACTACCATCAACTCCCAAAAAACCAATCCCGCAATCCATCCATTCCCAATTACCGCTGCCGCAGCCAAGTAACGTAATCGAAGTTCAATAAACTTCAATTCCGCTACCCATACATCTTTTCTATTTCGATAAACGCAACAATTTCGATTTTGCATATATGGTTATTTGCATAAACATGATAGTGTTTCGTTATATGCAAATCGTCATATACGAGTATATGCAAACAAAGCTTTGCCAATATCCCAAAAAGAGTGTTTTCCTGCACTTGGAAGAACTTGAACCCAGGGTTCCAGCGGACCTCCGGTCGAGAGTCCACGACGCTACCAACGGAGCCACCTTCGATTGGTTTCCCATTCATCGAATTAGCAACTTGAACTATGCACTTTTCTTAATGGGCATGATAATGAAATTTGTTTGTAGGGAAGCGTGGATGAATTCTGTTAGTAACACAAGTGAAATTTTGTTGATGGGAGCTAATGAATAAAATTAGCTGGTATGAAGAAAAGAAGGTTTTGTTGGGCAAAGCGTATCGAATGAAATTTTGTTAATTGGAAGTAATGCATGGAGTTTTGTTAGTGGGAAAGTTAAGATTATTATTATATTATTAGTATTTTTTTTGTTATTATAAATAAGGTAAAAGAGTAGGATTGACATGATGGGAACATAAAAATTATAAGAAAATTGTTAAATGTTGATAAAAATAAGTAAATATACCGAAAAAAGATATATGTGGAGATATACGATGTTACGGTGGCAATTTGAAGTTACGAATGGGAGAATGCTGGTACGCCAGAGACCAAAATAAGGTCTAGGTGAGAGCTTGTCTAAACAGGTCTTAAACAGAGGAGCGTATAGGCAGAAGAAATACACGAAAAAAAGTTAACAACATCGGTATTTATAAGTACACCTCTTTGATAAGTTTCTTGACTTTATTCGTTACTAGTGATTGCATTTCGTAAGTTCAGTACAAAACCCTTCTGATATGTGTGTAGATCTGTCTACCCAACTTGTTTATATGTGTCGTCTGCTAATAACACGCTCAGTAGCCTGTGTATCGTACTGATATATGCGGCCAATTTTCGCGGGTAAGTGTGCGGAAATAGTTCTTAGGATGCTGCAAAATATCCTAAATACATCAAACTCTAACTTGCCTTAATTCCGAACGATTTTTTAATAATGAACAAGGATCGCTCCACTTAGCTCTCTTACCATTATAAACTTAATATTCATATAGATTTTAACAACCCAACAGCACGTTAGAAGGCAGAATAGCATGAAAGAAAGTGGTGGAAGCTGACGAATAAAGGGCAGCTAAGAAAAATTGAAAAAAAGGCGAGGATATCCTTAAAAGTGAAGAGCAAACCCTGTAATAACTTGACAAACGTATGTGATAGATATAAAATAAAAATATACAATGGTCAAGGAACCAGTTAATAACATTGAATTTTGTGAAAATTAGGCGGACAAAGCCCTAGTGAAGATTCTCATTTGATTGGAAGAGTCCAGCACCGATAGTGGCATCATTTGTGAAAATGTTGCCCTTGGAAGAGCGAACTCCCTCCGTCAGTGTTAAATAATCGTGTATCACATTGGGCAGCGGAACGTCACACTGCCGTTCCGCTGCCCAATGAAATAAATATATACAATTAGTAGAGTCGGAAGTTATGTAAAGATCAAAACATACGCAGAAAGGTGATTGTAAATCGATAAAACCGAAAACGCCGCATGCGATCCAAAAACAATTCTATGCGTCATCGTTTGCGCAAGTTCCTGTTATTCATATTGTTTTTTCCCTCTGTCCAATGTGTTGTGGTATCTAATTGTTACATATTGTGATTGTATGCCATTTGATTCGTATAAGCAATTTTTTTTCGCAACGCCTGGGAATGTCCTGAGGAATCGGACAAAAGCCGTTATTTATGACCCATCTTCAAAGCTGGTCGGGCCGTCATTCGCCTTCCCTGCGGCTAACAAAAGTTTCCGATAATAGGGTATTAAATGAAAGGTCTTGATGCGAACTTCTCAAAAAAGGACTTAAACTTACAAGTTTTGCTTCAAGGGGTTCAGGGGGAGAGCAAATATGTGAAAACGTTGTGTCGCCCCTCGCGATTGGATATCTTTAACCTGAAAATCGTTAAGGTAAGTCTTTACGGGTATAATGGCAACAAATACCTCAAAATTCGATCCACTTTGTTAAAAATTGTACATACTATAAATTTTAGGTGTTCACGTATAAAATCAATATCGGAACGTCAAAGTTTACAAAAGATATAGTTTAAGTTTTCTGATAGCAGTTGCACGTGTACAGCTTAGCCACAGCCAATTGAATATTTAACAATTATAACAACATTAACAAGAGATACTAGGGCGATACACGTTTTCAACGAACCTATCACAAGAAATATACAGGAAATGGTTTGTAGCATTGATGTGTTATCATGACTATTTAAGCAATGGAGTCAAACAACTTGAAATAAAATGGCGGAAAATTTGAATACATAGTAACTAAGACTTAGTTCTGTTGCGAATTCCGGCGTACCAACTTCCTCCTATTCGCAACTTCAAATTGCCACCGTAACATCTCCATCTTCCTTTGGGCATTTATACATTTTTCCCTGGTCTTTATTTAATTTTATTAAAATTTTTCCAATTTCCTTATAATTTTTACCTCCCCATCATCACAATCCCACCCTTTTCCCTTATTTCCAACTAAAATAATATAATATAAACTAATAATTTCAATTTTCCCACTAACAACATTCCATTTATTAATTTCCACTAACAAAACTTCATTCAATACCTTTTTCCCTAACAAAACCTAATTCCTTCCTTCATACTAACTAATTCTATTCACTAGTTCCCACTAACAAATTTTATTTTTTTATACTAACAAAAATTCTTTTGACTTGGAGAAGGTGGATAAGAGTGATTTATTTTCGCGAAGAAGATTTTTTGTGGAGTTCTTCGATGCCGACGGGGAGGAAAACAATCGAAATGTTGAGATTGGAAAATTGGTGTAAGGAGTTTTAACATGAAAGATTGGCAAATAAAAGCCATCATTGTGATTCGGGGAGTTTTCGGGGGTGAATGAGCGGAAATTTGAAAGGGTAGTGATCTTATAAATGAAAAGTACCATTTGCGGGAGGGATAAAAGAATTTAAATTGCGTGTGAGTGAAGTTAAGTGGGCTAAACACTCGAGAATCACATAATTAAGTGAAGTGAAGCCGAAATAAAACAGTTTTGGTTTAAATCACATGAAACAAAAGAAATTTAAATAGTTTTGAATAGGAAAGATGATTGATTTAGAGTAACAGTGGTAATAAAATAAAAAAATAACAGTGGATTCAGGTTGTGGTGGATGCCGTAAAGAAAATGAATGTATGGATTAAAAACAAAAGTTTATTAACGACAAGTGAATCAAAAACCAAACGCGGGTCTGAATGTAATTAGTAACGGGATCCCTGAAGGATGAATCTATAGTGCTGAGTTTCCGAAGAGAAGATCTACATCTTGTGAAAACTGGCCGGTTTAGGTTGCGTGTAGAGTAGTATCAACATTTTTTTTAAATTGAAGTTAATTTTCAGTGCCCTCCCCTTCAGTTGCCGAGCGCTCTGCAGCATTAATAGGGGTGAGTAATTGTGCATTTTTTCATTATATTTTTTATTAATTATATTTTAATCATATTGGAATTTTTTTATTACAATTATCCCCTTAGTATATATTTTTTCCTTTCAATTAAAAATATTGGCTGCTTTTTATAGCACTGGTGAAATTTATTTATTCATTAGTTAAATTATTGAAAAACAAAAAGAAGTAGCTTGTTTATAATAATTTTTTTTACATGAATTGTTGTTGTGTTCTTTTTTTCCTATTTCAATAAATCGGCCACTATATTGTAAGCAAGAATATTTTTTTTCATTTCTCAAACACGGCCCCTGCCTTCCCGTCCTTTTCCCTCTGTGTTAGTTTCTTTGTGTAAGGTGGCTCAGCACGAGCAGAGGGCGTCCCGAAAGTCCCATGACACGACTGAGCGCTAGCCGGCCTCAGTATGCCACCCCGGGCTACACACCCCTCTGTAATTCTTAATGTCTGCAACTGCGGTGACTTCCGCGGTTTGCTACAGTTCTTTGAACTCAATTTATGGAATCTGTAAATTAGTCAAGTTTTGATATTTAGAAAATATTTTTTGAGTCACTAATTGGTTCACTTTTCTGGCAGGAGTACTCTCCTGATTTTTTTCGGATTTGTAGCTCAAAGGTATTTTGCAGTCCCCTGGACCCCCTGATGCATAGAATGACTTTTTTTAGATTCTGAAAGTGCTAAGACCGTTCATTTGCTACCCTATTCGACTACATTTGACGACAAAAATTATTTAACGGCCACTTCGTTATTCATGAGAATCCCCTTTAGAAAATTTTGAAATAATTGATATGACCTAAACTTTCGAGAGACCACCACTTCTGACCTTATCACAAAGTTTGAGCTTTGTAGCTTCTATAGTTTTAGGCGGGCAGACGGACTGATGGATGGACGGATAGAGGGACAAGATGCTAGCCTAGTTCATTTTCATAAATTTTCTTTCACAAAGCCCTAAAAATCATGGAGGTACATCCAATAACAAAAAACTTAGAGGCTGAAATTCGTTTAACTTTGCTAATAATAGTAGGATTTAGTATTTTCGTCAGTAAAACTAAATTAGTATCATCAAGTTGGATGAAATCAGCCATTTCAGTAGTTCTTTGAAGGATCCATTTATTATATAAGTTTGAATAAAATTTATAGTAGCTATAGCCATTTGAATTTCCTCCAATTACAACAATTATATACGATTTTTCTACTACATGGGCTTTCCATCGAACCAGACACTACTCCTTTGATTGGATCTCCTCCAAATTTACAGATAAGACGATAACAAAAATACATTTGAGATTGAGGTCAGTCGATGATTTTAGCAATATTGGAAGAACATGTTGACTGCTTAAGGTCAAGTTCTTATATAGCAAGAATATATTTTTTTGCCCACGCCGTGGGTGTTTTTCTTGAATTATATCATTCTACAATACATATCTACATATTATAAGTGAAGTACAAAGTCCTTCTGCCATGAACTTGGTTCTGTTTCCCCAACTTGTATTGGTATCCTTCTGCCATCTTCTTATGGTCGTCAAATCTATCCGTCGCTAACCTTTTCGTTTGGCATATCTGGCGCTTAATCTTGTATACGCACCTTTTTTCGAATTTTATTTGTAAATCTTTTTCACTAGATAAAATTGACTAGCTATGTGCTTTTGCTCGTTGCCACTGCCTTGATATTATATTTTCCTAGCTGCCTTTTAATGATCTTCAACAAGTCTGAATATGGAACCTTTAGTGTTATTGTCCGTTGTTTGTTTTCTGTTTTGTTTGCTTCAAATAAAGTAGACAGTTCATTTCTTGCTATGTTTCGCTTCTTTTGTTAATCGCATCAATGATTGTTTTCCTATCAAAACCATTCTGTTCCGTTGTTTCCAATATGTACTCTTGTTCTTTTTAGGGTTTTGTACTAAAATACTAACCCCTTTTGAAATCATGACCTGTGTCCTCCTGTCCGTTGGTCTGTTTGTAACAGCAGTTTTGCTCCAAATCTATAAACGTTACGTCCATGAAACTTTGTGGAAAGATCAGAAGTGGTTACTTCTTGAAAATTTTGGTGTGAAAAATTTTTTCAGAGAATTTTAAGGGGGTCTCCCCATATATGGAGGTGACCATTCAATTTCGGTATCATCACCAAGGAGGAGTAGGGATATGTATTCTGGTTAACTGCGTTTTCTCGTTGTGGGGCCGCTTTTGACGGCGTCCACCACCAGCAGCTTATTGTGCCCTGACGTCTACCACTTATTTTCTGACTGTGTCAATTGTACTTCCAGGGTTCACAGAATTCAAAATACCAGCTAAATAAATATCTGTGCATGTGAGTCTTCTTTCAAATTGAAATTTTCATTGTTATCTTCCACTATCGTTGACAGTTTCTCCCCGTAGAAAGGAATGGCTTCGTTCGTGGGTGTGATCATTTTCTTCACTTAGCTCTCATCCTCGGATTTGTGGAAAACGACTGCAATTTTATTTTTGGACAATGTTTATGTATGATATCTACAACAATATCAATTTTCAAATCCGTCAATGCATTGATATTGCCCAAGTTCACCTGTTTCGCCAAACAACGTTCCATTGGAATCAACAACCTCGACAGCGCTGACTGAAATATAATCAGAACTTCCCGCGGAGGTATTTCACTTTGAACGAGATACGCTTCCAATAAATCTAGCACAAAAAGGAACCCTATTGCCTCCTTATCGTATGCAGAACTTGCATTTCCCACCACTTAGAGAACCAACTGAAAGGCAAAATTACAAAACAAAACCACGAGCACACTTCCTAAATAAACCAACGGATTCACTTTGCGCACCAATAAAATCACGACAGTCACACGTAATAGTTAGAAAATAAAGACAACAATTCAAAAACTGACTTTTACATATTTTTTATTCACCAAGATTTCAAAGATAAACAAATTCATGTATTCTACTTATCTACTTTTCCTCGTTGAAGAGCCCCTTTGACAGCGTCCACCGGCAGGAGACTATTGCGCCCTGACATCCACCACTTATTTTTTGGCTGTATCAATCGTACTTCCAGCTCATTGCAAGGTATATTCGCCTTCAACCAAATTTCACACTCGAATTTTCCGCACGACTTTCAAAATCAAAGATTTAGAAAATCAATATTCGCTTGGCCCAAACTTGACGTCCCCAATATCTTCCCACCTTCAACTAAAATTCAACCTTCCAAAGACCAAATCAAACTCTGAACTTTTACTTTTAATATCCGCTTCAATTCACTCATTCGTTGGGAAGGAAGCCGCCCGTTCCCTTTGCCCGCCTTTTTTTGCCGTAATAAAAAATATGGGCTTTTTATCGACTCAGGCACTACAGGTTTGCTAAGATTTGCATGAAAGCTTCAGGAATGATAGGTATCATGAATATCTTTCAAAATCTGTTCACCTAGTGACATCAGCAAATGAGAAACAAAATGGAGGCTGTTTTAGATGAGAAAATTGAATAAATTCGAGTTATTTTTACCATACTTCAACACTTAAGGTATATGCTATTAATGCTTGAGTGAATTCGTTAGTCAATAGCTGAACATGAGAGGTGAAACACGTCGAGTAGTTAGGAGAGCACTCTCACCAGAAGGGCTTTATAAATAACTTAGTCATCAGCGTCTTATATCAACCTATACAACTAAAAAATTTTAAGAAGTTTAAAGGCACCGTTTCAATTTTTGAGGAAAAATGTAAAATTAACAAATCATACTTTTAATTAACAGAGTTGAATGAATTTTGATTTCTGAGGTATTTGTGGCCCTTGTACTCATAAATACCCCCTCTGAATTTTTTTCAGATTTTCAGCTTAAACGTGTCCAAGCACGAGGGTTGGGGACACAAATATTGTTCGTACATTTTGCCTCCCCAGGACCCTCTGATGCATTTTTCGGATTCTGACAGTGCTGAAGCCTTTCATTTGATACCCTACACGACTACATTTGGTGAAAACATTGTTGACGCCCACTTCGTTATTAAGGAGAGCCCCTCTTAAAAAATTTCAAATATTGTTCGCACATTTTGCTTCCCCCTTGACCCCCTTAAGCATAAAATGACTTTTGCTTCCCCCTTGACCCCGTTACGCATAAAATGACTTTTTTAGATTCTGAAAGTGTTAAAACCTTTCATTTGATACCCTATTTGAACACATTTAATGAAAAAAATTGTGCAACGGCCACTTTGTTATTAAAATTTGATTAGACCTAAGCGTTTGAGAGACAACCACTTCTGACTTTTGCACAAAATTCGTGCTTTGTAGCTGCTATAGTTTTTGAAGAAACTTCTTGTGTCTCACGGATAGGCAGGCAGATAGACAGGCAGGCAGGACGCGAAACTAGTACGTTTTTATAAAATTTCTTTTACACAGACCTAAAAATTTGAAATTTATTTAACTTTGTTAATAATAGCAGGATGTAGTATTTTCGTCAATAAAACTTTTTTAATTTCATCAAATTGGATGAAATCAGCCCCTTAAGTAGATTTTCAAAAGATCCTTATAGTTATAAGTTTTAATACCATTTACAAAAGAATTTCCCCCAGTTACAAGAATCATACACGATTTTTCTATTACATGGGCTTTCCATCAAAACAGGCACCTCACCTTTGATTGGATCTCCTCCAAATTTTCAGATATGATGTGGTCAAAAAAATACATTTAAGCTTGATGTCAGTCAATGATTTTAGCTATATAGGAACAAAATGTTGGCTGGCTAAGATCAAGTTATTATATAGCAAGAATATATGTACTCGTCGTGAAAGTTTTTCTTGAATACACATCTGCATATTGTAGGTTAAAGATGAAACCCTCCTGATATGAACGTAGTTCTGTCTTCTTTTTTTTTCGTAGTACAACAGCCCCTTTCGGGCCTTCGCTTAGAGATAGTTAGAGTATCTCCATATCATGATCGAATGTATCAGCACTCTACAAGGTGATATGATCATTATCACGCTTTGGCCGTGTGTGTCCGTCCACCCAGCTGCGATACGTTCTGATTTTAAACCAGCACGTATCATAACTGAACAGGTTTATAGTTCGTCTGAAGTGTCACTCAAACTAAATCTCGTTGACGCCAATCATAGTTCTGTCTACCCAACGCTAAAGGCCATTTCATCAACGGAACATTGTCCGCTTTTATTCGCACAAGTTTATCTGTTTTGGGGTTATCTTTTTTCTCCAGCGACTTTGATCTTTGCTGAAGACGTTGTAGGTACGTCTACTTCCTTCGACAGGAGTGTTTCATTTCCTGAACCATTTGCCACATTTCAGTAGAGTGCAGTTTGCTTCGCAAGGGTCATCTTTGATCTCAAATATATTGTATCTTGTAAGAATATGGTCATCTAAGCAAACCACCCGAAAACCGGCATAAAACTGTTCCGAAATTTCAATTGCACATTTAAAAAAATTTATTAATTACTCAAACTACTGTATTGTAAATTATAAAATTTAGAAAAAATTTTTTTTAATATTTTTATTATAAATATAAATTTATATTATTTTAGTCAATAAATTTGTTTACTTAGTATCCGCAGGCCAATTCTCTCTTTTTTTAAAAGCCGTCGGGCCTTGCTTTGTTGTGTGAGCAGGCGCGTTGTGACTACTTCGAGTCATTTTCAGTGTCTAAAGGATGTGTTGAAAGGAATGATATTATGTAGTCGTAGTATGGGTTGAGCGGATGGGTAATTAGGTCAGGTAGTAAAATACATCAGGCAGTGAATTGCGTCAAATACTAAATTAGGCCAGGTAGAGGGATATTAGGTTGTTGTTTTTTGCTTGTTGGATGTCCTTTTATTCTGTTAATCTTGTTTCCATTTTCGTCTAAGAGTGTGGTCTAGTACTGAGAAAATTGCGTTGGAATTTGTAATAAGTTGTTCGTTGATAATTTTACCGTCTGTTTTTCTTTGTTTATCTATTTCAAGCCTTTCTAGGATATCAAGTCTCGGTCGTTTGCTTTGTTTGTGTAGCAATTTCATAGAGCCCCTTGTGCGTGGTTTTGTAGATGTGTCGCATCATTAGATTCTGCCTTGTTGTGTAAGAAAGATCGTAAGTACTCTTTGTACCTTGTCGTTAGTTTTCGTGTTGTCCTGCCTATACATACCATGTCGCAGTCCTTGCATGTCAGTTTGCATACGCCGCTGTTTTCGTGTATTGATGCGGCATTCAGTTTTGGTTTCAGTTTGTTTCCAATTTTGTTGTTAGTTTTGAATTAAGTTTACAGTTTGCATTTCCTAAGAAAGTTTGAAGCGTTGAATATCTCTTTGCCTACGTATGTAAACGAAATCCACTGTTGGTCGTTCTTATGAGTTTCAGTCGGTTGGCTTTCCTTTTTCTGTTTTTACTGTGTGACAAGTTTGTCAATGTCGCATTGTTTGTATACGTTATTATTAGCTATTCTGTAAATGTTGTTTAGTTGATTGGAGTAGTTAGTAGGAGTCGTGAGGATGGAGTGAAGCCTCTGCACCATCAATCTGTACATTGCTAGCTTATGTTGTGCGTGATGGTTAGATGTTTCGTGTATGGTATGATCAGTTGTGATTGGTTCGCATGTCACAGTTAGGTCCATATAGTTGAGTTGTCCGTTTATTTCTTTTTCTATAGTGAATTTATGTTCGGGTAAATTTAATTCATATAGGTAACTTGTTCATCTTGTTTATTTTCTTGTCAGTCAATAACGACGGAACAGTCATCCACACATCGTCTGTAAAATATTACATTGACTCTTTTGACAATTTTGGGTATCAAGACTTCTTCTAAAGATGTAAGAATATTTCTGACATTATTAACGACATTGGATGTCCCATTCCCAGACCGTCCTTGGCAATGTATGTGTTGTTATTGAACTTAAAATAGTTCTGCTTGATTGTGGTTTTTATGAGTTTGAGTACTTGATCTGTAAATCGCCGGTTGTTGTTGAATGAAAGTTTTTCTTTTAGTATAGCCAGTGTTTCATCAACGGCTATAGACATATAGAGGTTGGTGATGCCTAATAATAAAATTCGACAAGTTTCAGTCAATTTTAAAGAGATGGTAGAGTTTGCTTGCTCACTGCTGTTTTTTAATGCGTATTTGTCATCAACATGCATGACATCATCCATTATCGTTGCCAAGTACCATGCTAATTGGTATGCAGGAGCTTTTTCATTAACTTTATTATGCAAATCTGCAAATTGAAATTTCTGACATGAGAACACTGATATAATACATGCCACCCATGTATTGCATTGCCGAATGCAATCTGACGTGGCTGAGCTAGAGGCTCGTCTAAATTCACCATTGCGGCGTAGAGGTTATGCTGGGATTTGGATGGACCGAGAATTCTGCTTCCGATTGCCACGCAGCGAGGTCGGAAGGATAGCGCCGGGATGACACCTTCACTACGAGTGTCAATGCGAGCTTAAATGTTTCGCAGCAAGTAATGGTAGTTCGTGGAGTTTACTTTCAGACTACCAATTGGATTCGGAAAAGAATATTAATTAGTTGACGCGATCGCAACTAGATTTGAGATATCACATTCAATATTGATTTGCAAAGATGTTCAGTGTTTGTGTTAAACAGAAAGTGTTTAATTCTGTGATATCTTTATCCCGATGGTTTAGAATTAACAGAATCCAGTGTGTATAAACTTAACTTGTATAAACTTACCTTTAAGATTTACAATCCAAATCCATTATCATACAAATAATTTAATCATAAAGCTCATTGCCTTAATTTGTATTCAATTATTTTATCAATTAAGTAAAGTAATTCGAACGGAAATTCTAAATAAGCATATTCTATCAAATACATTGTACTCATTGTAATGTTCCTTAATTGTTGTGATAAGTTTGGTTAAACTGCAAGTAATGCTATTGACCTATTGAAATGTAATTTGCATGATTTGCTGACAACAGTTAAACAGATAGTTATAAATTGTAAAATATTGTATTAATAAATCAGTTGATCAAACGATATCAACTCGGGCGTTTCATTCGATATAACAGCAGGTTCAAGTGCCTGGTAGTATACGTATTTGTATTTGACACTCAGCTCAAGTGCTTAAGTGTTGTTTTGGTGAAAAAGTGGTTTAAGTTCTCGACTGTAACTATACGTTCAAGTGCCTGTTAGTTACATCCTTTTATTCTGACAACGTTGTTACCAAGTTTAAGTGCTTGTGTAACAAATAAATAAATATTATTTTTATACATAGTGTATGAATCGATACATATGATAATCAAGAATTATTATTTGTAATACAAATTCCAATCAATGCTATTCATGTATCAATTTATCTAGTAGAACTGCTACATCTCTTGCGTATACTCGTCTATAAAAGATTTTGCAAAAGAACTAAATGAAGGATTGATACTAAGAAATCGAAAATCTGTGCAAATCAATAGCACTTGCAATGCAAGATTGTGGTATTCAAAGGTATTTGATCAGTGTTCCGTTTGTATATTAAATATAAAACTTAATAAAATATTCGAGAACGTCTTCATGAAGGAAATCTAAAAGTAAGGAGGAAGCCAACCCTATTTCCTTGTTGAGCTTTTGAGTGCAAGAATACGGTGGCTGAAAAACCATTTCAATAGACCATAGCTTTTCGAGATATTTTAAAACTCTGTACAGACTGCTATACCTCCTAGACCAATCGTGACGAAGCAACTAAAGTCAAAACCTTTTGGAAATGTATATGTTCATCTGTATTCATCGTTCATTGTTTTGGCATGTTGTCTGGCATGTTTGTGTATTGTTGAGATCACTCAATATCTTAGCTGAAAATGTATTGAACCCACTTAACGACATCCATTAAATTTTAATCAATTTGGAGAGAAGGTGCAAATACACTACGCTTTTGACTGTTAGATTATTTTATCAATAAACGTATGTACTAGGCATGTGCTATGATTTCTCCATGCTAAATGTATCTGAAACTATCAAGTAGAAAAATGAAAACAAAGGAATAATGATGGACTGTGAAATTTGAAACTTGGTCTTTCCTTTTCAGTCGAACCTCACCGGGTATGGGAACCGCCACTATAATGAGCCAGGCATCGGGTGAGCTCACCCCTTCTGAATCGTTACATGTGCTCTTGCAGGATAAGCTGGCCCTCCGCTTGCGTGCTTGTTTATGGCATAGGGTTTGTGATTCCCTCACAAAATACTATGATATAAATTTGGGACGTTTGCATTTTTCATTTAAAGGAAAAATTCATTCAAATTATATTTGTATGAGTTTTTAACTTACATAGTAAATATGGCCACGCTTATATTTGGATCTTGATCGGGCATGCGTAACTTTTGTGCATACGCTTTTTTTTTGTGAGGAGTGTTTGAATGATTCACCACAAAATAATTTTTTTTTGTAATTTTTATATATTTCCTTTAGGTGTACTAATTATTATAAATATTAAGTTCTTTCCAGAAAATGTCCACGAACCGCACACCTGAAAAACGTCGTTTGTGTTGAGGCGCGGGGCCGATGGCACTGTGTGTTATTTGTCAGCAGGCGAAAAATGATTTCATGCCACTTTGAACGCTGCCGTGCAGCCATCAGATCCCTGTGTGGCCCAACATCTCATGATCAATCGTACTTGCCCACTTTGCCGACAGCCAGCAACTTCTGCAGTGCCATCGACCAGCTATAATGAAACACCAGCTACACAAGGGCCGGTGCCCAAACATAAGGACCGCCGAAATCAGGGTTCACCACTACCCGAGGACACTGACACCATGGAAAGGGCTGGATTAGTGCCACCTTCTGAAGGGCAGAGCCGAACTGTATCCGTGGAGGCAACAGTCTTGCAGGATATGATTTCCCTACTGCAGGGCTTGAACACCCGGATAGCCGCTATGGAGAGTAAGCAGGAAAACTCGCCGGTAGCATGTCCTCGAACACCTCCGATCTGGGACTCGGGCTCAAGCCCTTGGGATTTTCCGCTGGATTTGAGACACGCGCCTGAGTGAAATCTACCCAGTTCCTCGATGAATCCCGTGGCTCCGATGTACCAGCACAGGCTGAGCCAAGTGCAACCACCGACTCTTGCTCTAGTGGCCCCTCCAGATCAACGCAGACCTTCACATCCACCGTATCGGTTGATGCCGACTCAGATCTCCAATATCATCCAGGACTGGAATCCCCATTTTAGCGGGGAACCAAATGCCATCAACGTGGAGGTCTTCTTTGATCGGGTGAAGTCCCTGATAGACCAGATATGGGCAGGGGACCACACGGTGCTCGCCGGCTTTTGCCGATGCTACTGAAGGGTCACGTACGACGGAGATACTCTGTATGGCGTTTCCCCCCGTTGACATAGACGAGAGGGTCCTGGATGAAATTCATGCCAGGTGGCAACGTTCAAAAGAGCCTTTCTGTAAGTTTTGAGCCAACACCTTACGACTAAATGAGCGGATGACTCAAAAATAACTGCTGCGGGTGCCAAAATGCAATTTGAGGCTAGAACTCATCCATCGCATTACAAATTCTGACCCTCAGGACATGGCATTGCTTCTAGGAGTCGACAGGGAAAAGTCGAGGAGGATCTCCGAGAACGGCCATACCTGTAGACTAGACCAGGTCCACGGCGCGGAATTGCAGAAGTGGCACAAGAGAACAACACTCGAAATCTTGAGGATACCACCAGGGAGTCACACGAGGTTACGGTAGCCGCCGTGGGGAACCTCAGGACCTGCTGGAACCACACGCAAACTGAAAATTGGTTTCTTGCATATCGGGCAGAGCGAATGGCTTTCAGCTACGGATGCGGTAAGCCTGACACCTACTCCCCGGATTGCCAAGATTGCGCTACTTCAAAAAATGGACGAGCAAGTAGCCAACCACCTCAGCGGTACTCTAAAGCTCCACAGTAGGTTGCCAGCCTGTTGCAAACCCCAATATTGACGATAATACACCAGCCTTGACAATCATAACTGCTGGGCTCCTCTCTTCCGGAAGCCTCTCTAACGACAATTTTGAAGCGAGCACCGCAGTTGCTGACTGAAGAATCCCGGCAGCCACGAACTAGCGTATTTAAGCCATATCACGTTCGACTGCAGGAGTACCGAGGGGCTCGAGAGCGAATTTGTGCTTCCGAAGAAGTCACCTCCCACCCGCGCAAAGCAAAATGGTCCACTCGTCGTTGGCAGAGGTTCCGCAAGAGAATACGCACCTGCCATCAAACCCTAAGCTTATGCGAAATCCCGGAGGTTTCAAGAGCGACACCAGACCTTACGCACCAACCAAAGTGTTGGGCGAAATCAATATTGCACTGATTGACACGGGTACAAGTGTGAGCTGCCTTGCCTCAAGCATCGGCTCAAAGATACTCCATCAACATCATACGGTAGTTAAACCCTTGCGGTCTGAAATCAGCACAGCTGATGGCACCAAACATCCTACCCAGGGTAGATTGACAATACCCGTGACGTTTGGAGGTCAAGCTAAGGATTTTACTTTCTACATTATCCCTTCACTGACTCAGAACCTGTACCTTGGCGTCAATTTCATTCTTCAATTTGGTTTAGCCCCAGATCTTTTCGTGGACTCACCCGCTTCTATACCTGACAGATTCAAGTTAACTTCTAACCAACGATAACGCCTGGAAGCATCCATCGCAGTTTTGCCATCTTTCGCTACGCAAGGCCTTGGCCGCACCGCCCTGGTCTCACATGTTATCGATGTTAGCGATAGTAAGCCAATAAAGCAGAGACACTACGCCATCTCACCGGTCACGGAAAAGCTAGTGTCTGAAAGGACCTGGTCCTCACCGGTAACGCTGGTGGTAAAACCAGGTAAGGTCCGTCTTTGTCTAGATGCCCGAAAATTCAATGCAGTGACTGTTAAACATGCGTCCCCTCTTCCGCTTATCTATGGAATATTGGGAAGACTGCCGAAAGCACACTACATTACAAGTCTCGACCTAAAATATCCACTTTGGCAAATTCTACTCGATGAAGGGTCGACGGATAAAACCGGTTTCACTGTGCCCGGGCGACTACTATATCAGTTCGTCACAATGCGTTTTGGCGGGTGTAATGCTCCGCAAACAATGACCTGGCTGATGGACAAAGTAGTTCCACCTCATCTGAAACACCAAGTGTTCGTGCACTTGGATGACCTTCTACTCATCACAGAAACGATTGACTAACATTTTCTTCTGTTGCAAGAAGTAGCCCTACATATCAGTAAGGCGGGACTCACCATCAATGTTTAGAAAGGCAAGTTATGACCGAAGTCCAATATCTAGAACATGTCATCGGAGATAGCACCATCAAGATGGATCCGGACAAAACTTGGGCGATTGATGAGTTTCCGTTACCGAAAACCGTTAAGCAGCTACGACGTTTTCTCAGAGTATGCGACTGGTACCGAAAGTTCATTCAGAATTACGCAACTGTTTCAGCGCCTTTGTTGGACACGCTCCGGAAAGGTAAGTGCATTTGGACCGAGCTCAGTTGAAAGGCATTTGAAGAGCTCAAACAAGCCTTGACAGCTACTCCAGTCTTGCACAGCCCTGACCCCTTTTCTATTCATTTTGACGCAAGTCAACATAGAGTTGGGGCCGTGCTAGTGCAATTGACCGAAGAAGGAGAGGAAGCTCCCATTGGTTTCATGCCCAGTAAACTGAACTTGGTCCAAAGGAACTAGACCGTATCCAAGCAAGAATTTCTGGCAGTGGCGATGGCTGTCAAGAAATTCCGAGCGTTCATCCAAGCCACCAGTTTGAAATCATCACGGACTACGTTTGGTTACAATTGCTGGTCAACCCAAGCAAACCAACAGGAACGTCTGGCCCGATGGGCTCTTAAACTGCAAGGTTTAAGTTCTCCATCAACCACAGAAAAGGGACTCAAAGCATCGTGCCCGATACTCCCTCACAAATGTTTTCACTCGAGGGAGCAGAATTGATAGTGAATGACGATGATCCCATCGACATAGACTTACGCAGCCCGCATTTTAGGTCAGGCAGCTAAAACGAGTTAAGGCAAACCGTCGTGACCAAGCAAAGACAGTTGCCTGATTTGAAAGTGATAGAAGGCTATATTTATCGACGTAATGAATACGCAGCCGGTGATCCATTGCAGGAAGAAGAGTCCTGGAAACTCTGGGTGCAGGAAGAAATGACTCACAATGTGATACTCTGCACACACGACTATCCTCTAAGTGCCCACGGTGGCAACGGTCGGACACTTCGGCATCGTAAGAAGTGCTTCTTTTTGCTTGAAATATCATCTCAGGTCAAAAATTATGTACGCACTTGAGAGACCTGTAAAGGCACTAAAGCTTCATACCAGCCTCTTTGAATTCCTATGAGTCAATTTAACGTTCTGGAGCACGTATTCTAACGTCTGTATTCAGATCTATTTGGTCCCTATCCTTGTTCTTCTATGGGATATATTGGAGCTATCGTTATGCTGGATCAGCTCTCTAAATTCCTGCTTGTGGAACCTATTCGCAAATTCACGACTGTACCTATTGTGAAATTTTTAGAGTCAAGTATTCCATGTGTTTGGTGTACCAGAAATCATCTACTCGGACAACGGAGTACAGTTTCGATCCTGGCAGTTTAAGAGTTTACTCGAACAGTATGGTGTCAAAGACCAACTGAAGCCCATACGCTATCCTCAATCTAATGCATCAGAACGTTTGAATTGCACCCTGTTAGCCGCAATCCGTTCACATGTTCATTGAAACCAGAAGGACCGCAGATTGTCCACCATCACTTGCGCTCTGCGGTCGTCTTATCATTTCGTTACCAGTGTCCCGCCTTACTTTGCCACCTTCGGACAGCACATCATTTGCCATGGCAAATGATACAGGCTACTACGGCAAGTGAAGTGTTTGGGAGATCCCGTCATTGCGCTGGAGCCCCACAAACGCTAAGGAGACCTGAGCCAACAAATCGGATGGAAGATAAAGACCGCAGGACGTGCAAATGAGACGCATGACACCTTGAGGTCTCGACCTGCCGATTTTAAAGAAGGGAATTAGGTTTTTGTCGCAACTCTTGCCAAAGTGACCCGGGTGGGCATTACAATAAACGTATGTATTAGGCGTGTGGGATGATTTCTCCATGCTAAATGTATCTGAAACTATCAAGTAAAAAAAATGAAAATAAAGGAATAATGATGGATTGTTAAATTTGAAACTTGGTCTTTCCTTTTCAGTCGAACCTCACTGGGTATGGGACCCGCCACATTGGCTTGCCCCTCCACTATAATGAGCCAGCCAACGGGTGTACTCGCCCCTTCTGAAGCGTTACAGGTGCTCTTGCAGGATAAGGTGGCCCCCCGCTCGCGAGCTTGTTTATGGCATAGGGTTTGTGATTCCCTCACAAAATACTATGACATAAATTTGCGACGTTTGCATTTTTCATTTAGAGGGTGAAAACATTCAAATTATATTTGTATGAGTTTTTAACTTAGATGAAAAATATGGTCACGCTAACATTTGGATTTTGGTCCGGCTGGGGTGTGCGAGGGGGCACCGCTTCCACCAGAATGCCCCACACTTTTTGGGGCCATAAGTATCGTCGGCATCGACGTAGTCCGCTCAAGTCCACCTGTTTTCTTCCGGCCCAGTTCGTTACTGGCTATAAGCAGTTTCAACCCTTAGTAGGTTTCCTCGATCTTGGCACCAGCCGGTTCGCGCTAGATCGTTTCAATACATGAATGTGAAATTTTTGGTAGTGGGTCTTGTGCTGGGGAAAAGAATCCACCACATAACACCGCAATGCTATCCTGCCAGCGCATTCACGCATCCTCAGACAAGACCAATCTTGGCGAAACCCACCATCCTCTCTTGCTAAGGCAACAAACCATCGCTGCAGTCCTCCACGGACATTTATCTACACATACTTCACTACAAAACCCTTTTGACGTGAACGTAGTTCTGTCTACCTAACTTGACAGATATAGCTTGAACTAGACCATCTTACCCTGGATGTGTTGTTGCAAACAGTGTCCATTTTTATTAGCGTAAATTCATCTTTTTTCGGATTCTTTTTTTTCTCCAACCACTTCGATCTTTGCTGAAGACGTTGTAGGTACCCTTCGGTCTATCTTCTCCAAAAGGAGTGTTTCATTTGCCACCTTTTTAGTAGGGTGCAGTTTGCTTTGATCTCAAATATATAGTTTGTCTCCAGTAAGAAAATGGTCTCGGGTTAGTGTGGCTACATCATTTGGATCGTCTTTTGTTTTTGTGTAAATGGACATGAATTCATGCATGCTCGAATCTGAGCGAGTAGTGTGTTCATTTCTTCTTTATTTAATATTTGAGTTCCAATTGTTTTACAGAAGTGAGGATTCATCGATTTTACGCCAGCTTCCCAAATTCCACCAAAATGTGGACTGCTGGAAGGGGTTAAATCTCTACTGTATACCGTGATGGGCAACTTCAGAAAAGCACGCTTGAAAGAATGTCTTGTAAATGATTTAGAGTTGTTTGTTGGCCCCCGAAAAGTTGGAACCGCAGTCACTGCCTTGCTACAAATCTTTTGATGGCTGCAATGATTACGTTTGTGGAGAGGTTGGACGCCAGTTCAAAATCAAACGTTTTGATTGCCATACATACAAAAATTTCAATGTAGGCCTTTGCAGTTTTGGCACCTCTTCTTCCATTCCATTTCATAGCTATTGGCCCTGCGTAATTAATTCCCGTTTGTACAAAAGGTTTTTCTAATTGCACTCTCGAGGCTGGTAAGTTTCTAATAACTTGTGTCCTTGGCCTAGTTGTTATTTTGAAGCATGTTATGCATTCTCGGAGAACTTTCTTCACTTACCAAGTATTTCAGGCGTAACGTATTTAGGGTCAGGTGGCAGCTACCGTGTAAAGTTTGTTAGAGGGATAATTGTATCAATAGCTTGGTGAAGTGACCCTTTGGGATTATAGCATAGTGTTTTGCTGTATTGACCGTACGTGCAACCTGAATGCGTCCACCCACCCAAAGGAGACCTGCATTTGTCCTAACGTGATTCCAGCGCTCAATGGAGCTATGCTCTTGGAGGATATTGACGCAATTTGTATAGTAAATCTTCCATTTTGAAGCAGAGCTTCGAGTACATGAAAGCATAACTGTTGAATCCGTGGAACACAATTGAGAAACGTTGGTCTGGTTTTATGCACTCACAACTTCATTCGATTGGTTTACTAGCAACACTGCTCCATTAAGTTCTAGTCTTGGAATTGACTAGATCCATCTTTTGTTTGGCTGTGAGAAGTACGATGTCTCGACGTTTTTGCACGCTAGCTTGCTTGAAAGACCTGCATTCAAAAGGCTTATTAGCTGCCTTGCACACTGGACATGATTTCTTTAAGTCCAATAGAATTGTGTTCACCTTTACTGCCTTTGGTTTTGTTTTCCTAGGACATAAAGCTTCTAACATCGAAAATGTTTGCTTCGAAAAATGCAAAAATTGTATCAGGGATGGAATTTTATTTAAATTTGAGACGTGCCGCTGCCATTCTCTTCTACATTCCTCATCAAGTTTTTGATTTACCATATAGACTCCCGTGAGTGCAAATGAATCCATCGTCAATGTTTTGACACCTATCAGAAGTTTATTTACAGTATCCAACATTCGCCTTACCAGATGGGTCACTCTTTGTGCAATTTTTAATATTAAATGAGCGCTGCATCATTTTTTGTGCTAAGACACGATGATTGTCATATCTTTTGCATAACAAAGTCCATGCAGACTCATATTTGTCCTCAGTTATGCTCAGATGGCGTATCAGCTGCTCGGATTCTTCACAAAAGGCACTCCTAAGACACTGCGGCTTTTGTACCTTGGTTAAATATCCATTCTTGTGCAGTATGTTATCATATAGGTCCCGGAATGTGACCCAGTCTGCATGACTGCCACTAAAAGATGGTACTCGAAGTCTTTTTAACTCAATGGTGTCAAGCTTCATGGCAGGGGTTAGATAGTGCTAAAGTTTTACATTCAACGGAATATTCATTAATTTTGTATTGAAACAGAGTGAGGAAATCTAGCACTAGATATTCTAAATTTTCATACTCTGTTTTGAAATTTTCAAGCTCATCCTTCTTTTCTTTTAGTCGCCCGTACATCCCTTCATGTTGATCTGTACATCAAGTCCACATCATTTGCAATTTTCCCATTCTTATTTGGAAATACGCGAGACTATGACGTGACCAACTGACCTTTCTGAAATTCGTGATGAGCTTTTGAATGACTTTGAACGCTGTCTCCAGGTGATTCATGTTGGTTCCGAGCTGTGTTCAAGCTGCTCAGCCTCTGACGTCGTTTTTCCCAATACCTTGTTGCTGGTTGAAGGTTCCGCCCAGTCCAACTGTGCACCTTGCAAATTCAATTAATGCGTTGACGGTCCTAGGTGCTTATTGCAAGCTCAAATGTTGTTATTGCAAGTCCAAATGTTCTGTTAATTTCTAATATCATTGCTGCAAAATCCACTTCCAGTTAGATCCAGCGCGATGGACCAAATGTTCCTGCGTGAAGTAGATAAAAGACGTTAATGACTGTTGTAATAACAATGAATTTATTTTCTACCTTCTGTTTCATTTATGCATATTTTTTGCAATCATGGAATATTTTTGCCCAGCGCGTGGACCTTCTCAATCAATTTTAACATTCTTCTTGATTGGTTTCTTGCATAAACTGATTAAGATGGCAGTAATTTCCTATAAGAGTGTAAGCAATTTAAAAGTTTGTGCAAATGCAAAGTTAAATGAACTTTGTTTCAGCTGTATATACTCTTTTCTTGCCTTGCACTCAAGAGAATTAGCGAAGTGTGGTTCATTAGTTAATTTCAAAACATTTCCGTAATAGTTTAATTAGCACTTGCGTTGCCATTAATATATACATTTTCAATTCTTTTCTGAAATATCAGGGGCCATCATTTTGATTTTTTTTGAAAATGGCTGCTTAAAAATAATAAGCTGTTAATTTTCGACTTTTTTATTCTTCATTCGAGTTGCATAATTAAATTAAATTAACTTGCCTTAATAACTTATAATTTCTAGTTTCATTTTTTGAGGAACTTGGCTGCTAGAGGGCTACAGAAATAAAAAAAAATTTTAAGTCACCCCCTGTATGGGGAGACCCCCCTTAAATACCTTAAAATATTTTCTTGCACTGCAAATTTTAAGAGGCACCACTTTTGACCTACGTCGAAAATTTCCTCAGTCTAGCTCTTGTGGTTTGCAAGAAAACTTACTGTGACGCACGAACAAACGGACGGACGGACGGACAGACAAGTCACGATTTTATAATTTTTTAGGGTATTGTTGTTTTTTAGGGTATTGCCGAAAAGTCCAACATCGGTAATAGAAAATATTGGCGTTATTATCGATGAATGATGATTGATGAAAGAGTGACTTTAGCACCAAGAACGATAGAATCGCTCAATACTCCCTCAGTATGTAAGGAACAAATTGTAGAATTCACAAACACTATCTGGCAAGCTATCGAGTCTAGCGTTCCAAAGCGATCAAAAGCTTCCTATAATTTAATAGAATTTGATGAAGAAACATACAAGCTAATAAGGAAGCGTAATTCTTTGCGGCGTAAATGGCAAAAAACCCGCATTAGGTCTCTCAAAATTGGAGCTAATATCCTTACTCTAGCAATTAAGAATAAAATTAAGGAGCTCCGGACTCTGCGATGGAACAACATGCTATCAAATCTAGGCTACAACTCGCGGAAAGTCTGGTATTTAAATAGAATTTTTAAGCGAAAGTATCATGCGTTACCGTATTCGATTACAAATAACAACGAAGAGCATATTTACTCTAATCAAGGAAAAGCAGATATACTTGCAGATAAGTTTAAGCAGTTCCATAATATCTCCAATAGGTTCTGCAACAACTTAGCAGAAATGATGGTGGCCAGAGCTTTAGAACATCAGCCTAAACAAACATCTTTACCTCCTGGTGCATTAATAAAAACCAGGGAGTTAATAAGTTTACTTAAAAAAGTTAAAAACGGTAAAGCACCTGGTATCGATGGCCCACCGAATATAGTACTTAAAAATTTACCCAAAAAAGGAATAGTATTCCTATGCCACCTATTCAACGCATGCCTTAGGCTTTCTCTCTTTCCATCCATCTGGAAACAAGCCCTAGTCATACCTATCCCGAAGCCTGGAAAAGATCCGCACTCTCCTGACAACTACAGGCCCATTAGCTTACTACCAGGATTAGGTAAGCTCTTTGAAAGAATAGTCCTGAAAAGATTAAATAATTTAATGGCTAACAATAATATCTTACCGGATTTCCAATTCGGCTTCAGAAACAGACATTCGACTGAGCATCAGCTCCTCCGTGTTACGAAGGACGTCAAAGCAGCGATGTACAATAAATTGTCTGTAGGTTTGGTGACACTGGACATAGAAAAAGCCTTTGATACTGTCTGGCATGATGCTCTGGTCTACAAACTTCAGAAATACAATACACCCCCATACCTGTTGAGCCTTTTACAATCATTTTTAACTGATAGGAAGTTCCAGGTCAAAGTCGGGGAAAGCATTTCCTCACTAAAAAGTATATCTGCCGGTGTTCCGCAAGGCTCCTGCCTAAGCCCATCTCTATATAACATCTATACGTCTGACTTCCCTTCTTTACCAAACTGCCAAGTTGCAGCTTTCGCAGACGACATTTGCATATACAGCATAGGCGCAGATCCAACTTCCATTATTTCTAGCCTTGAAACGGCGTTAGAACTTACTTATCAATACTACCATAGATGGAAAATTAAAATAAATGTTGCAAAAACGAAGTCAATATACTTCACCAGGAAGCGTAAGCCTGCTCACTTACCCAAGCGACCAATAAATTTTTTAGGGCAAACTATTCCTTGGAGCGAGGATCTTAAATATCTTGGACTTATATTCGATACAAAACTAACTTTCAGAAAACATATTGAGCATATTAGCTCCAAAGCGTTTAAGGCCGTGCTTTCGCTTTATCCCCTTCTTAATCGTAATTCACGTCTCAACACCAGAAACAAAGTCCTCATCGTCAAAATGGCAATCCAACCGATCATCCTATACGGCTCGCCTACCTGGATCCAATGTGCTAAATATCTAGTAACAAAGCTTCAGATCACCCAAAATAGATACCTGAAAATGGTCCTTAACAAATCATTTTACTTCTCTTCTGAAAAGCTACACAGACTGGCTGGCGTTAGTCCAATTCGTAAGCTCGCTGCATTGCGCCGTGACAAATTAATCGCGAAAGCAAAAGACTCGCCCAATCCGCTAATACATGCCCTGGCGAATTGAAAATCAGCAGTTGCTACCACCTATCTTTTGGCCGTAACCTAGCCTCATAGATTTTAGCTAGTTATAAGTAGAAAGTTAAGTTATGTTAAGCTAATATAAGTTCAGTAGAGGTTTTTGCCTAAATTTTCCTCTAGCTTATTGTAATAATCTCATAGAAATACGATTATATGCATAGTTTTAAGTAATGTTCAAACGATGGTGAGATGACTTTGTCAGAACACCTACTATATTATAAGGCCTCTGTACCGCATACATTCCAATAAAGAAAAATTATTATATAAATGAACTTTCTTTAAGTTACTGAATAGAGATTTGTGGTATGAATAGAATACTCAACGTTGGACTTAGATTTTTCTTAAAACATTAATATTGGACTTAAAATCATGCCTAACATTAACATTGAGTTTGAAATTTTTTGTAACAATAATATTAGTTATGAAAATTCTTTTTGTGTAGCTACATGAGTGAATTTTTTTTTTATAATTTCTTCTAAAATTTTTCTCCTCAGCATGAAATGAAATCAGCCATTTAAGTCGTTCTTTAAAAAATCCTTTATCCTTTAAGTTTTGTTCTAGTCCTGTCTCTTCAATAGATAATGCTACACAAGACTAGGCAAAATATATATAGAATAGTATATTACCTTTTGCTTTTATAACATAAGCTCCGTGAGCCTAGATTTGACTCTACAACTCCTCGAAGACAAGTGGTACGTCTTCTTCTGTCATGACCAGGGCTGCCATCCCAATATCTCTCCCCGTTAAGATGTATTATACGGTCCGATCTACAAGTCGCGTCATGTCATAATCCTTATAGTGTTACGGTAGTACTCCTGCATGAGTTCGTTGAACTCGACGCGGTTGCGGATCTTCAGCACAAGATCATGAAGTAGAATGTTTCCTCCGTTATCGAGGAAAGTAAACCACATTTTGATTTTTTTGGCATGGTCGTTGACTGCGCGATCACACGACAGACACTCCGTAAGTGCCAAGTAATTGACTGCGCTGCACTTTTTCGTTTCCATTTGTTGGCGGTGTACGTTTTGATAAAGACGTCTTCGCCGACATCGAATTCTCTCCATTTGGCTCCGTGGTGCTGATTAAATTGCTGCTCCATATTCCTGTCATGCTCTGGTTTCAATAAATCCAACTTAGTCTTCATAGTACGACTGGTCATGACCTGCGAGGGTGACTTCATGCCAAAGGCTGCCGATGGTGTGTAACGATAGTTGTTACGTTATCTAAACCATATAGTTTTAGTAATATTAGGTTTATTGACCCATTTACCACTATTAAGACTAGTATTAGTGATCATCAATCTTTTTAATGAATATCCTGTTTTGTCTTATCGTGTTATATTATCTTTTTCGCTTAATCCATAGCTGTGTTACCATCTTAAAGTATCGCTATCGTATCATAGTCGTATGTAGTTATCGTATCATCATCGTTTATAATTATCGTACCGCATTCCTGTATCATTATCGTATATAATTATCGTATCGCATTACTGTATCGTTATAATTCGCAGATCATATTACATAAATACTTACCTTTAATATTTTTCTGCTGATTCCTTCTATTTTGTTAGATTTATCTTATCTTTAGCTTCAAATTAATCATCACATTAGCATACCTTTGACTTTGCTAAATAATTAACAGTTTCAATTATCATTCCCGCCTACATTCAAAATAAAGAACACCTCTCTTATACGAGCCCCACACTAGGCAGGTGATGCACCCCTGTGGTTTGGCGAAGCTTCGCCGACAACGCAAGTGATGATGCGATCTAGCGCTGAATTGAAAAATCCCAAGCGCATAATCCGAGCGAGAAGAGAAAGAAAGCGGCAGCAGCGCGTCAGTACTTGATTGAACAACGACCAATGAGGGTTGAAAGTGCTCGAGATAAAAAAGATAAAGATATACTTAATCGAGTTGTCGCTGCATCGAATATGTTAGTTACGCACGCATAAGACATTATTTTGAAGAAAGTTTCCTTATCATATTACGACCCCCGACTAAGTTATACTTTCAATAGTGAGAAAAGGCCTTGAAAAGTTAATAAAAGTTTATTAAGTTACTGTTGCGAAATCGAAAAAAATATATTTATTGCTACAGTTTCTTTTTAATAATAATATATAAATAAAAAAAACCGTGACCATTAAAAAAAGTTAGGTGCCCAAGTTTCCCAATTCGTTTCCTTATTCAGCGCTTCTAACAAAATTCCTCACGCCGTGCTTTCGTTTGAATGTGGGTCTGAATGGGACGACTAGATATTTCCAAGGATAAATGGTACACATAATCGAGAGGCTGCTCAACACCCAAGCATCCGTGATGTGTGCCAATCAAATGAAATATTTGAGACGGCCATTTAGTCTCCTCCGTGTTGCGAAAGCTACTGACGATATATGTAATTCGTCATGGCAAGTAATTCTGACAATTTCATTTTAAATTAAATTCTCAGAATTCTGTACGATGTGCAAGAGACGCGTTTTCACTCGCTGGACTCTATCCTAACTAGAAGCCTACGTTGGCTAAGCCACAGTGCATAAGGCTCCAACATATTTTTTGGCAATTCGCTCAAAAGCCCTTCCAAAATACGGGAAACATTTCCAAATAATTGATAAGGAAGTTACCACTTCGTAGGTGTGTATCATGTAAGAAGTTTTGATATATAGTGTTATTGGATAGTGGTGGCGCAAAGCTTTAGGAAATTTAAACATTGAGTGAAGTTGAGAAGGGATTAGTGAATTTAAATCCATTAAAATTGTCACTATTGATGATGATTATGAAATTGTATACATAATTACGTAAATGCACTATTGATGATAATTATGAACTTGTATACATAATTACGTAAATGCATGGGTTAAACCATAAACAAAGACCTCCTTTTAGTTAACAATTTGCATACGCAGATATTGTACGTATATAAAATAATTGGGAAATATTGAGCAGAATTATTTCATTAACAGGAAATTTCATCGCACATGTATGTGAGCGTGCATATAATGGACATTATTTTTCTCAACAGACTGCATCAATGAATAGTAATATTAAAATCTGTGTAATGTGGCTTGAGTATGCAAAGAGCATTTAGAAGTAAAGAACAACGTCATACAAATATTTATTGTTGCATCATTATACCATTGGCTGGTAAAATGACATATTGTGTAAAAGCTTAATGTGTAAAAACCAATCACTGGAAATTTCAGTTAAAGTAAAACACATCAAGTTTAAGTGATGCAACTAAAATTATCGTTTTCCTGTCTAGAAAGAATAATAGAACTGAATACAATATACAAATAAACTTAATGGATTAGTAAAGAATGTTAACAGGTTTGTAATTAACTTAAAAATAATACTTTTATTGAAAGTTTGAAAGAAAAATATAATGTATTGAAGACAATTCAAGAGGTGAGTGTGTGGGCAATGACATCGTGTAGGGGATCGCACTTTACTTATGTTCCCTTAGTAAACCTTTCTTTTCTTTCTGATTTCAGGCCTTCTAATTGTACTTCCACGCCATCGCAGGTGAACAACGGGTGGTATAAAATAACACGACTTTTTAGCTACCATCATGCAACCTTTTGCTATTCTCTTGAGGATTCCAATCGATTTCTACTGATGCCTTCTTTGCTGTGAGCATTCCCTTCTACCTAAATTTCTCAGCTTGACCGTTTGATTGGTGATGAAAACTTGCCATTTTGATGTGGTCGATACCGTTTTCTCTGTAAAAACTCTCAAACTCCTCTGAAACTAGCTGCGGTTCGTTATCAGAGATCAGTATATCGCAAAGTCCTTGCCGCGAAAAGGCTTCCTCCAGTCGTTTGATTGTCTTTGATGCCCTGGTGGACTGCATTTTGTATACCTCTGGCCGGTTACTGAATACATCAATAATACCAAAAAACAAAATCCATTTATGGGTCCATCAAAATCAATACGGATACGAGACCATGGTCCGTCTAGTATAGGTCATGATTGAAGCGAAACTTGGTCGGGGATTTGCAATTTACTACGCAGTTTCCACACCTTTTGACTAGCCTGTCGATATTGTCGTAGATAGATGGTCAGTAAACTTTGCTTTGTACCAACAGTTTCATCTGAGTGACGCCTAAATGGTTTTGATGTAGCTCCTTCAATATTGCCCCTCCGGTAACAAGCTGGGATAACGATGTGATGTCCACAAAAGATGAACCCTTGAATGATAGTGAGTGATTCTGGTCGGGTAAAAATTTTCGCAACTCCGTCGTAGACGGTCTCAAGTCCATTTGAGAAAGGAGGAGGGAACACTTTGTTTCCTCAATCCACAGCTTCCACGATTTCTCATCAGAAACCCCCAATTAAATGGTAGTAAATGCTCTCAGGGTCACACATTGGGTTTACTGGTTCGCCAATAATTGGATATAAGATGTCGAGAAATGCTAATAACATGAATACATCTACAGTTCTGCTACTAAATCCTATTTATGTTATACCTCCTATGTGGGGACGAGAGAGTGAAAGCGAAACTTCCACGCCTGATAACGGAATCGAAGAAATAACCATGCCACTGAAATGGAGGTTGAGTGACGGGCTATCTCCCCATCCCTGGAAAACCTTAACACGTTTCAAAACCTGGAGATGGGGAAACGACTATGGCATTGGATCCTGGAATGTCAGATCACTGAATTACTCTGGCGCTGTTAAAGGCATTTTACAACAAGCCAGTCAATATAAATTAAAAATACTGGCAATCCAGGAAACGAATTGGATGGGAAACGACATTCAAGACACGAGATCGAACACAATACTCAAAAGTGGAAAGCCTGCTGGACAACGAGAATTCAGAATGGCCTTCATTGTGGATACGGAATTCAAATCGCACGTTATCGAGTTTAAGGCAGTCAACGAACGGTGGTGTGCAATCCGTATATAAGCGAAATTCTTCAAAATCTAGCTGATAAATGTTCATGTTTCAACCGAAGAAAAAGATGAAGAACCGAAGGTAACCTTCTACAAACAACTTGGAAGACACAAAAATTATTCTGGGTGATTTCAACGCTAAAGTTGACAATGAGCTTTCTCATCGGGGAATGACTGGTGGATATAGTCTCCATGACGAGACAAATGATAACGGCCAGCACCTGCTTAACTTTGCATGAAAAAAAATCTAGTCATAAGTCCAACTTGCTTTCCATATCGACGCACTCAAAAAATGACCTGGGTATCACCGGATGGCAACAAATAAAACCAGATCGATCATGTTCTGACCCAACAACATCGGACCTCGAGTATACTTGACGTCCGTACATACCAAGGAGCCAGATGTAACTCAGTTCATTACTTGATCAAATTAACCTTTTGATGTCATATGCCGAAGTTATATTCGACGTAGACCAGCCGGCTACAAAAATTTCACATCGAAAAGCTCTAAACAGCGTCTGTAGCCAAAAATTTCACAAAGACCCTCGACAACCAGCTGGCTCCCATTTTATCAGACACATCCATAAAGAGAAGCAACGAGCTCTGCATGGAAGTTAAAGCGGCTATTAAGACCATGGCAGAACAGACGATCAGACATCAAGCCCGGTGCAAGATGAACGATTAGTTCGATGATGAGAGCCAGAATGTGTTAGATAAAAAGAATCAGGCGGACAAAGAATACGTAGATAGGAAAAGCAAAACGAAGGGTAGCGAATAAGATAATTAGGATAAAGAAAAGAAAATACTGTGACAACCAGTTGAGAAATACAGATGTAAGCCTAGAGAGCAACAACAAAAGACAAGCATACAAAGTAGTGAAAAGCCTGAAACGTGGTTATCAGCGCAAAACCACGCTCTGTTGTGATAAGGTCGGCTATATCATCGGTGATGAAACCAAGATTAAGGAAAGATGGGCATCATATTTTAAGAACTTTCTTAATCCCCACACAGCTTCAGATCATGGGAGCTTATATCTATCTTCAAAGAGCTTCCATTGGCCCCACCAACTCTGGATGAAGCGTGTTCGTGATGAAAGCCCAAAAAAATAATAAAACGCCAAGCATCGATGAGATTCCAGTGGAGCTCATCAAATATGTTGACAGCAGTTCTCGTAAAGCGATTCACAAAATCATCCAGTACATTTGGCAACAAGAACATATGCCAAAAGAGTGGAGCCAATGAATTATATTTCCTATCCACAAAAAAGGTGACAAGCTACAGTGTGAAAATTATAGAGGCATATCACTACTTTGTACGGCGATCAAAATATTTTTAAAGATATTAGAGAATAAAAGCAAATCATACGCTCACAGTATTATTGGGGAGTATCAAGGTGGTTTAAAGCAAGTAGATCGACAATAGACCAATTGTTCACTGTGAAGCAGGTACTTCAAAAATGGTGCCAGTTCAACATAGACATGCACTAAACTTTCGTTGATCTTGAGCAAGCATACGACAGTATTAATCGTAACGTACTGTATCAAATAATGATTTGCGCTGGTATCCCAGCCTAATTGGTCCGTCTTACCAAAATGACAATGACGTTGACAACTTCTCAAGTCCGCATCAATAACCAACTCACCGATGCCTTTGATATAAATATCGGACTAATGCAGGGCAATGGGCTGGCCCCATTGCCATTCAATTTGGCTCTGGAGAACGTCATAAGGAAGCTACCTGTCAATCTGCGAGGTACATTACGATACAACTCGAGCCAAGTAGTAGCCTATACGGACGACATCAACATTTTGTCATGGTCATTGACAACTGCCAAAGAACTCTTCCTGAAACTCGACAGTGAAGCAAAACTAGTAGGGCTACAAATCAATGAAAATGAAACAAAGCTTATGAGAAAAAATACCTCAAATACATAAAATATCACACTTGGCAAATACAGCATCAAAAATGTTAGCGAATTTGTGTACTTAGGTGCAATAACAAAAACGGGCAAGGAAAGAGACGAAATACGCCAAAGAAGCTCACAAATAAAATATTTTATTCAGTTTTGGCAATCTTGAAGACTAGCTGCATACACAGGAAAACAATGCTCCAGATATGCAAATCTGTAATAAGATCTGCGTTATACTATGGATGTGAAACAGGGACCTTAAAAAAAGCATCCACAAATATTTTGAACGCCTTTCAACGACGAATCTTGAGGCGAATAATCGGAGCGAAGGTAGATGGAGACAAATGGCGGATTCGATACAACCATGAGTTGTATAAAATTTTTGATGAATCGGAGATCTCAACGAATGTAGAACTGCGGAAGCTTCAATGGGCTGGCCATATGAATTGTATAGATGAATAATGGATACCCAAAAAGGTATTCTTTAGAGAACTGAAGGCCGGAGACCAGTGGAAAAATCGAGGAAACGCTGATCTGACGGTTGACGAAGACAGTTCATCGCTGCTCAGATTTCGAAATCGGAGGAGTGTTCAATGGACCGAGACAGTTGGAGGCGCTATTTGCAGGAACTGAACATCCAAGAGGAGCTGTAGTGCTAAGAAGAAGAAGAAGAAGAAAAAATTCCGCAACGTCCGCGTTATCGACCTGCTTTGCCCACCCATTTTCGATATAATCTGCAACTTCCCTCATTGTTTGGCAGCTATCACCTCAAATGTTATGGGCAGCATTCCTGCTGTGTCGTTTGCAAAGCAAGCTATATAGCAATTCTCCATTCTGCTGATAACAACATCTTCGTTAGACTTCTCTTGTTTTGCTATGAGCCGCGAGATGAAGTCTGCATATGCAAAACTTTCCGTATTAATCTACTTGACTTGGAAATTGCAAGCAAGCATCATTAGTGCGTATCTTTGTAGACGGATAGCTGTGTAGACAGGCATACCTTTCTTTGTACCAAAAATCGCCAACAACGGCTGATGATCAGTCTGAAGGTCGAATTTGGGACCGTAGTTATGAGATGAAACTTGAATAATGCAAACGTTAACGCCAAGGCTTCTCAACGATTTTGTAGGTAGTTCGTCTTGGCACTTGTGAATGTTCGCGCCGTATGCATTATGGGTCGCTTAGTCCTATCCAGCATCTTAAGCATAAGAACTGCATCTATACCGTAATTCGATGCATCTGTAGCCACAATAATTTTCTGCTTTGGGTCATAGTGTGCTAATACAAGATCCGAGGAAAGTACAAGTATATTCTTGAGCTTCTTGAACATCTCTTGGTGTAATTGTTTTCACTCGGACTTGATATACTTATGCAGCAACTTGTCCAGCGGTCTGCGAAGCTCCCCCAGCTGATGAATGAATTTACCGTACCCTGTAATGGCCCCAATGATAGTTTGCGATTTTTCAACGCCTCTCGGTGTCAACATTTTGTTCAGAACTCCGATCTTCTCTGGACTCGGCCGAAAACCGTTTTCATCAATTATGTTCCCCAGGAACTCCAATTTCTTTTGAAAAAAATGAGCACTTCTTGACCTTTAGGTGAAACCCGTAGCTTTGGATACGTCTCGATACTTCAAATAGATTTTCAATATGGTCGGCCTCATTAGCTCCTCCCACGATAAAGTTGGCAATGAAGGGGAATGCATCCTTTGTCATCTTCAGTGTAAGACATTGAAGATGACTCCAAGTAGTCAAAATGCGTCTGCTCACACAACAAAGCAAGGCCCAACGGCTTTAAAAAAAAAGAGAATTGGGCTGCACATATCAAATAAACAAAACTAGTTTATTATCCTTTGCTATTACAACATACGCTCCGTGGGCTTAGACTTGACTCTACGACTCTTTGATGAAAAGTGATAAGTCTTCTACTGCCATGATCGGTGTTGTCATCCCACTGCCACGATATTATATTTTCCTAGCTGCCTTTTGATGCGCTTGGACTAGCCTGAATATAGAACACTTATTCTTATCGTCACTTTTTGGTCTTTTTTTTATTTGCTTCAAATAAAGTAGAGAACTAACTTTTTGCACAGTTGCGCTTCTTTTTGTCAATCATATTATGTATTTATTATTTCCCTATCAAAACTAATCAGTTCCGCTGTTTCTAATATGTATCCTTATTCCTTTTAGTATTATGTGCTAAAATGCTCGCACAAAACTATATTGAAATTACGACCTGTGTTCGTTTGTATATTACAGCAGTTTTTCTCCGAACCTATAAATGGTACGGCCATGAAACATTGTTGAAAGGTCAAAAGTGGTTACTTCTTGAAAATTTTTGGGTGGAAAAGTTTTTCAGATAATTTCAAGGGAGAGCCCCCCTTATAGGGAGGTGACCCTTTAACATTTTTATTACACCAGTGCTAGTCAAGCATGGTGTCATTGGAAAGGCTTTAATGAGATCTTTTCAAAACAGGTCTTAAAATTTTGGGATCACAACTGAGGGGGCAAGGGAAGAGGGAATGCAGAAAATTTTCACGTACTCCCCTGGCGATTTGACCGCTTCCATCCAAAAAATCTGAAAAAAATCATGGATGTAAGCTTTTATGAGTACAACAACGACAGATACGCTCAGGATATTGACGGCCGCAAATGCCATAAATAATCGCCATAAAGAAAGGGCTAATACTAAAAACTATAGCATATTTTTTCTAAAAAAAACACCAAGAAATTCAAACGTAACTAAAGTTGAAAATTTTTTGGGAAGCAACTTTATGCTTCAAGGTTTCAGAGCTCATGACCTTTCACAAAGAAATAAGCGCAGCCGATAGTTCAAGTTTTTTATCCCGTACAAGAATGCCTGGCTATTTCCAAGTCATCAGTCAAAGACTGGTAGTGGTTTTTGGAATGGGATGATCTGCAAGAATTGAAATTTAAGTAAACCCGTCTTCAGTAAGGATTTGCCGAGTAAATATAAAAATAATATAATGACAGCTCTCACACCTAGCAAAAATCTCAAAACCATCAATACTAATACAACTCACAAAATTGATTCTTTTAATACTAATAATATTGTAAGCCTAGTAAATCCTTCAGATGGTAATCTATCAACAAACATTGATAGTTTGAATCAAAAAGACCAGACCTCCACTCTTGAACCTGAGAACATGAAACGTCCCTCCAAGCACCGAAATTCCGTAAGCAATAGAATTCAGGTTTCATCAACGGATAATGATCGTTTTATACAGATAGACCATACTTCCACTCTTGAACCTTAGAACTTCAAACGTCCTTCCAATAACCAAATTTCGTTAGTAATGGAGTTCACCCAAAAACCCCTTAAGTCGTAAAAGCTACAATTAACTCTACTTAACCTTGATAGTAGATATTTCTTATCATGACTACGGGATCATAATTCTACGTGCATAAAACACCTGTCCCAACATGCATCGAACACCATGCATAAAACACCTGTCCTAACATGCATCGAGGGCAAAATGAAGACTTGTTTGAAAGTTTTAATTCAAAAAGAAGGTCTTCCAATAGATCTAGATGCCCTTCACATATTACATCTCAGATACCACGAGCAACTGGGGGTAACTTCTGAACAAGCAAAAAAAGGCCTTGAAACTTACGCGTCAAATGTGAGCTCTAACCACATATCTTCACTTCAAAAGTCACGGGAGCAGCATCAGAAGTTTTTTCACCCACGATAATAACATTAATTCTTCAAAATGCTTAAAAATGTTCTATTAAAACTGCGGCAGTATGAGAGGCAAACTCAATAGAGTCTTTTTGGATGCCAAATCATGCCTTTTCACTGTTTTTGCTTTCACTGAAACCTAGTTAAATGAACTCTATCGTAATGAAGAGATTCTACATAATAATTGGACTATTTATAGGGACAATCAACAATTTCAGAGCACCGGAGTGACGTGAGGCGGGGTTGTACTAATTGTTATATGTATAACTTCCTCTCAAGTGATTTTGTTAGAACTATGGCACATAAAACATTCCAACATGCAATAATTCGAATCAAATTTGATAAGTTGATATTCCTCCAAAGACCAGTGAGGCAGTGTACAATAAAGTAAGTGGAATTATTTCTTCAACTGTTGGGCTTTCGAATGAAGAAGATAGAATTTTAATATTTGGTGATTGTAATAGGCCCAATTTAATATTTATAGTGGATGAACTTGACAATCGTCTACTTCCAGTAAATCTTTTAGGCAATAATGATTCCAACCTGGTTCCTACCTTTAATTGCAATGATTTGCAGCAAATAGTTCCAATGGTAACTGGTTAGATCTCATTTTAAAGAATGCATACGGCGAAGTGGTGGTTAATCCAACAAGTGATGTGGATAACCTTTTCTCAAATAGTCTTCACCATTCCGCGCTTACGGTTGAATTTTTTACTGCTAAAGCTCAAAACAGTCTTATAAAGAGCTATGTTCTTCTCTCCCTGAAGAAATTTGTAATTATTTTGCAGATCACTTTCAATCTGTGTATTGTTTGCCAAGAACTCCAGCTCATATACATGACTTAGAACCAAATTTTAACAACAATGCTTCAAAAAGTTTCAGTTTCAGAAGAAGATATATTTAACGAAATTAAAACACTTGACTTGAACCATGGTCCTGGCCCTTATTTACTTCCACCATCGTTTCTATTTCAGTGTAGGGACTATTCAGCTTCACCTCTTCATGTAATTTTTATTAAATCCCTCTCGAGCTGCGTATTTCTAGCATACTGGAAATATTCTCGTTTGATTCCTATCTACAAAAACCAAAATAAATGGACTGTTGAAAACTACAGAGGAATTGCCCGGAAAATTTCATGAAAAGGATATGGCCCTGTAAGCGTGGTCGTAGTGGTCATTTGCCTGATGTTATTTTTCGCTACTAATGGCATACCTTGCTTGTTATAATGAAATAAACATTCAATCATTTATATTAAAAAATGGCATTTTCCTTTTGATATCAAAATGATGCCTTTTATTGGAAAACCCTATAGAGCAACGTCTCAATGATCAACAACATGGGTTCAGAAAAAATCGATCCACAATCACAAACCTAACAATTATGGTCTTTAATATCCTCTATGGAATGGAAAACGGGCACCAAGTCGACGAAATTCAAACTGACTTTAGTAAAGCGTTTGACCGTGTCAATCATATGATTTTTAAACTCAAACTACGTACATTTGGAATCACCGGCCCTCTGCTTGATTGTATAGATTCCTATCTCGAAAACCAAAGTAATACCGTTAAATTTCAGGGATATGTATCCAATGAAATTCATGCCTATTTCGTTGTACCTCAAGGCCGGTATCTTGGACCGCTTCTTTTTACATATTTATATCGGAAGTGTTGTTTTACATACCACATTTATTTTATGCGAGTGATCTAAAATCATACCACGTTATAGCATACTAAAGTGATTCACTGTTCTTACAAGATAAAATGAACTCCCTACTATAGGGGTCTAATAATAACTGTCTATGTCTGAACCTTGGTAAATGCCAGTTGATTCGTTTTTCTCGGAAATATGTCATTCCGCTCAGTGATTATCACCTCAACAATAAAAAGTATTCCAGAGTTGCTAGCATAGTAGATCTTGGTGTCCTCTTAGATAAGAAACTCCCCTTTAATTTACACTACGATAAAGTTCTTAGCAGGGCTAATAATGTTCTAGGCTTCACCAAGTGGCGTACTAAAGTATTTAAAAATCGGTGGGTGGCAAAAACTTTATACACATCACTAGCGCGCCTGATTCTCGAATACGCTAGTGTTGTTTGGAATTCGATTTCCGGTGTTCATGTCGGAGTGTGCTATTTGCTTTGAGCTATTTGCGTTGAGATCTCTGTATGACCCACAAAATTTCCATAATTTGCCATCATATGAACATAGGCTATCTATTCTCAATATGAAATCAATTGCCTCCCGTAGGACTAGGATAAGCTCTTGCTTTGCTTTTGATATCCTCACAGGTACTATTAAAGTTCCGTACCTGGCAGACAGGATAATCTTGAATGAACAAGCAAGATTTACGAGACATTCTCGTTTACTGCTGTAAAGTAAACATTCCACGATCTTTGGAGAAAACGAACCAATAAATATGTAGCTGTTGCAAAATTTTCAACAGGGCAGGTCATCTTTATCCTCAAACCATCTCGAGATTTCAATATAAAACAGCTATTTCCAAGTTCTAATTACTATTCTAATTCCGACTCCTTCCAATCCATTTTCCTAATTTTAAAGTAATAAAAATGTGATATTATGAAACCTGTTATAATTTTAATTTAGTAATCAAATTATATACAGGGTTATCCATTTCGTGGTAGGAAAGTATAACCCTGCCATTTGACATCTGTCAGAATCAAATGTCATCCAAAGCGTGTTTTTTTAGTTGAAGGTTCGCCATTTAGAAATATGGATCGTTTAACAGGCGAAGAATGCATTAAAGTTCTTAAATTTTATTATAAAAATGGTGATTCTGCTGCATCAACATTGAGGGCTTTACGAGCCGATTGTGGTCGACATAATCGACCTACACAGCAAACAATTTCAAACACAGTGAGAAAATTTGGAGAGACTGGATCGGTTATTGATATTGCAGGGTCTGTGCATCATCGCAACATTCGTTCTGCTGAAAATATCGCTGTCGTTGCTCAAAATGTGGAGGAAGACCCGAATTTGTCGATTCCTCGACGTGCTCAACATTTGGGCTTGTCTTACGGCTCATGGTGGCGTTCTTTAGTGATGAGGCCCATTTTTCACTCAGTGGTTACGTAAATAAACAGAATTGCCGCATATGGGGTGATCGCAGGAAGGCCTTTGCACCCGGAAAAACTGACCGTTTGGCATGCATTATGGTCTGGTGGTGTTAGTGGCCCGTTTTATTTTGAAAACGATCAAGGAAGAGCCATTACAGTCAATTCTGAACGCTTTGGACGGATGTTAACCGATTATTTTTGGAGAGAAATTGAAGATTATGAACTGGAGAACATGTGGTTCCAACAGGACAGAGCCGCAAGCCACACAACACAGGCTAATCGAGCACTTTTGCAAGAGAAATTTCCAGGACGCGTAATTTCGAGATTGAGTGATGTCAATTGGCCCGCAAGATTCTGCGACATAACACCTTTGGATTTCTCTTTATGTGACTATGCGAAAGATCGTGTTTACGCAAACAATCCTCAAAATCTTGAGCAATTGAAAACGAATATTCGTGAAGTTATGGTCGAGATATTGCCGGAAATGTGCCGAAAAGGCATTGAAAATTACCTCAAAAGGATTGAGGCCTGTAAGAGGTCCCCTGGAGGACATTTGAATGATGTTGTGTTTCACGTATAATAGCAAGGTTCCATCTTTATATTGAATAACCTGAATATTTTATGTGTTTTCTTTAGCTTTACTTTCCCAAGCGTAAAATGAATAACCCTATATAATTAAAAAAAAAATTTTTAAGAAATATGTTGCAGTTTATTTATAAGGAAATTTATCGGTATTTTTTTGGTGAACATCTTGTTTGGTTAAGAAATAAATAAATATGTCGGAAGTCGAAATTTGATGAATTTTGCAATTTGACATTTTTTTAAATGAACCTATAACGGTACCCTTAAATACAATAAAACACCACAAAGGGTTATTTACAAGATCAACCTGCCGTTAAAGTTTCTAATGGATTGAAAAGTATCTAATGAAATTATAGCGGTTTGAACTTTCCTGTGCTACTTTGGAGCAATATGCACTTTTTACCAACTCACGCACTACAGGTTTCCTAGAAATAGCATGAACGTTTCGGAAACGATAAATATTATGAACATCTTTGAGGATTTGTTCAATTAGTCATATCGTTAAACGAAATGGTGGCTGTTTTAAATAAGAAGATAACATCTTAAACTCGGAAATATCCCTTGATTTTGATATGTACCGTTGTGATCGGGACTTGGCCTCTGCAAATAAAGTAGATGGAGGTGGTGTTCTGGTAGCTGTTCGTAATACAGTGCGTAGCTCCCTTTGTGCTGATTTTTGCTTTTCCCGTGTTGTGGATTGTGTGATTGTCAAGATCTTCCTTCCTAACAATACATATTTACTAGTTTCCTCTGTCTACATACCTAGTAACTCTCCTTTGTATGTGTATGAGACATTCTTTGACGAGTTTTCCTCTTATGTCTTATTGCAACATCCGCAATCTTTAATTCTAATATGCGGTGATTTTAATTTGGGAACAGTGCAATGGATGAAGAACCTTCCTTTCTCTGTTTCATCAACCGATGCATCTTCTTTATCCCTCTCCTCGTTTCTATCACTCTGTTCACTATCGCAATTCAATAATATCCCTCATGCTAATGGTAGGGTACTTGACCTAGTTCTTTCTAACTTTCCACTAAACTGTCTATCTGTTTCCACTGCATTAAATTCTCTAGTGAGTATCGATAGTCATCATCCGCCATTATCGCTTGATCTCTCCATTACACCTTTGTCAAGTCGTACGTTTGCTTCTTCGCCGAAATTCAACTTCGCCTCCGAGCTGAGCTTGATTGACTGGCAGGAGTTTTTTGATAATTTGGAGTGTGAGGAAGCTCTGAATAAGTTTTATAATTACCTCTATGAGTTGATTAAACACTTCACACCTTTACAAGCTCTTCGCAAAGTAAAGCAGAAACCATGGCTAACCAAGCAAGTACTAAGTGCCTTGAATGCTAAAAGTAAGGCACACCGCCGTTTCAAGCGTTGTGGTACTGAAGAATCCAGAGCCCGCTTTTGTGATATACGTCTTGCAGCAAAAAAAGAACTAAAGACTGCAATGAAAAACTACTTCAGTAGCTTGGAGAGTTCCCTCATGGTGAATAATGGGAAATCATTCTGGTCATACATTAGATCCTTTAAGTCCTCCTCTTCTGTCCCTCCTTCAGTCCGCTGGAATAATATAGTTAGCTTTTCTCCACAGGATATTTCCAACTTGTTCTCTCAGTTCTTCTCGTCAACTTTTATTCCTTCTTCTCATGTCTCTAATCCAGTTAATACGCCTGTACTTCACTCCATTGACATTTCTTCACTTTTCACTGACCATATCGAAGTTGAATCCCTCATTAATTCACTTAATCCTAATATATCACCTGGTCCTGACGGCTTGCCGAATATTTTTGTCAAGTCATTAGCGTCTTCACTTTGTATCCCTCTGGCATTTCTCTTCAACCTCAGTCTAAAGACTGGTATTTTCCCTACTTATTGGAAAAGAGCAAACGTTGTTCCTATACTTAAAAGTGGTGATCCTTCTTCTGTGTCTAATTATCGTCCTATTTCCTTAATTTCCTGTTTCCCAAAATTACTTGAGCGTCTGGTACACAACCGGCTTTCAGTTTCATTGACCCCTATCTTATCGAAAGAACAACATGGGTTTCTCAAAGGTCGCTCTACGACTTCAAATTTAATTGAACTCACCGATTTCATTGCTAAAGCCCTAGACAATCGATTGCGATTGACAATCGATTTGACACGGTCAACCATCAACTTCTCTGTTATAAACTGAAAACTTTTGGGGTTGTTGGCCCTCTCTTATCATGGATGGACTCCTACTTGTCTTCTCGTATATGTTGTGTTAGTTACTGTGGAACTACCTCTATTCTATTCTATCCGTCCTCTGGTGTTCCTCAAGGTTCGATTTTAGGTCCCCTCTTGTTCCTATTGTTTATAAATGATCTTCCTTCGGTTATCGCTTCCAATTGCCTGCTGTATGCCGATGATTTTAAAGTCTTTCGAGCTATCAGGTCTGTACAAGATTGTCAATATCTTCAGATGGACCTGATTGCACTAAGTAACTGGTGTTCGTCTAATTACCTCTGTCTTAATGTTGCCAAATGCTATAAAATGACTTTTAATCTAAATCGTTCTCCGCTGAATTTGACCTATATGTTGAACGAAGTCCCACTCGCTGCTGTGAGCTCTGCTAAGGACCTTGGCGTTACTTTTGATCCTAAGCTCAATTTTGATGCACACGTTCTAATCGCGACTACTAGGGCCTCGAAAATATTGGGACTTATTTTCAGGCACGCGCATAAATTTAACAATATATCTACTCCTGTCCGCTTGTTTATCTGTCTTGCCCATCCTATCCTCGAATATTGCTCTGTAGTTTGGTCTCCCCGACACTCCTACCTCATTGACTCGTTAGAGAATGTCCAGCGTAAATTTACTCGTGTCTTGTTTTACAAATTCAAAATCCCATATCAACCCTATGACTGCCGTTCATCCTTCCTACGTTTGCCTACTCTGTCATCCCGTCGCGTGTATCTAGATCAGTGTTTTCTGTATCAACTCTGCCACAATCAAATTTCATTAACATTGCTTGCAGACCTACGTCTTCGTCAATCATCGCGTTCTTCTCGGGCAAACAATTTTTTCGTGCCACCGTATGCCCGTACAAATTTATATTTTCACTCTCCTATTATACGAATGGTAAGGAAGCATGATAGGCTTGAGCTTGGTCCTTTTTCCGACTCATACCTAGTTTTTAAATTGACTCAACTGGAGTAAATATTAGACTTTATTTTCTTTTTTTTGTGTGCTTTAATTTAATTTTACACGCATATTTATTGTTGTTAGTACCATTGAATTTCTTTTTTATATTAACTTTAACACTTATTTCTAATTTTCATTAATTTTCTTTTCTGTTTGTTTTGTTCCATTTTGTAATTGGATAATTTTTATCTGTTAAATGGAATTTAAATAAATAAATAAATAAATAAGATTGAATAACTTTGCGTTATTTTTCACAACCTTCAACACTTAAGGTATATGCTGTTAACGCTTGATTGAATTTATTAATGCATGGCTGAAGACGATATGTAAAACAAGCCCTAGAGTTAGAAACAAGTTTTCCGATAACATGTCAAGATGATCACTTCAGTTTTCTCCAGTGCTAAGCTGAACCCGAAAGCAGCCATCCATTTTCTCTCTCGGCACATTGGCCTATTTAGCCCAGGTTACACTTGTTCAACGGTGCATCCAGCGACCAGAGCCATATGCATAGCCAGTCAAACGCGATTAATATGGCAACTCCGGTCTCAGTAGCCCGTCGTAAGACACGTTCCCCAGGTTCGGACCAAGGATAGACCCCTGAGCAACACCTGATGTAACTTCTTTCCTTTGTCGGCCCGGTTTTAAGTCATAAATCAGGCTTCGGTCCTTTCGGTAGTCCCTCAAAAGCCGCAATAGATATTCTGGAACTTTAAAAGAGTTTTCTAGCGTATCCAAAATATCCACCCATCTAGCAAAGTTGAACGCGTTTCCAACGTCAAGTGTCACCAAAACAACGATCCTGCTCTAAAGCCATACTGCCTAGAAGATTGGCCCCCAGCAGTACGAATTGCGTCAATAAGTCTTCCCTTGATGAGTTTCTCTAGCATTTTTCCAGCCAAGTCTTGCATGCATAATGGGTGGTATGCAGAAGGCAATCCGGGACTTTCCTTCTCCTTTCTGATCAGCACGAGCCTCACCACGTTCCATTGTCCCGGGAAAACTTCGTCCCATTGGCAATCGTGGAATGTTTTGAGCAGCAAGTCAGGACAATAGTGATAGACAAGTTGCAACACCTCAGCTGGAACACCATCTAGACCTGAAGCCTTCCTCGCTTTCAGTGAAAGGACTGCCACTTCCAGTTCCGGCTGTGTGAAGAGTAGACACTCGACCGCTGTTTCACCATGGACAGCATCAACATAGACGGGATGGGCGGGGAAGAGTGGCCGCACTATCTCACTCTTTTCCGCATCATGTGTGCAAGGTTTCCGTTGGGCACCAAGCTTCCGCATAACTAGCTCGTAGCTAAGGCCCCATGGATCCTTGTTTACACTGTTCACTAGATCTTGCCAGCAGCGGGCCTTGCTGTTGTAAATCAATTTGAGAAGGCATTTCCTGGCCAAGTTATTTGCTGCTACCCAGCTGCATTTGTTGTCACGGTTCCGTGCCCGTTGAGCCTCACGCCGAAGCTTGTGACCATTCCTTAGCTGTTAAGCGATTTTACATGACCACTAGTACACTATTGGCGTGCCATCCGGGGGTTTGAACGGGGCATAGGAGCATTGCAAGCAGCCGTGGTGATGCTCATAGTTGAGTTCACTACGTCTTGAGTTGCCAGTTCTTGCATCCCCTCCAATCCCCCTATAGCGGGGCACCTACTCTGAGCACTACAACGAACCTCTTGACATCCATCCTTTTGATGTTCCATCAAATTGTAGAAAGCCGAGAGCACGGACGTCAGGGTACAACATCACTGATCTCAAGCAGAATGCCCTGATGATCATTGGCTGAGCAGTCCTCTGATATTCTCCGGTTGTGTATCCTCCATAACAAGGACTCCAAGGCAAATGTTACCACCAGTATGGTTCCTACACAGCCAATACGGTGGAAGGTCAGCATATTTCCAGAGTTTAGTATGACGAACGCCATCCCAGCTGCCATTAATGGGATTCATTTTTCCCGCGGATCTATTTAAGGCACACCCAATTCGAGTGCTTTAGCGTTGAAATCTCCCACAACGAGCACGTTGCCGTCTGCGTTCGAGACAACGCACCCCAAATCATTGCTTGGCTTGGAAAGATGATACTGATTCGGTCGGCGTAAGGTACATACTAAAGAAGATGGTCCCTGAGCACCAAACCGACACGAAACCATCCTCCCGTCGAAAGCTATCAGAAGGTGTGGAGTACCGATTCTCATCCACTTTTTCGATACGAATTGGGATTGATTTTGGGCGCCACCTAGTGGCAGAAATCGGAACTGATGGCGCTTGAAGCGGCCGGCAATGGAACTAATGGTTTGTGTCTTGGGTATGTGGGTGTGTGTCTAGGGTATGTAGGTGCATGTATTAGGATGGTATAGGTAGGTGCCTGAGATAAGAAGGTATGAGTCCGGAATAGGCGTGGGTGTCATGGGTGGTTGCGGCAAGGGTGTGTGCCTTAGGTAGGTAGGTGCATATGTTGAATAAGCATAGGTGTACGACTGAGATAAGTAGATGCGGGTTTAAGGTATGTGGAGATCAATGTCCTAGTTAACTAGTTAAGCGCTCCGGGCTTTGGTAGCCTCTAACGGTTAGTGGAACTAGTCTTGATGGTTGTGTCCTAGGGTAGTCACATGTATTGAGCTTAAAGGCGCTTACAGTGGTAGACTAAGTTATTTGTACACTCATTCATTATTATTTGATTATTGCAGGAATAGACACAAGTCTTGTATTGATGGGTTTATCAGATTAATTGGGATTAGTCTTATCTCAGTTATACTATCCATAGTTATTTCTCTATAGTGGAAGGATTTCTCATATATTCGTTGCTTATAGTCTTTGCTTGGGCTTGGTATTCATCTTTGGTGGAAGTGCTTCTCGGGTCGTTTACGCTTCTAGCGGTACATAGTTTTTTATCCATGGTCGTTTTAATGCATAGTAGATTCGTGTATAGGATTGAAAGCATGAAGTATTAGGGTTGCTGATCAATTAGGGAAGCTCTGTGGATAGGTGACACTCCAGGCAGTCGGTTTGATGGTTGTAGGGCTTGAGATTCTTTAGCATGTGTCTCTTATTGAAGGCGTTTGGGTCGAGTAATTTACGTGATCACGTTAGGCGTGCTGAATGTCTTTTATGGTGCGAGTGGCTGCGTGGTGACGACGGGCGCTTGTATAGACGGGTGACTGTGTTTTTGACGGTTCATGGGTGATAGGCGTGCCCGTCAGCGGGAGTTCTAAGGCTTAGGAATTTGCTTCAGGGGCGCACGGTTAAGGAACGCCTTGCTCATCGATTGATGTCTTTGGCTAAGGATGGACGGCAGCGTGTGGAAAGATCAATTTGCTCAGCCATGGTAAGCATGCGGGAAGTTTTTTTGGCGCGAGTGATTGTGTGGTGATGGAGGGCGCTGCTACATATGGGTGACATTGCATTGTAAATGGACGACGGGTTTACCTTTCGGTGGGTGTTTTAAGGCGTGAAAATTTACTCCGTGGGTGCTTGCTTAAGGCGCACGTTGCTGGACGGCGTTGTGGGCGAGAAAACGGTGCGCGTGTTGTTTTCAGGAGAAAGTAATTCGAGATATAGGTTTCCGTGGCAGCGGATGTTATGAGCAATAGAAATTTACTTCGCGAGCGATTGGCTAAATTTCCGCGTTGCCTGTACTTAAGTATGGATAGCCTTATCGGCGAGTAGGACTGATGTGCGTCGCTTGTTGGAGGATGATAATCGGGGTGTAGATTTCCTCGGCGGTGAATGTCGTTATGCATGGAAATTGACTTCGGGAACGCGTGGCATATGCTACTGACTTCACTTGTCAAGAATGGGGTTCCGTGCGCATAGATTCGCCTACTGGTGGGAATTTTAGGGTTTCGGAATCTACAGAAGTTACGTTACATTGTAAGGTGAATTTGCTTCTTGGATGCGGTCATGTTTGCTTGAAAAAGATAGCGTATGCATTACACGTTGCTTGGCGATGTGAATTGTTAGGAGTGGTAGGGTTTTTTTTTGTTGGGTCAGCTGTGGGCGGAGGGTAACGTGGTGCGTGGGATTGAGACGTGTTTTCACAAATGTCCATTCACAGATACGCTAGCTCTAGTTGGCCGAATATTGTTCACATTGATTTTTTTTCGGTTTTTCATTGCTCGAGAACGTTGTTTCTTTATTTTCAGACTCATTGCTGTCACATTTTATTGTTTTTTTTTATTTCGTGTCAATAGTACTTTAAGAATCGCCTACAGTGTATTATGTTTGGTTGGTTACTATGCTGACTGCTCAAATCTATGGATGCAGTGGAAGAGATCTTAATGTTTGTTGTAATACATTCTTGATATTTAGTCTAGTATTAAATTTTAGTTTACTTGTTGTAGCATTTTGTTTGTCTTCATCATCATCACTTATTTCTTAAAGCAGTTTCTATACTTCGTCCTCTGATTTTTAATATTATGTAGAAGTATAATATTATATACATTAATTTTTTCTTTATCATAGGAAGCTCATTGGTTTTGTTCAAAAATTCTAATAATTTCTTCCAAAGCGAGTTATTTTTTTAAATTAATGATCTTGGTGATGATTTTGTTCGTACATCGTACGATTTGTATATGATTTGTCCCTTTTGATAAGCGCATGGTAAAGATGCGTTATTTTTTTAGATCATTATGTTGACATGCATGTTTTGGGTATCTATTCTAAATTTGAGATTATTTATGGATGATGTATAGGAAAGATATTACGGTTTATAGCTTCTGGAATGCTACTTTTTTATGGAGTTTATGTATGATGGATGTAGGAATCATCGGAGTGATCCTAATAAGTAGGAATATGGATGCATTTTCATTGATAAATTTCTAGTACGTACTGAAAGGAAGAAGCTAATATAGAAAAATGTGAATGCGGTAGACCATTGACATTAGGGGTTTGTTACTATTATGGTATTATTCTTTGTTTATGCCCATAATGCATGAAAAAATATTTTTTAAGTCATATATGGTAGCATTATACGTGTGTGCATGCACTAGATTGAATAAATTTTTATATTTACTTTGAATTAGGTGTTGTTATTGTAGGTCTATATTAATAAGTTTAGGTATTGTCGTTTCATGAGTGTAAGTGTAATATAGAGTAAAACTGTTATTTTATGCTTGTCTCATATTCTTCACATCATGGTTTCTAGTATTGAAAAATTATTTATGTATGGATCACTCTAGTATGATTTTTCGACAGTTCCGAATCTCTTTAGCCATATCTGCATTAGGAACTTGATGATGTTTTGAGTATGAGAATTTTTAATTCGTTATCTCCTTAGGAAAATGATGCATGCTTGGATGATGCCATTTAGTTGATACTATATGATTGCATGAGAACTTGCAAACCTCATACTTTGTGTGCTTGTATTAAGCGTAAAGCCGCTTCTGCTATATTCATATAAATTTTCAATATTTGTGCACTAAGTAAGAAACGTATTTACTACGTTTTAAATATTCTCGATTTATCACCATAGGGATTTTCGGGTATGCGCATTGATATATTCAAGTATTATTTTCACATAATTAAAATATATTCTTTTTGAGTTTTTTCTTATCAGAATTTTTTTCTGCTGGAGTCTTGGTTGATTTTTTATAGGTATGAAGAAGATCTAATTAGTTTTCAACATACAGGGTATGTTTTGGGTTGGCACACTGCTACTATAGATCACTTAGGCTAATGTTTAGTACGATAGTTTGGTATAGATAACGATGTGTGGTAGCATATGAGTTTATGGTAGGCTATTTTTAGATAGATCTCATCGTATCATGTATAGACAAATAGCATATGTTATGGAGTATCCTTGATAAGGATGGTCGTGAGTCATTGTAGGATGCTAAGAGATGATCATTACTTTCAGGTGTTTGTCTGCTGGTAATTTGATGAATAGATATACACTTGAGTTGAATGAACTCATGCGGTTTTTTTTTGTCCATCGCTAGATATTTTTGAATGGTATAGTTAAGTGTTTGATATTTGGCAGTTTTGGATATGCTAGAAATGTTTAGGTCGTTTTGTTTTGTTGTTTTAGGTATTTGTTTACTTAAGCAGTGGTAGAATAGTTGTTAAAATAAAAATACTGTGTTTCTTTCTAATAGAAATCTCTTATTGAGTAATGCTTTTTTTGTTATATATAAATAAATTTTGATACAATTTAAAGCACATCTAATAAATGGCTTGATATATTTGTAATTCTATAGCATATTGAACAATGTTTAAGTTAACTTAACCTAGGTTTATTCAGCTGCACTTTTTCTGCATTAGGCCCATACAAATGTATAATAAGTCCTCACACATCTTTTTTAATCTTTATTGTACAATTTATATAGCAATTCAATATCCTCAGCATATCATTGTTGCTTATGTCCCCTTCACTCTAGTGCAAATTGTTGATGTTACAATTTCAATATCGTTTTGGTTGTATGTTTTGAGAACAGTATGTTCCTGAATGAATTACTGATGACGATTTCCTGATACAAATTGAATATCAATTATAAACATTTTCATTCTGAGCTATTTTTGGACTATTTATACTACCCGGTGCTATGAATTATTACTTTGTCATATGTACTCGAGACTGCAGGATTATATGTTTTATTAGTGTAAAAATATTTCTTGTCTCTTGATCATATGAATGACAAATGCATGTTTCAGTGCCTGATGTCTTATTAGAGCTGTTACCATATTTAAGCATATTATTCTCGATGCGTATTCGGTGTTCTGGAAAATGTCATGGCACTCTTCCATGAAGTATATGATGACCATTGTGAGAGATCCTATCGCGTTGAAAGTGTATTAACTTCTGACCTATTAGTTTTTGAATGGATGGATTTAGGACGACTTTTTTGCTGAATTTTAAAAACCTCATATTGATCCGTAGAATAATACCTGTATGTAGTCTAGTGATAAAAAAAACGACGTGCTACCTTTAAGTTAACATAAATTTATGTTCTAGTTTATACAGTGCAGCTAAGATCAGTGTCTGTTTCTCAATATTAAACTTCAGTATTTTATAGACTAAAGAGATTATACTTGATTTCAAAGCCTTTCACAATAGTATGTAGTTTACTAAGTCGCAATGTACAATTTCTTAATGTATAATTCCTTTTAGTGAAATAAAACATTGTTTATAGCGTTGATAATATTTTATTTCATCACATGGAAAATTAGATCATTACAAAGTACTGGTATTTCATAAAAAAGTCTAGAGTAGTTTATGTTTACAAATGATGTTTTCTCTGCATCTTACACAATATTGGTCATAGTATTCCTTCACACAATCGGTACGCAAATTGTTGTATTGCATAACAATGTTGAAAAAATCCATCAAGATGAAAAGCGTGATGAACTCAGGATGTTTAAGTTTTAGTCTCTCGCCTCCAATAGGTATGTAGAAGAGTTCAAGAAGTCCAAGCTGATTTGCAGGGAATTCATCTACCCTGTCCTTGAGATCAATGATTTATTGGCGAAGTGAAGTCCATTGACTGTTATCTAACTCCAACTGATTTTGTCTACTGTATCGGAAGATTATTCTCGCTTGAAATGTCGGCGGGTCAAGTCCAAGTATAACTTTGCCTTTGTGGAAACCTTCATCAAGATAGAATGCATAGTTCAGCAAGAGATTTTTCTCATAGATTCTATCTTAAGTTTCTTCTCTTTCTTATTCACTTTTCTGGCTGAAGTAGCCTTATCAGTCTGGCTGGCCTTTTCATGCTTCTGACTAGCTGAGGAATTTACTGGATCTGCTCCGACCATTTTAAATGACTGCTTCTAGTAGTAAAAATAAAAATTTATTACACCAGCATATATATTCACTTCTCTGAATTTATGGATGGGGGGGAGTTAAGTTCAATATGTGTTGATAATTCTATTGCATAAGTAAACATTTTCAGCTCTTGGACGCTGTAATGTTGCTTACTCTCATGATTCAAATTAAAAAATAAGAAAGTGCTATGGAGCTAAGACTTGAACCACCAAGCTAAAAGGAGTAGGAGTCAGTAACAGGAAATGACACTTTGTTCCGTATTTTCTATAGAATTTTTCGGAGCTTTGCTAGACTACAATAGATTGCTTATAGGCTAATTAGCTGTCCTTTTATCTGTAAAACCATCTATTTAGCTGTTGCTATTGCTCATGAGCTGTCTATTTTATGTATAATGCTGTCTATGTAGCTGTCTTTTCAGCTGATGCTCTGTCTGTTTAGCTGATATGCCATCTCTTGAGCTGTCTATGTAGCTGTCTTTAGTTGAAAATTTGAGGATTTGAAGTATCTATTTATAAGAAAATTCTAAGTAATAAATTGAGGATTTGAAGTATCTATTTATGAGAAAATTATATTGCTTTCCATACAGTTACGGTCAGCATTTTTACACCTTACTTTAAGTTTTATATGCTCGTCATAATTTACTTTAAGTCTACTGATTACCAAGACTGCATCGTCATCATCCTCCAAGTTATTAATAGGCATACATGGGTCAGCCAAGAATATTCACGTCTAAGTTGCTGTTCTGGTAAACAAATCTTGATTGGGAGGAAGCCATTGTTAGTTGCTCGAGAATTAATTGATCGTATTTCATGCTGATATATTCTTCATAATATTGAGTCCATACACCCTTCTTTTTTCATGTGCATAATTTTTCTCTTGACTCCTATCCATCTAATATATAGGAATCCCTTTGTACAGTAATTCGAGCTCATTTTTCCAGTCTTTTCACGTCTTCATAAGACTTGCGGTCCCTCATTATTTTTGAAATGAATAATGCTTGAGACTCCTACCGCCCACTATGATGTTCCGTTGCATTGAAATTATGCTGCTACACTTATGAACTCATCCAAAATGGTCAAAATCATATGATCCCTTCGATCAGCCATTTGAACTATTTTGTAAAGCACAAACTTGTTGAATAGATCTCTAATTCATGCAAGCCGTTGCTAGAGCCTTAACATGAATTAATTTAGCCTGTTTTTCAGTCGATAAATTAATGGGCTTATGGTGGAACTGAGCAAGTATATTGAATCATCTTGGTGTTCTCATGTATGATCAACCTTTTTAGATTATCCGGAATATGCAGGAAGATCAGTATGTTATGACCGGAACGGTTTTCACCCTATCATTGACCAATTAAGTAAAATTTTGGTACCGCCAACTGACTAAAAATCTGCCATTGATCCATTTTCAGAAGAGTTTTGATTGGTTTCAATGACTTAGGCTGCATCATTACTCACAACCTGTGAAATGATGAAATATCACGGACAAATGTCTCTATGAACATTATTATAGCTATCAAGTGTTGATGTATTAGTATCATATGATCAACTGGTCTCTTTATCATGCAAAGAAGGATATCCACAATCACCAATTAGTTGAGCCGTCAGCTAGGGTCATGAGTGGTCTGTTCTGTAGCTGAACAATGCTCAACTTCACACCATTATGTTTTCTGTTTTGCACCTACTAACCCAATTGCATAGTGAACTCAAGGCCGTTTTCTCTTTCACACCTACAACCCAAGTTGATTGGCGGGCAGAAGGTGGTGGGGGGCCTCGCAGGGACGCAGAATAACCTTCTATTCATCCTACCTCATTGCCATGCAGGCGTGATGACTGGTCATTGATGCATGCGTGTCATGGGTAGGCTGAGTAGAAAGTTCTTCTGCATATCTGGTCCTAATGCAGAATAGTGCAGTTAGGTTAAGTTAACTTGAACATTGTTCAATATGCTATAGAATTCGTAAATATATCAAGCCATTTATTAGATGTGCTGTAAATTGTATCAAAATTTATTTATATATAACAAAAAAAGCATTACTCAATAAGAGATTTCTATTAGAAAGAAACACAGTATTTTTATTTTAACAACTATTCTACCACTGCTTAAGTAAATAAATACCTAAAACAACAAAACAAAACGACCTAAACATTTCTAGCATATCCAAAACTGCCAAATATCAAACACTTAACTATACCATTCAAAAATATCTAGCGATGGACAAAAAAAAACCGAATGAGTTCATTCAACTCAAGTGTACATCTGTTCATCAAATTACCAGCAGACAAACACCTGAAAGTAATGATCATCTCTTAACATCCTACAATGACTCGCGACCATCCTTATCAAGAATACTCCATAACATATGCTATTTGTCTATACATGATACGATGAGATCGATCTAAAAATAGCCTACCATAAACTCATATGCTACCACACATCGTTATCTATACCGAACTATCGTACATAAACATTAGCTTAAGTGATCTATAGTAGCAGTGTGCCAACCCAAAACATACGCTGTATGTTGAAAACTAATTAGATCTTCTTCAAACCTATAAAAAATCGACCAAGACTCCAGCAGAAGAAAATTCTGATGAGGAAAAAATCAAAAAGAATATATTTTAATTATGTGAAAATAATACTTGAATATGTCAACGAGCATACCAGAAAATCCCTATGGTGATAAATCGAGAATATTTAAAACGTAGTAAAAACGTTCTTTACTTAATGCACAAATATTGAAAATTTATATGAATATAGCAGAAGCGGCTTTAGTTATCGAGTAGGTATGGCTCAAAAAGCCAGCGTGCGAGAGCTTGTCTTGTTACCACTCTGGGCCTAAAATTTTATTAAAACTGTCCAAATAAATAATCTCTGGAATTGACATATGTATATTTTTATTTGTTCTTCTTCCATCTTCCATCGAGCCAACTCATTCCATTTTACAAGCTAGCAGATTACTGCACCATGTTCAAAGCAGAGCGATAGGAGGTATAGCTTTTACCATCGCGCAACTGTAGAGGTATACAAAGCTCAACCAAGATGAATGCAACCAGAACAAGTTATTGTATTGTTAGCTTGCAAATTATCAAATACAAAAATTTCAAGTGAGATTTTAGTCTCCAAATTTTTCATTGATGAACAGTTAATCCCCAAGTAAATACGACGTATACTTTTCACTCTGTTTGATTGTGCTGGACCAGACGTTCAAAACTTGAAACAACTACCGCTAATATATTAGGAAAGTTATACAGACATTTCATCATATCCATCCATTAACTGAAACGTTATTAAATATTTCAAAGTGAAGGTTATACCTCTGTTATCCTCAAGTATTAGGTGAGTGCGATCTAGTTTTATCCACTTTGCTATATGCAAAGTCGTCCTCAGTATTAAATTCAAACGAACATCAAATTAAGATAAAAGCATTATTAACGCTACACTCATCTTTAACTTTTGTCGTAAAATGTAACATCGTCTCACAGTTGAAGCAAAAATTGCAGTTTCCATCATTAACTACATTGGATCACCTTCGCTTGTTTAAATTTTTGAAATGAACAAATAATAAACCCATAGAGCCTTAATGAAAATATGCTCTCCCAAGTATTCAACAAACGCCAAATCATTAATAGAAACAGTAGTTATTAAAAGCAGTCGCATATGATCGATACATCCATACTTGTACAAAATTCAACATGGTACAAATAAAACAACCAATTCTCTTGTGTATAGAAATAAGATATCGAAAAACAAAAAATCAATTATCAAAGTTGCACCAACACCAACATCAAACACACAATAATACTACCATTTCTACATTTATTAATTTTAATATAAAATATCAAATAAAAAAACAATCCAAACGCAAATGAAAATACATGTGGGCATCAAACACAGATTAATTGAAAGAAAACAACAAACAAATAAAACATACAAATATGATAACAACTTAAAATGTGATGATTTCAAATACATATACATTGAATAGATAAAAACAATTATAAATGAAACTATTGCCAATTCATTTTCTAACACAAGCATAAATGGGAAGAGAAAAAGCGATCCAACAACAATGACCAAGCAAGAGTACTGCAAGAATTACAGCAAGGTCAGTGGCCAACTCCACGACATCTGCAAACAGTTGGAGTGGTGCTTGTGAGACAAGACGACTTTTCTGGCGGTTTCTGTTGGTGGCTTCTCGAGTTGTTGCGAGGAGAAGATGAACTTTTCGCGACGAGGAAAGAAAACGACTCGGGAGTGGAAGCGGAAAGAGTTCCGTGATCAGGGGGATGTTGGATTGGTGTGCGGGGATCGTCGGATGGATAAGGGAGTCTGCTTGAGATCGTGAACCAGCGTGGACGTCGCGAGAAATAGGGAGGTCGAAATTGACACGCGCGAAAACAGTTAGGCTAGCACGCGATTAAAGGTCGATTTTTTGGTTTTAATAACTTTAAACTATGCGCAATTGGTTTAACTACTGTATGTTGGTGTTAGATCTAAAGAAAATCCTACAACCGATTTTTGACAAATAAATGGTCATGGCGGCTGTTTCTTGAATTACTCGGATTAAATATTGATCGGTGCAGAAAGTATCAAAAAACACAGTGTTATTATAATTATCAGTTATCCGCAACTGCAATCGTAAACGGCGTGATAGAAACGTATTTTAAAAGAGTCGGAAAAAGATAGGAAATATTCTCCACAGTGCTGTGGCTCACGAAATACAATGAAATTCGTTTGCACGTGATATTGCCATCGTTGAACTTCTTAGTGGCTGGCGTCCTCTTCAGCTCGACAATAGTCTTTGGGTTTACCGGCATTCTTGCCTTCTACAATTTTCAAGCATGCAAATATCAAATGGTGTACCAATAGCTGACCAATGTTCGGCAAATTTTTTGATCGCATAGAGCATTGAAAGGAGAGATTAGTGAAGTAACCGCTCGATTCTCGTCAGTGTTCGCATTCTCAAAACAGACCTGATAACTGTTATCAAAGGGGAATTTCAGTGTCCATGTATTCAAGTTCACGAGCAATATTCGGTTTCGCATGTGAAAACGTTTCGAAACCACACCCTGGAAGTAGTGCTCTGCAGTCGGATTACACAAAAGTGTTCGTTTAACGGGATCACCGTAAAGGAATATCGGTCAAATTTCATACAAAACTTTTAAGGAACTTGATGGTCATATTGAAAGGCAGATCTTTGAACCGACAATAATAACCATTCACTATCATTTTGCTGAAGCACAGAAGGGATCTAGCAGCACATACTGCGAAGGATGTTAGGCCTGTCGAACAGCTTATTTGGTTTATATGTGCACTGAAACTCGCCACGAAAAGACTTTTTCGAAATATATTGAAATTTGTTGCAACGCAATTTAGATTTGTAGTTGAAATAAACGGAAGCGGCCAGTGTAATCTCGCTGCTAAATAAAGAAACTGAAGTTACAGGCATATTGTATGCATTTTCACTGTGCGATTTATCGGCAGAGTTGCTCAAACGGTCGTGTCCTAATATAACAGAAGAAAGATTGAAGGGAAATCAGTTAGCTATACAATAATAGTTCTCCAGATTTGATCGATCATTTATCGTCTTCCGAACGCAGTGTAAGGTAGCATATTATTCGTATAACAGAACTACGCGAGCTTTCAGAAAAGCGAATTTAGACCAAAGCGAATTAAAAAAAATTGTGGCCTCTGAGTGGTTCCTGCTTATCGTGTACAACCGCAGCTTCACGCCGTCTCCTTGAAACCTAGCCGTTCACGTAAACATCGGCATTCTCGACTAAACATCATCACATTGATGTCATCATCATCGCCGGCGCGATTGCTCAACATTTCGTTTAAAATAAAATCTAATTGTAACGTAGAGGATTATCATAATTTTTTTTTGAGTGTCCCAAGCCCAGTGCTTAATTAAAATATCTGTAAATGTTCAATTTGCAAGCCAGGACTAACGCACCCCACCTCGTCAACGAGCGCTCGTCGTCGGAGAAGGATATGTAAGTACCTTTTTTATGGCTTTTATTATATTTTTTTCAATTCCTGTATTACATTTTTTGCCATTGTTTTATTATATTTTTTTCTGCAATTCCTGTATTACATTTTTTTGCGATTCCTGTATTACATTTTTTTTGCCATTGCCCTATTATATTTTTTTTGCGATTCCTGTATTAGATTTTTATGCAATTGCGTTATTACATTTTTTGCCATTGTTTTATTAACTTTTTTTCTGCAATTCTTGTATTACATTATTATAATTTACTTTATTTGTGAGAATTTTCTTTTCATTTGGTGTGAATTGCTTAGGTAAATATTTTTTTTTTGCATGGGCTCGAAATTGTCTTAGGACTCACCTTTTTTTTAAACTGTTTGATTCTTTTCCCTATATTTTTGGGTAAATTTTCTTGTAAGGATATAAAGTTAATAAAACATGAGTCAGTAAAGTATCAAACCGGTCTTTCCTTTCCGATAACTCTGACCGGGTATAGGACTCGGTACGGTGGCAGGCTGCCCCTAAAACCATGAGCCAGCCGCCGGGTACAATCTAATCCTTTTTTCTTTGTTTCAGGTGACATCGCAGGTTGAGTGGCCCAAGCAGAGTGCCTTTTTATGGCATAGCGTTATGCAATCGAATTGAATAATTCTATGGCATAAATTGGTCACCGGGGTACTCCCCTTCTGATGGGAAAGTTTATACAAGTCAAGTTGTATGAGTTTTCCACTCAGAAGAGGAATACCTGGCCACTGCAACAAAAATATGGATTTAATTCCGGTTGGGTGGGTGCGAAGGGGCTCCATCACCACCCGGTTGCCCTTCTTTCGTTTGTGGGCCATGAGCTTCGTCGGGTAACGACGAGGTTACCCCAAGTCCGCCTTTTTTTTTTCAAGGTTCCACTTGTTCTCGGAACAAGTACTTTCTCTCGCGGTGTAGTTATCTACACTTTTTGCGACTTCGGTCGCCTCTTGATCGACTGACCACCAAATTCGTGAGTGCGAAATTTTTTGTAGTGGGTCCTCGTGCTGGGGAAATGAGCCCGCCCCACGACACCGCAATGCTAGCCTGCCAGCGCATTCACGCGTCCCCAGACGAGGGCATTCTCGGCAGATATTTTCATCTTCTTCTGCCGAGGCAGCAGAATATCGCTGCAGTCCTTCACGGACACTTTGAAACCTTTGAATTCACTACATAATACAAGCACACAAAGTATGAGGTTTGCAAGTTCTCATGCAATCATATAGTATCAACTAAATGGCATCATCCAAGCATGCATCATTTTCCTAAGGAGATAACGAATTAAAAATTCTCATACCCAAAACATCATCAAGTTCCTAATGCAGATATGGCTAAAGAGATTCGGAACTGTCGAAAAATCATACTAGAGTGATCCATACATAAATAATTTTTCAATACTAGAAACCATGATGTGAAGAATATGAGACAAGCATAAAATAACAGTTTTACTCTATATTACACTTACACTCATGAAACGACAATACCTAAACTTATTAATATAGACCTACAATAACAACACCTAATTCAAAGTAAATATGAAAATTTATTCAATCTAGTGCATGCAAACAGGTATAATGCTACCATATATGACATAAAAAATATTTTTTCATGCATTATGGGCATAAACAAAGAATAATACCATAATACCAACAAACCCCTAGTGTCAATGATCTACCGCATTCACATTTTTCTATATTAGCTTCTTCCTTTCAGTACATACCAGAAATTTATCAATGAAAATGCATCCATATTCCTACTTATTAGGATCACTCCGATGATTCCTACTTCCATCATACATAAACTCCATAAAAAAGTAGCATCCCAGAAGCTATAAACCGTAATATCTTTCCTATACAACATCCATAAATAATTCCAAATTCAGAATAGATACCCAAAACATACATGTCAACATAATGCGGGGACTCTTCCCCGCCCATTCCGTCCGTGTTGACACTGTCCATGGTGAAACAGCAGTAGAGTGCCCACTCTTCACACAGCTGGAACTGGAGGAGGCAGTCTTCTCCTTGAAAGCGAGGAAGGCTCCAGGTCCAGATGGTGTTCCAGCTGAGGTGTTGCGGCTCGTCTATCACCATTGTCCTGACTTGCTGCTCAGCACATTCAACGCTTGCCTACGGGACGGGGTTTTCCCGGTACGATGGAAGGTGGCGAGGCTCATGCTGATCAGCAAGGGGAAGGAAAATCCCGAATCGCCGTCTGCATACCGCCCGTTATGCATGCTAGACACGGCTGGGAAAGTGCTAGAGAAACTCATCAAGAGAAGACTCACTGACGCGATTCGTGCTGCTGGAGACCTATCTCCTCGGCAGTATGGCTTTAGAGCAGGACGTTCTACCATTGATGCGATTGCAGAGGTGGTGAACGCGGTCCGAAAGGCAGAGGCATATAGTCGCACCAAGTGACGGATCGTCCTGTTGGTGACACTCGACGTCAGGAATGCCTTCAACTCCGCTAGATGGGTGGATGTCCTGGGCACGCTGGAAAACTCTTTTCAAGTTCCAGAATATCTAATGCGGCTTTTGAGGAACTACCTAAAGGACCGAAGCCTGCTCTACGACACGACACAGGGCCAACAAAGGATAGAAACTACATCGGGTGTTGCCCAGGGATCTATCCTTGGTCCGGACCTGTGGAACGTGTCTTACGACGGGCTACTGAGACTTGAGATGCCAGATGAGTCGCGCTTGGTCGGCTATGCGGATGATGTTGCGGCTCTGGTCGCCGGACGCACCGTTGAACAAGCGCAACTTAGGCTAGGTATGCTAATGCACCGAGTGAGGGACTGGATGACTGCTCGCGGGCTCAGTTTAGCACTGGAGAAAACCGAAGTGGCCATCTTGACAAAAAAGAGAATCCCTAGAGTAAGGATGATCAGTATTGGAGATATACAAATCGAATCGAAGCCAGCGGTGAGGTACCTGGGGCTACTGATCGACTCGAAGATGAGTTTCTCTGAGCAAATCAGGGCAACGGCTGAGAAGGCTGCTTCGGGAATATCGGCCCTGAGTCGACTTATGGCCAACGTAGGGGGACCCAGCCCATCAAGAAGTCGCCTCTTGATGAGTGCTGTAGGGTCAGTGCTACTGTACGGAGTAGAGGTATGGGGCGACGCTCTCAGCAAGGAGGTATACCGAAAACGATTGGCACAGGTACAGAGAAGAGGAGCACTGAGAATTGCATCTTCGTTTCCAACAGTCTCCGACTCGGCGGTGAGAGTGATTGCAGGCGTGATACCTGTCGCCCTCCTTCGTAGAGAGCGCCGCGCTATTTACCTGCGCCGAAACGAGGATGCGAGGAAGATGGTTGTCCGCGAGGAGAGACAACGCTCGCTCAACGATTGGCAGCAGTCTTGGGGGAATCGCACGAAGGGAAGGTGGACTGCGCGCCTCATCCCGGATGTGAAACCGTGGCCAAATCGAAGGCATGGTGAGACTGACTTCTATCTGACCCAGCTTTTGAGCGGGCACGGGTGTTTTCAGTCTTACCTGCACAAGATCGGTAAGTCACGGTCTCCCGATTGTCAGTATTGCCCAGGAGAGGAGGACAATGCCTGACACACATATTTTGCGTGTACCAAATAGGTCAGGCTGCGAAGGGAACTCTACAGGGAGACGGGAGAGCTCACCCCGGATAATATAGTTGCGGTGATGCTCGAATCGGTTGACAAATGAAACCAGGTGGCACATTATGCTCGGGCAGTCCTAAAATATAAAAGGGACTTACAGCAGCCGGAGGCGCTAGGGCTGGGGGATCGCCCTTCTGGCGTTTCCTCTTCCCCTCTCCCCTCCCGCTAGGAAAGGGACGCCCCAGCTTGAAGGCACCCCATGGCGTAACAAAACGAGGCCTGGCCTGAAGTAATGTGTCAAACGGTTCCAGGCTAGGTTCTCAGATTGACAGAGGAGGTGTTTAGTGGGTAGTCCAAGGGTATCCTCCATGGGAGTCCCACACTGCCAGACTTGGCGGGCGTAAATGCCTTCACCTTCCTACCACAAAAAAAGAAAAAAAACATAATGATCTAAAAAAATAACGCATCTTTACCATGCGCTTATCAAAAGGGATAAATCATATACAAATCATACGGTGTACGAACAAAATCATCACCAAGATCATTAATTTAAAAAATAGCTCGGCTTGGAAGAAATTATTAGAATTTTTGAACAAAACCAATGAGCTTCCCATGATAAAGAAAAAATTAATGTATATAATATTATACTTCTACATAATATTAAAAATCAGAGGACGAAGTATAGAAACTGCTTTAAGAAATAAGTGATGATGATGAAGACAAACAAAATGCTACAGCAAATAAACTAAAATTTAATACTAGACTAAATATCAAGAATGTATTACAACAAACATTAAGATATCTTCCACTGCATCCATAGATTTGAGCAATCAGCATAGTAACCAACCGAACATACTACACTGTAGGCAATTTTCAAAGTACTATTGACACGAAATCAAAAAAAAACAATAAAGTGTGACAGCAATGAGTCTGAAAATAAAGATACAACGTTCTCGAGCAATGAAACACAACAAAAAACTTTACCACTCCTAGCAATTCACATCGTCAAGCAACGCGTAATGCATACTCTATCTTTTTCAAGCAAACATGACCGCATCCAAGAAGCAAATTCACCTTACAATGTAACGTAACTTCTGTATCAAAATTTAAATTCCGAGACCCTAAAATTCCCACCGATAGGCGAGTCTATGCGCACGGAATCCCATTCTTGACAAACAAAGTCAGTAGCGTATGCCACGCGTTTCCGAAGTCAATTTCCATGCATAACGACATTCACCGCCGAGGAAATCTACACCCCAATTATCATCCTCCAACAAGCGACGCACATCAGTCCTACCCGCCGATAAGGCTATCCATACTTAAGTACAGGCAACGCGGAAATTTAGCCAATTGCTCGCGAAGTAAATTTCTATTGCTCATAACATCCGCTGCCACGGAAACTTATATCTCGAACTACTTTCTCCTGCAACCAACGCGCACGCTGTTTTCTCGCCCACAACGCCGTCCAGCAACGTGCGCCTTAAGCAAGCACCCACGGAGTAAATTTTCACGCCTTAAAACACCCGCCAAAAGGTAAACCCGTCATCCATTTATAATACAATGTCACCCATCAGTAGCAGCGCCCTCCATCACCACACAATCACTCGCGCCAAAAAAACTTCCCGCATGCTTACCATGGTTGAGCAAATTGATCTTTCCACACGCTGCCGTCCATCCTTAGCCAAAGACATCAATCGATGAGCAAGGCGTTCCTTAACCGTGCGCCCCTGAAGCAAATTCCTAAGCCTTAGAACTCCCGCTGACGGGCACGCCTATCACCCATGAACCGTCAAAAACACAGTCACCGTCTATACAAGCGCCCGTCGTCACCATAAAAGACATTCAGCACGCCTAACGTGATCACGTAAATTACTCGACCCAAACGCCTTCAATAAGAGACACATACTAAAGGATCTCAAGCCCTAAAACCATCAAACCGACTGCCTGGAGCATCACCTATCCACAGAGCTTCCCTAATTGATCAGCAACCCTAATAATTCAAGCTTTCAATCCTATACACGAATCTACTATGCATTAAAACGACCATGGATAAAAAACTATGTACCGCTAGAAGCGTAAATGACCCGAGAAGCACTTCCACCAAAGATGAATACCAAACCCAAGCAAAGACTATAAGCAACGAATATATGAGAAATCCTTCCACTATAGAGAAATAACTATGGATAGTATAACTGAGATAAGACTAATTCCAATTAATCTGACAAACCCATCAATACAAGACTTGTGTCAATTCCTGCAATAATCAAATAATAATGCATGAGTGTACAAATAACTTAGTCTACCACTGTAAGCGCCTTTAAGCTCAATACATATGACTACCCTAGGACACAACCATCAAGACCAGTTCCACTAACCGTTAGAGGCTACCAAAGCCTGGAACGCTCACCTACTTAACCAGGACATTGATCTCCACATACCTAAAATCCGTACCCACTTATCCCAGTCGTAAACCTATGCTTATTCAACACAAACACCTACATACCTAAGCACCACATCTTCACTAATTTGATACGCGTATCCACATACCCTAGACACACACCCTCGCCACAACCACCCTTGACACCCACGCCTATTCTGGACTCATACCTTCTTATCTCAGGCACCTACATATACCATCCAAATAGATGCACCTACAAACCCTAGACACACATCCGCATACCCAAGACACAAACCATTAGTTCCATTGCCGGACGCTTCAAGCGCCATCAGTTCAAATTTCCGCCACTAGGTGGCGCGCAAAATCAATCTCAATTCGTATCGAAAAAGTGGATTAGTATCGGTATTCTACACCTACTGCTATCCACCTGGAAATGACTGCTCCGAGCCCAGATTGTGAAAGTACCAGTTTCACTAGGCTATCATGATGCAGAGCTTTTATCATGGTGTTGCTCACTCAGCAGCATAAAGTCAGCTCTCATGTCCCTCGTAAACTGCTCAAGCAGATTTTGTGCGGTTGTAGGCTTAGCTGCAGGATGCGGGTCATCGAAGCTCTGATTTGGCCTTTGTTAGGGCTTCCTGGAAAACCCGGCATTTCCTGATCCCAAGGCGTGCCCAAAATCCGATTTTAAATCAGCATCCTTGCAAAGAATACAGTGTGCCTTCTTTGAACACTCTTTCCTTCTATGTCCCATTTCACCGCACTTGTAACATCGAGTACTCCTATCGGGTCTGTTAATTAGAAAATTATCCTCCTGTTTCCAATGTACAACTTTCCAAATTGCTCACGGTACAATTTCTGCACGCGTAACAATCGTATTTGCAAGTATTAAGTCAATCACCTTAACTATTGCTGATTATCTTTGTGCATTTCAGCAAAGTTCAAATCAATCAGAATTTGCTGATTGACAAAATTCCACAAATTGCATTTTTCATGCCGTTCACCTGGCGCGTGTAAACTTGTCATAAGCAATTTGAAAATGTTAATTTTGCAAATTAAATGTATAAATATTTTAGGTCAGTCAATAAAATTTATCGTTAATGAATTGATCAAAGCACAAGGTGTTTCATTTAAGGAACTCTTGTTTAAACATCTTGTGACCCCAAGTATAGTAGTAACAGCAGCCAATCTAGGGAGGAGCCATCAAGCAGACACATAAAATTTATCAGAGAGGCTGATAAATTAAGCAAAAGGTCTGTATAATAAGTCTACCTGTAAGCTAGGAAGGAATCATCATCAAGCAGACACTTATAAAATTTACCAGACAGGCTGATAAATTAAGCAGCAGCAATCAAACTAGGAAGAAAATAGCAACTATCACTTGGAAAATTTATCAGATAGGCTGATAAATTAAGTAATATTAAGCAAGAAGTTGCAGAATATATCAGCCAGGCTGATAAATTAAACAGCAGCAACTGGACTTGGAAGGAAGTCACGAGAACATGAAGAACTTCATCAACTAAGCAACTACCTCTTGAGTGAGCACAGTCAGGCTGGAGCATCGCTGGTAACAGTTGGTGGCCCAGGAAGCCAATAAACAACAGTATGTTACGCGAGCACCAAGAAGACCGTAGTCAATTGAAGAAGCCGAAAACAACAGCGTCTGCTTGGATTATTGAAGAAACACGTAAATATAACCAATAATTGATTTCAACAGGCAGCTAGCGTTAGGAGAAGAGATTGAACGAGCGGTGTGTAATTATGAGAAGGATTCTTCAGAGCGCAAGGATGTCAAATATCTCCAAGCGAAAATAGAAAAAATTGGGGCACTATGGAATGAATTCCAACAGAATAATAAGCATTAAAGGCCGCAGCAGAAGAGTTTGGCGAAGAAGATTATTTTAAAAGTAACTACTATCCGGAAGTAAAATCACTGGCAGAAACATTAGAGGAGAACATTAACTTGCTGATGCATTCAAAGGCAGAAGTGAACATCAGTCCAAATATTAAACTTGTCCACCAGTCGATTCGATGCGAAGAGATTATGCTACAGACGTTGAGAAATCTCGTGAAGCGGACAGAAGATCGTTTAAAGTCAGATCAACCTCAAGATTATAAGGATTGCCAGCTGCAATGCTTTTAAGCAATACTGGGAGGCAATACGGTCAAAACACTTCCAAATTATAGAAACATTGGATAACTCTGAAGTTTATGATCCAACGGTATACAATAATACCGAGTTATGGGTAGAAACCATTCAACTACAATTAATGACGATCACGAAAACAAGTCAGCTAGCTCAATCAAGTATAAAACTGCCGCATATTGAGTTACCTAAATTTGACGGGAACTACCTAGCGTGGCACGAGTTCCACGATTTATTCAGTCAACTCATTGACAGAAATGCTATTGATCCGCCGCAAAAACTCTTGTTTCTCATAACGAATCTGACTGGTGAGGCTGAAGGTCTTATTCGCCATTTATCAATCTGCGACAGCAATTATGAGCCTGCCTGGAACCTGGTGAAAGAGTGGTATGAGAATGAGAGATTATTAGTTAACGCCGTGCTTAACAAGCTTATCTCGCAAAGGAATTTAATAGGTGAATCAGCGCAAGAAATAAAAGTATTGCATGATGTCACTCACGAATGCGTAAGAGGTCTGGAAGCGTTGAAAATTCAAGTCAACAATTGGGATCCCATGTTGGTTTTTCTCTTGGTCAAGAAGCTGGATAAAGTCACACATATACTGTTTGAACAGTTTTTAGTTGTGCCAAGGGAAATTCTAACTATTCATCAATTTTTAAAATTTTTTGAGCTCAGATTTCAATCTTTAGAAGCCCTCGGCAAAAAAATTAGGCAGAAACCAAAGGCATTATCTACGCAGCACAAAATGTCATTGGCCACAACCAAATCTGAGGAAAGTGGATGCATGATATGCAAGGGCGGTCACAAAATGTATCACTGCGATGGCTTCCTCAGACTTTCAATACCAGCACAGAGAAATTTGATTGCGAAAAAAACATCTCTGCTTCAACTGTTTCAAGACAGGACATGGTTGAAAACCCTGCGATAAAAAACATATTACGCTGCTTCACCTCAAGAAGAACTCAACCGTCACATCAGCTAACACAACATTAACTACGTTATCAGATCAAGGATGGTTGTACGTCTTTCTTGGGACAGCGGTGGCATACAATATTCCGCCAGAGTGATCATTGATTCCGGATCCCAGTTAAGCTTTATCATTGATAAACTCTACAAGAAGTTAAATGTAGGATAAACACGGGACATGCAAGAAATAGCAGGCATTTGCAATAGTAGACAACTTTCATCAAAACGAGTGAATTTGACAATGAAATTCAAATGCACCAGCTTTTGCACACAGTTTGAAGCTTTTGTACTGAAAAATATAACGAACAAACACCCCGATTGACGAATAGAAGTCTCCACTGGTACATAGTATGTCTTCCATTTCAGGAGTCTCTTAATTGCCTGGGAATGTTGAAACAGAAAGCATTACAACGGCTCAGTGCACTTCAGTGGAGATTTCTTCGAAACCCCAAAATACAGAATGATTACACTGCATTTATTGAAGAATATCGGAAACTAGGACATTTGAAACTGATCAATTACCATTTTCTTCCTCATCGTTGCGTATTGCGGTCAGAGAGCAAAACTACCAAACTAAGAGTCGTGTTTGATGGGCCAGCCAAGACATCAAGCAATAAGTCTTTGAAAAACATTTTGCATACCGAACCAACGTTGCAACAAAATTTGTTCGATATTTTGTAACGATTTTGATGCCACAAATATGTGATAACGGTTGACATAGAAAAATGTATCGCCAGATAATTGTGGCTACAGAGGACCGAAACTTTCAACTTATTCTCTGGCAGTATAAGCCTGGAGGAGAAATACAGACAAACTGATTAAAAACGGTGAGATATGGTACATGACGCGCTCCATATTTGGCAATAAAGAGTTTGAACCAACTCGCTCTCGATGAAGGTGCACGGTACCTGTTACGGATGACCAGCTTTCACCCGGAGTCCACACCACGACCACTAAGGAGATCGGGATGCATGTCATTAACACACCCCAACCCCGCTTGAGCGTCGAGGTAACAGTTGACCCATTGTATTTTTGGTCTTAACTTTAACACAAATACTTTCATATAAAAGAAAAATGTTATTGTTGTATAACAAGCAATGTCACTTATCAGTCGAGCTGGAGTAGGGCGTTTAACTTAGGTATGAAGCAAACGGCAGCAACGGATGACGAACGACATCAGAAGGAGGCCGGTCGACCATCACTCTTCCCAACAAGGATAGCCTATGGTAACGCATCTAACGTAAGCGCTCCACAAAGGCTATCACCGACTCGGAAGGCGTTTAAGGGGCCCACTCCTGGTCACCGCACCAGATGGATAATGCATCCGGAACCACCGCACCAGATGGATCAACACCACCAGCATCAGGGCAGTAAAAAAAAAAATCAAAGCCGAAATCAAATGTAATATCAACATCAAAACCGTGACGGGATGCATCGCGCAAACGGAAACATAAACATGCGAGGCTATCGCAGTCGTGTATGAATGCAAAAACTTACCTCAAGGGAATTGTCGGCTCCAACTTACACTTCCCTGACTGTGTCTCTGGTGCGACGCCAAAACGAGGCGACTCCCAAGTTGGTCAATATTCACGATGTAATACAGGCATCACGACCAGGTACACATATCACCTGTACTGCACTCAAGTCGACCGACATTCGGAAATTGCCAAGCCTTTTCACCATAATCCTGACACGCAGCTTGTTGTGACGTGCAAACCACACACTTGCAACATATTAGTGATAACGCGGCGAAATGAAGCGGACAAACATTTCTTTCGGGGACACTAGTTCAGGATCAGTGACTGTATGCAGGACGTGCAATTCTTGCGACATTTCCAGGACGGAAACACAATTTAAAGGGCGTAAGCTAATTGATCGGAAATCGCGTTGTATTCACTTTCCGCTGACAACTACAAAATGTCATTCGGCGATGACATTCTGCGATGTTCTAGTGACCCACATATTGGGAATGCCCAGCTGATCCGAAATAATGGGTAATGCAGACCGACTCGCATACAGCAACCATGGGTGCGGAGCTGAGGTAGCGAAGTTGGTGGGTAGTCGCGCTACGAACCGCGCCAAAAGCAGAATAGAAGTTCGTCGTACGAATAGGAGGCCAACCACCTTCAATGCAACGGGCGTCCGTTAAGGCGAGCCAATTTAAAGGGCTGAGGGATAACGGAGGCCCTCTTTCGTGGATTTGGAACGAGCGAGGGAGGATCAAACGAAATAAAAATCAAAGTTTGGAAGTTATCACGACGCTCATCATACCGCGGTGCAACACCTGTCGCACGGAAGAACGATTTCGAGTGGGAAAAAAATAAAACTCATCTGAACGAGAATCCGGCTCCCGAGGTTGGCGCCAGTATCCACGGACGATTGTTTGCTGGGACCCCAGGATAGGGTTAGTTTAACGTTTAATAGGAAAAAAAGGTACCTTTTTCTTTTTATCATTTTTGGCTCTTACATTTATGTATTAGGTTCCTCTAGTGTAAATATAGTGCTTTAATTAACAACAAAAATATAGTTATCAATCGTTAACGGAAAAGAACTTATATTGTGCGCGGCGCTCAAGCGGTGAGTTCTTCCCTTGTTCTTTTCTTTATTCTTTTCAGACTATCATTTCGATTTCAGGAGGTCGTGGGTGGACAAAAAGGGTGAGTTGGGGGAAGGTTTGTCTATGGTGAGAAGAGGAGGGTGAACATTTTATTTCTTTTTAGTGTTTAGTTCTCGTGTCTATGGTGAGAAGAGGAGGGTGAACAATTTATTCCTTTTTAGTGTTTAGTTCTCGTGTCTATGGTGAGAAGAGGAGGGCGAACATTTTATTCCTTTTTAGTGTTTAGTTCTCGTGCGCGCGCTGTCGGATCGTTTACTCGCGGACGATCTTATTTTTATCTCCTTCCAGCCTAGGGACAGCGAGTTGGCACCTGCGCCGTCTCCGACGGAGCGAACCGGGCCCGCAAGGCTGGACAGCGCGACAACTCTTTAAGTGGAAGGGTAACAAATTGGCGCCCAACGTGGGGCATTAAGGCGAGACAAGTTAAGTCGTTATAGAAGTGGAAGTTAGTGTGATTCAGTGAGTGATAGTGATTTTCTAGTGTGAATTCGCGGGGGTGTTTTTCTAGGGTGATTCAGTGAGTGATAGTGTTTTTTTTCTAGTGTGAATTTGCGGGGTTGCGAGTGTTGGTGAGATTGTGAATTTGCGGGGGTGTGTTGCGATAAAAGTGCGAGTGTTGGTGAGATTGTGAATTTGCGGGGGTGCGAGTGTTGGTGAGATTGTGAATTTGCGGGGTTGTATTGCGATAAAAGTGCGAGTGTTGGTGAGAGTGTGAATTTGCGGGGGTGCGTTGGGATAAAAGTGCGGGTGTTGGTGTGAGGGGAAGTGCGAAAGCTAAATTTGAATTTGCGGGTTGTTTGGGAGTGAGTGTTTTTTTTTTTGGGTCTGACTGTGGCATGAGTGATTGGAATTGAGGTGGAGTGGTGGTGATATACATACACCATATAGTGAGTGAGGAGGGTGTTGTGTATTGGGGGAGTAGAGGGAATGAATGATTGCGGATTGAATGTGTCGTTAGTGGTGAATTGTGTATAATTGACTTCTTTTAGTGTAAAAATAAACCATTTGAACTGGAGAATCATTTTTTTTTTCCCTCGCTAGTGTTAATATAGTGGTACTTGTAGGTGAAAATAGTAGTGGAATATATATATATATATATATATATATATATATATATATATAAATATATATATATATATATATATATATATATATATATATATATATATATATATATATATATATATATATATATATATGTAGGTATGTAAAATAAGTAATACGTAAATTTAATTTAAATCAGAAATAAGTTAAATATGGCAGGGAAGGGAAGGATGCTGATCAATCGTCTGGCCAGCGACGAGCTCCAATATGAATTGGCTATTAGGGGGCTGCCTGCTGGGACAGTGGATGAGATGCGAGCAAAGTTACGGGTGGCCGTACGGGCGGAGAATTTAAAAAACACGAGTATGGTGAATTTCAAAGAGTACCCTTACACACCCGCAGAGGATATCAAGGCGCTGAAGGAAAAATGGGCAGAAGTTAATTCCCTGGTATAAGGATTCTCGGGTGATAGAGAGTCGGGAGAATATTGGAAGTTATTGGCCAAGATCGAGTTTTGCCAGCGAAGGTTGGCGAATATCCAAGCTGAGGATCCCGAGGAGGAAAAGATCATGAACAGGTTGGAAAAAGATTTCATGATGGCGTTAGGGGGTCTGGATGTAACAGCGGGTGGCAACTTGGAGGAGATGGAGGAGGAAACGGTTCCTAGAGGTAGGACATCTACACCGAAAGCGAGGTTAACGGGGGAAAAAACCAGCGCTAAGCCGGGAGGCAAAGTTAACGAGGCACCCGGGCTGAAGGCAGGTCCTCCCGAAAGGATCAGGGAGAAGGTAGAAGGGGAGAGTGACACGGGAACGGAGAAACAAGTAGAGGAGCCGAACGCAATCACTGAGGGGCGGCTACTTGAATCGGAAGGGCTAGCAACTCAGACGGTGGGGGTACATCAAAATGATCTGGGAACAGGCAAGGTTCCAGACGTGTCCAAGTGGGGGATCAAATTCTCCAGCGATTCTCCCGGTTCGGTAAGTGCTTTTCTGGAAAGGGTAGAGGAGCTTCGGTTAACAAAGGGCGTGTCAAAGCCACAGCTGATGAGGATGGCCGCGGAGCTTTTTGGGGGTAAAGCCCAGATTTGGTTTCGTTCGGTACGGGAGCGGGTAGCTTCTTGGGATGAACTTTGTCAGGAGCTGCGGACAGAATTTTTACCCCCAAATTACAATAAAAGGCTGTGGGAAGAAATTCGTCAGCGGACGCAAGGAAGGAACGAGTCCATCGGAGTTTACGTGGCCATCATGGATGGACTGTTTTGCAGATTGGGAGAACCCTGTTCGGAAGCCAGGAAGCTGGAGATTTTGCTGGATAATATCAGCTCGTTCTACCAGGTGAAATTATCATTAAGAGAGGTGTCATCGGTTGCGCAGTTGGTGCAGTTGGGACGGAAAATGGAGGCTTCTAAGGCGGCGGTTGATGCGTTTGTGCCCCCACCCTGCCGCAGGACGTCAAAGCTATTGGAACCAGATTTAGCCTATGAGGAGGTCCCTACAGTGAGTGAAATAGTTCCGGAGGGCAGGGCTGCAGGAGTCAAGTGCTGGAACTGCAACGGTGTAGGACACATCTCCCGGGAATGTCGCCAACCACGTAGATGCTTCGGCTGCGGTCGGTCTGGAGCAACAAAATTCACCTGTCCGAATTGCTCTATTCAGCGGGGTCGAGCGCCAGCGTAGGCGGGTTCGTCGGGAAACGAGCACGGTGCTCGTTAGGCGGCGAATTGAGCACCGGAGCCGGGGAGGAGTTGGGGGCCGCGGGTACGAGTTTTTTATTTACACATAGTCGGGGGGACGAACGACCACATTTGGAGGTTTGGGCGTTGGGCAAGCGCTTTAAGGGCCTCGTTGACTCGGGGGCGTCCAATACAATTGTCGGGGGAGATGGTTGGTCCGAGATGCGGGAACTGGGGGTGGAGATGATCACTGCGCAGAATCAGGCGGTGAGCCTAGCCGACAACGGTCAGTGCCCGATGGAGGGGAGGGCTTGGGTACCTTTTCGATTGGAGGGCAGTGTGAAGTGGCTGGACGTATTGGTGGTACCGGCTCTTGCTCACAAAATTATTTTGGGAGTAGATTTTTTGCGGCAGTTTGGGGTCCTTTTGAACCTACGGGATAACAGGTGGGGTTTTGCATGCCATGAGGCGGTGATGTTGGGGGGACATCTACACAGTAGGTCTGTATTGACTCAGTCTGAAGAAGAGGAGTTAGCCCAGTTAATTGGGATAGAGTTCCAAAACATGGGGGAGGGGCTGGGTTGCACTAATCTGGTGGAGCACGTCATCAAGACGGATGCAGCGCCCATCAAGCAGCGTTATTATCCGGTCTCACCTACCATGCAGAAGAACATTAATACGGAGTTGGACGAGATGTTGGCGCTAGGCGTAGTGGAGCCCTCTAAGAGCGCATGGTCTTCCCCGATATTAATGGTGAAGAAAAAGGATGGGTCGTACAGATTCTGTGTAGATTTTCGTAAGGTGAATCAAGTTACCGCACGGGATGCGTATCCCCGTCCGTATACTTCCGCCACTTTAGATAAGCTACGGGATGCAAGGTATCTATCCACCTTGGATATTAAATCAGCTTACTGGCAGGTCCCTGTGGCGGAAGAATCACGTCAGTTCACGGCGTTTACCATCCCAGGGCGGGGTCTGTTTCAATTTAGGAGAATGCCGTTTGGTGTGTCGAATGCACCAGCGACCTGGCAGCGCCTAATTGACAGAGTGTTGGGCCCGGAAATGGAACCTTTCGTGTTCACATACCTTGACGACATTATTATCGTAACACCCACGTTCAGTCAACAGATTTTCTCCGAGGTATTCAAGCGCCTGCGGCAAGTTGGACTGAGACTATCGCGGAAAAAATTTCATTTTTGCCGAGCCGAGCTGAAATATCTTGGTTATGTGGTGAACGAGAACGGGTTGAATGTCGACCCTGAGAAAGTCGAGAGCATGTTAAAAATACCACGGCCTCATACGGTGAAGCAGATCCGACAGTTCCTTGGGATGGTATCGTGGTATCGGAGGTTCATTCCAGATCATGCCTCTTTGGTAGCACCCCTAACCGATTTATTGCGCAAGAATAAAAAATTTGACTGGACCACCGTATGTGAGGAAGCCTTCGAACGCTGTAAATTGAAACTGACCTCAGCACCTATTTTGACGTGTCCTGATTTCAACATCCCATTCAATGTGCAGACGGATGCCTCAGATGTGGGTGTGGGAGCCAAACTTTTCCGGAGGGGGAGAAGGTGGTCTGTTATTTGAGCCGCGTTCTGACCAAAGCGGAGCGAAAATATTCAACCACCGAGAGGGAGTGCTTGGCAGTCCTTTGGGCGGTGGAGAAGCTACGCCCGTATATCGAGGGTTCGCATTTCCGCGTAATAACGGATCATCACTCTTTGGTTTGGCTCAACAATCTAAAGGACCCTACGGGCAGGTTGGCTCGCTGGGCTGTCCATCTGCAACAGTTCGATTATGAGGTAATGCACCGCAAAGGCAGCGAGCATTTGGTTCCGGATGCATTATCGAGGTCAGTCACTGTGGAAACGGTGGAGGTGGCAAAGAATCAAGGGGATGTTTGGTACGAGCGAATGAAGGCGCGGATACGCACTAACGGAGAGCTATACCCCGACTGGAGGATCAAGGACAAAGAGTTGTGAAAGCATGTACCGGGACGATATCCTGCGTTAGAAGGAGCCGACTTGTGGAAAAGGGTTTTGCCCAAGGGTGAAAGGCGGGAAGCCCTCATGCGTTGCCATGACCAACCAACAGCGGGTCATATGGGGATCGACCGAACGATTCATCGGCTGTCGCAGTTCTATTACTGGCCGAAGATGTCCGCTGACGCTTGTACCTATGTGAACCGATGTAAGGTTTGTCAGGCAATCAAGGTGGAAAGGAAGGTTCAGCCTGGTTTTATGGTTTCGCGTGCGGGAGAAGTGACAAGGCCGTGGGAGATGATTTGTATAGACTTGGTGGGCCCACTACCTCGATCTACACGCGGACACTGTTATGTTCTGACCGTTCTGGATTATGTGAATAAATTTTCTCTACTATTCCCACTACGGAAGGCCACGGCACGGGAGATCTGCAGGTTATTGGAGGAACATGTATTCCTGCTGTTTGGAGTTCCGAGGTGGTTAGTGTGCGATAACGGTGTCCAATTTCGCGTGAAGGGCCTACAGCAATTAGTCGAGGGGTACGGAACGCGGCTTAAGTTTACTGCGCTATACCATCCCCAGGCGAACCTTGCCGGGCATAGGAATCAAGACATCAAACGCATGTTACGATCCAACGTGTCGGAAAATCATCGGGACTGGGACCGACAATTGGCAAAAATCGCTTGTGCGCTACGAACCTATAGGCACAAAACCATGCGAGTCACTCCTGACTTTTACAATTTTGGCACGGAAATGCGGGTTTTGCAGGAGCAGGGTGAAGGGCCAGAGCGACCTCAAGAGGAGATGGATCCTGAGAAACGGGCAAGGGAGCTAGAGATACTGCGGACGGAAGTATCGCAGCGTATGCAGGCAGCTGCCGAACAGAACTCGAACCGGTATAACCTCAGGAAGCGGGATATAGGTTACCAAGTGGGGGACCGAGTATGGAGGAGGAATTGTACTATCTCCGACGCATCCAAATTCTACTCAGTCAAGTTGGCTCCTGAGTACTTGGGTCCGTTTAGGATATGGAAGAAAGTGTCCGGTTGGACTTACCAGTTACGGGAAGAGAAAGGCAGAGACGCGGGTACCTGGCACGTCAAGGATTTGAAACCGTTCATCGAATAGCGGGATAAAGCTAAGTCGCTAAACACCAGAGAAAGGGGGAGGAAAGCAGAAATAAAAGGGATATAACGACACAACAGACATGTAATTTCAATAGCGAATGTTTACCTCTAGATTTAAGTATTCGGGAGTAATTAAGTTGCTCCGCGCCGTCCGGGTTATGTCCGCGTTGTCGGGGCGTGTTGTTCCGATAGCTGCACGTCGCTGGAATCGCCACATGCAGGACACGCGTACTCCATTTGCGTGGGTGTTTTTTCTCCTCCATCACATAGAGTTTGCGATCTAAAAACGAGTAGTGAGACATTAGAATAATCATAGTTATTTAGACAGGCAGTTATAAGATAGGGGATTAGGGATGATTGGTGGAGGGATAGTTATTTAGACAGGTAGTTATAAGATAAGGGATTAGGGATGATTGGTGGAGGGATAGTTATTTAGACGGGTAGTTATAATATAGTGGATTAGGGATGGTTGGTGAAGGGTAATTACCACAAAAGGATATAGGATTAGCACTTGTTAGAAGTAGATAGGTAGTGTCATTGGGGTTGGAGCAGCAATAAGGGGTATGGCTCATATAATGAAAAGGATTATCACATTAATAGCAAAGCTATATATATATACCCATACCGTTATACTTAAACGCATAGGTAGAGAGGAGGCATAAATAGAGATAGGGATAAAGCTCGATAAGAAGTAGGGAGTTTTGAATTAGCCACAGATTTGGAACTTTATTAAGACAACAGTGTATATGGGAATAGGTTTGGAAATTGAAGGAAGTTGCGGTTAGCTAGTTACTTTAGAAGTGCAGCCGGTGGCAGTAGGGCATAACGAAGGAGTGAATTTCCAGGGAAAATCACTTGAAGTAGGGGGGGAATGTTACGGATGACCAGCTTTCACCCGGAGTCCACACCACGACCACTAAGGAGATCGGGATGCATGTCATTAACACACCCAAACCCTGCTTGAGCGTCGAGGTAACAGTTGACCCATTGTATTTTTGGTCTTAACTTTAACACAAATACTTTCATACAAAAGAAAAATGTTATTGTTGTATAACAAGCAATGTTACTTATCAGTCGAGCTGGAGTAGGGCGTTTAACTTAGGTATGAAGCAAACGGCAGCAACGGATGACGAACGACATCAGAAGGGGGCCGGTCGACCATCACTCTTCCCAACAAGGATAGCCTATGGTAACGCATCTAACGCAAGCACTCCACAAAGGCTATCACCGACTCGGAAGGCGTTTAAGGGGCCCACTCCTGGTCGCCGCACCAGATGGATAATGCATCCGGAACCACCGCACCAGATGGATCAACACCACCAGCATCAGGGCAGTAAAAAAAAAATCAAAGCCGAAATCAAATGTAATATCAACATCAAAACCGTGACGGGATGCATCGCGCAAACGGAAACATAAACATGCGAGGCTATCGCAGTCGTGTATGAATGCAAAAACTTACCTCAAGGGAATTGTCGGCTCCAACTTACACTTCCCTGACTGTGTCTCTGGTGCGACGCCAAAACGAGGCGACTCCCAAGTTGGTCAATATTCACGATGTAATACAGGCATCACGACCAGGTACACATATCACCTGTACTGCGCTCAAGTCGACCGACATTCGGAAATTGCCAAGCCTTTTCACCATAATCCTGACACGCAGCTTGTTGTGACGAGCAAACCACACACTCGCAACATATTAGTGATAACGCGGCGAAATGAAGCGGACAAACATTTCTTTCGGGGACACTAGTTCAGGATCAGTGACTGTATGCAGGACGTGCAACTCTTGCGACATTTCCAGGACGGAAACACAATTTAAAGGGCGTAAGCTAATTGATCGGAAATCGCGTTGTATTCACTTTCCGCTGACAACTACAAAATGTCATTCGGCGATGACATTCTGCGATGTTCTAGTGACCCACATATTGGGACTGCCCAGCTGATCCGAAATAATGGGTAATGCAGACCAGCTCGCATACAGCAACCATGGGTGCGGAGCTGAGGTAGCGAAGATGGTGGGTAGTCGCGCTACGAACCGCGCCAAAAGCAGAATAGAAGTTCGTCGTACGAATGGGAGGCCAACCACCTCCAATGCAGCGGGCGTCCATTAAGGCGAGCCAATTTAAAGGGCTGAGGGATAACGGAGGCCCTCTTTGGTGGATTTGGAACGAGCGAGGGAGGATCAAAGGAAATAAAAATCAAAGTTTGGAAGTTATCACGACGCTCATCATACCGCGGTGCAACACCTGTCGCACGGAAGAACGATTTCGAGTGGGAAAAAAATAAAACTCATCTGAACGAGAATCCAGCTCCCGAGGTTGGCGCCAGTATCCACGGACGATTGTTTGCTGGGGCCCCAGGATAGAGTTAGTTTAACGTTTAATAGGAAAAAAAGGTACCTTTTTCTTTCTTTATAATTTTTTGGCTCTTACATTTATGTATTAGATTCCTCTAGTGTAAATATAGTGCTTTAATTAACAACAAAAATATAGTTATCAATCGTTAACGGAAAAGAACTTGTATTGTGCGCGGCGCTCAAGCGGTGGGTTCTTCCCTTGTTCTTTTCTTTATTCTTTTCAGACTATCATTTCGATTTCAGGAGGTCGTGGGTGGACAAAAAGGGTGAGTTGGGGGAAGGTTTGTCTATGGTGAGAAGAGGAGGGTGAACATTTTATTTCTTTTTAGTGTTTAGTTCTCGTGTCTATGGTGAGAAGAGGAGGGTGAACAATTTATTCCTTTTTAGTGTTTAGTTCTGGTGTCTATGGTGAGAAGAGGAGGGTGAACATTTTATTCCTTTTTAGTGTTTAGTTCTCGTGCGTGCGCTGTCAGATCGTTTACTCGCGGACGATCCTATTTTTATCTCCTTCCAGCCTAGGGACAGCGAGTTGGCGCCTGCGCCGTCTCCGATGGAGCAAACCAGGCCCACAAGGCTGGACAGCGCGACAACCCTTTAAGTGGAAGGGTAACATACCCCCTAGCAACGAAAACAGTTCAGCAAGACTTTTGCGTGGACGATTTATTGACTGGGTGTGATTCACTCAAAGCCAACTCAGATCTACAGCATTAAATAATCAATCTTTTACGAAAAGGAGAATTACAGTTACGCAAGTGGTGCTCCAACAATCATACACTTCTCAAATCCATTCCTCCCGAAGGCAAAGCTACAGAAGTTGACATTTCCAAAGTAGAATCTGAGAATGTAATCAAAGCATTAGAACCCAGTTAGAATCCAACCACCAACAAATTTATTATGAAAACTACTCAGCTCAACAGCGAGAAGGAAATCACAAAAAGAACCGTGCTCTCAGAAATATCGCAACTATTCGACTCACTTGGACTTGTAAACCCAGTTATAGTGGTAGCAAAAATATTTATGTAGCAACTATGGGGGATGAAGCTTGACTGGAACACCCCACTGCTAGAAGAGTTGCAAAAAATGGACTATGTATCGACTGCAAGTTCCTCTCTTAAACACGCTTGAAATATCACGGCAAACTATACCCGTCACTGCGACAAAGCTTGTAAATTTCATGAGTTTGCGGATGCAAGTCAATTGGCCTACAATGCTTGCATCTATTTGAGAACCGAAAGTAAAAATGGCATAACAACTAACTTGATATGTGCTAAAAGTAGAGTTGCACGTACCAAGAAAACGGCCATCGCGAGATTGTAGCTATGCGTAGCCCAACTGCTTGTTAACTTGTTATGTCAAGTAAAAGCAATTCTTCTACTAACAACCGAAATAACGTTTCTATGCACGGACTCCACAATTGTTCTGCAGTAAATATCGTCCCCATCATCAAAACTTACAACGTTTGTGGCCAATCGAGTTTCATCAATTCAGTCGTCTACAGGGACAGCTATCTGGCAACATGTGGAATCTAAAGATAACCCTGCAGATATAATATCTCGAAGAATGCTTCCTGCATAACTAATAACAATGGTTTAAAGGACCAAGCTTTCTTTGCTATCCCATACGAGTAAACCCAGCTCCAGACTACTTAAGCACCATAAATTCTCTTCTGAAAATAAGAAAGACAAAATTCGCACTTTCTACCAAAAATCCAACATCAGATATATTGTAGTTCAAAAAATTCATCATAAAAACAACTTTCAATGCCTTCAAGAGGTACTAGCATTCATCATCAGATTTGCAAGCAATCGTAGAATATCAAAAGATTAGCACACAATCGGCAAACCAATGCCTATAGAAATGGAAATTTTATTGAGACTAATTACAAAGAGCATGCAAGCCCAAGATTTTATTTCTGATTTGGTCAACTTACATAAAAACAAGACAGCCAACAGTGAAAGTAATATAAGAGCATTAGCGCCATTATTGGAAGACGACGGAATACTTAGAGTAGGGGGAAGAATTCTAAAAAGTAACCCACCATTCCGATCAAAACACCCGATGATCATTTCAAGAAAGAATCTCATCTTCAAGCTAATATTTGAGGACCTTTACCGAAAATATCTACATGAAGGCCCCCAAACTTTGCTGTACATCTCAAGACAAACTTGCTGGTGCATAAGCGGAGCAGACTTAGCTAACACTACTGTAAGACAATGTGTTTGCTGGGCTCGAGCCAAACTTAAAACTATTACTCAAATCATGGGCAATCTTCCTGCAGAAAAAATCCAACAGTCCCGGCCATTCTTAAATACTGGGATAGACTTTTGTGGACCAGTTAAAATTCATTTTCAAATAAAAGGGAAACAAAATGTTAAAACATATGTTGCAGTTTTTGTTTGCTTCGCGACAAATACCGTACATTTGGAGCTTGCATCTGATTTGACAGCTGCTGCATTCATTGGAAGTCTCAAACGATTCATTTTAAGACGAGGCTTTCTCGTTAAAGTATCCTGCGACAATGCCACAGCTTTCATTGGAGCACGATCGGAATCACAAGAAGTATACAATATGATATTTAGTCAGGATGGGCAAAATATAATTCAAACCCATTGCAGCAAAGAAGGGATTAATTGGCTGCACATACCACCAAAATCACCCCATTTTGGTGGAGTTTGGGAGGCAGAAGTAAAACCTGCCAAATACCACCTCAAAAGACTGCTTTGAACTGCATCTTTAACCTACGAACAATTACACACAATAATATGCCAAGTCAAAGCTGTACTTAACTCAAGGCCACTTATGCCCCTATCAAGTGATCCAAATGACCTTCAAGCATTAACACCCGGCCATTTCTTGGCTAGACAACCGCTTTCCACTTTTTCAGAAGCGTTAATGCAACCGGAAAGCTTAAGCCAGGTTACAAGATGCAAACTAGTTCAATCATTGCATGTTGAATTTTGGCAGCGGTGGTCTTGCAGACCTTGCAAAACCGATACATGTGGCAAAATCCCAACCGAAACTTAATACTGGCACTCTTGTTCTGTTAAAAGAAAACTACACTACCCCTCTTCAATGGAGAATGGTGCATGTAATTAAGGAAATACCAAGATCGAATAAGCATAATCGAGTAGTGAGACTCAAAACATCATCAGGTGAATATGACCGAATTATTTATTCCCTATGCCCTCTTCCCGAAAGCATAACCTCACCTGCTCAACCAATTGCTGAAACGATCGAGACATCTAATGACAATCCTCCCAAAATGAAATTGATGATAACACCAGTTAGTTCTGCTTACCCCACATTGAACAAAGATTTAACTAAACGAAAGATAACAAATGACATAGAAATGCAAACCAAAAAAGGACGGTTCCTCATATCAAAAACACTGTTGTGTGCACTCTTAGTAAAACCTCTCTTCAAAGGAACGCAAGTGGAATTGCAAGATCTAGTCAATATTACGCCATTCACTGAAAACCCAGGAATATTCTTCGAGGACGTAGGATAAATGTACCTAACGCATAATAGCTGGAAGATTTTCTCCTACTACGACCTATCCGGATACTGGACGGAATATGAGGGAATGGCCAAGTCAATTCAAAATTTGATGGGGGTTTGCTCAGCATAAGAGAGACTACTAAATGTAACAAAAGTGTGCAATGCAGTTGTTATGAAACTTTATCACGCACAACTGGAAATTCAAAAACGGAATGAACTCTTATAACAGCATCAAATAGATTCCAGAAGAAAGAAAATATCTCCATTTAACATCATTGTCTCCGTGGCTCATTCGTTATTCGGCATCCTTGATGAAGAATCCGCTCAGCAGTATGAAGAAGAAATACAAAGAACAAATACAAACGAACAGTAGCTTCTAAACTTATTTAAAATCAAACTAGCATCATAGACACTACGGGGCTCATTTTCAATAAAATCACTGACGACATTCAACAACAAATTCACTTAACAAATGTCACGAGAAAAATTGAAGAAATCAGCCAAATATTGAATGGGATCGCGCTTCAGACCACTCTAATGGAAAATTATCTTCAAAGCACTCAAAATACATTATTAGAAATTATTACAAACAGTTATCACGGAAAAATCAATTCTCTTCTTCTTAGTGCAAGAGAGCTAAACAGCAGATCCGAATAATGAGAGAAAATTTGCCACCTGACCAAGTTGTGCCTGTACCAAAAAACTCATCTCTAAAGCTGTACAACTTAGCTAGAACTCAAACTAGAACGACTGGAAAGAATATATTGTTCGACATTCGAGTACCGATGGTCTCACCCAACCACTATTAACTGCTAAAAATCTACCCAATTCCTACAAATATAGAAAACTCCATTGTTCAACTCCAACCTTCATCTGATTACCTAGCAGTTACGTTACAGCGAGACAATTACTACCCATTATTTGACTCGGAGAAAAATAAATGCCAACATTTCGAATCAGAAACAATTATCTTCATCCAAAGCCATCCTCTACACACATTGCAGTATGATGATACTAAATGTGAGATCTCCTTGCTAACTCACTCGAGAAAAATATTACAATCCCGCAAAGTAAAAAAACTTGTAGCACCTACTGACAATTATTGGATTCAGATAGAAAGCAAAAATGGTTGGATATTTTCAGTTCTAAGAAACGTAACACTGGATATTGTTTGTCAGCATACAATACACACCATAGAAATCAAAGGCAGCGGAATTTTGAAATTGACTCCAAACTGCATCATAAATCAGAAATCAATGATAATCACTGGAAATAATCAATTCATCGACGAAACTAACTTCTCATTTACCCCAATCATCGACCTCACTAGCTATACTTTCATTGCCACGGATCTTTCCAAAGAAGACTTCAACTCTATGTAGACTACGGAATCCAATCAAATCGAGAAACTTTGAAGAAAACTGAGGGAAGAACTATCAGCAGACCTGCCTGAACGCCTTTCAGCTCATGATATGCACAACTACGTTATCAACTATATCACGTTAGTCATCCTGCTCATCGTCGTCACTTTTTGCATTCAAAGAAAGTTCCGCTGTTACAATAACAATCAAATACAAATTGCTCAGAAATCCATGACAATTAATCACGCCCTCATGTCTCGCTTACGACACGTTACAACAAAATTCATAACCGTTATTCACAATTCCAATCATTCATCGCACGAGCCAACAAGCAATGTATGCTTCACCCCCCATACTTAGGGAACGGCGACACCCTAAACATAGTACATAATCGCAATTCAATGCATATAAGAACTTATATCTTACGCTTCATTGGTCAAGCCGCTAAATTGGCTCTGCGACGAATCTCACACGCATACATGGTAGTCCATACAATTGCCATGTTGAGAGTATTTGGAGTACATGTATACAGTTGAATGTGTGTACTATGCGTAATCCGCTCATCTGAGTACCAATTTGCCGCGACAACCAACTCAGAAATTGTATGGAGAGAAGTCGTCGAATATTCAGATATATGAATACTGAAGAAGAAAAGAGCCATAAGCATGAGATTGGAGCTAGCGTTCCTTTTCATGCAACAAGATTGTTCCTGAAGAACAAGAGAGGAATGAATTTGTAAAGCAGGTTAAGGGGAATTAGTACACTTACAAACTCAGCGTTTTGCGGATTAACTGGATCGAAGGTCTACGACTGTCACTAGCAATGCAAGCAATTTGTTTGTATTTAAGCTAGTGGCGAATTGAAAAAACAAGCAGTTTTTTCAACGCAAGTCTCACGAAGAGTTAGTCAAGACAAAAACCCTCATCAGAAGTTCGCCGCAAAGCAACGCCATCCTGAACCAACGAACTGAAGGTAAGAAGAACGAGCGGAACCTGAGTTTCTTTAGACCTAAGCCGCTGAAACTCTGGTTTTAGCCAACCCATGTTTAAAGTAGAATCCGAAGAACGATCTCTGATGAGCTAAAACTGAGTTTCTTTAGGCCTAAGCCGGTGAAACTCTGGTTTTAGCCATTTAGTGGTTAATTAGCGTAGAGTATTAATCTTTCACTACCAACTGCTGATTAAATTTCGGAAATAATCTTTAATGAGCTAAAACGGAGTTTCTTTAGGCCCAAGCCGGTGAGACCCTGGTTTTAGCCTTTTAATGATTAATTCACGTATAGAAATAGTTTTTCACTTAACAACCTCTCTGATTCTTTTTTTACGTAAACAGCGCAGGCATCCACGGGAAACGGAGTGCTCTGAGTCGGTGAAGCTCTGCTTCCAGTTTGCATCCGCGTGCACCACGGTATGCAAACGATGACACGAGGTTCGCCATCATCAGAAATGGTCATCAGCCGCACGTGCTACCAACAGTTTATCAACTCGGATACTTTTAAAGTAGAGAATGTCGAGAGTTAATGTTTCTGAATGGAACTTGATTAATTGATGGAAACTTGCATTTGTGCGTGCACAGTATCGTATTGTTAAATAAAAGTTTGCTAATATAAAACAGAAAATAAAGGGTCTTCTTATATCTAAAGGACAGCGCTTTCTCCCCCTAGGTATCAAGGTTTGTGTGATGAGGTGCAACCACCACGCCAACACAGGCAGGGTGGTTGCATACCTGTAACAATTTGTAACAATTGGCGCAGCCGGTTTTTGATTCCAAACAGCTCCAGTACAACGAACGTGTTGTGGAGCGACTAGTTATTGAATAGAATAATTGGTGTTTTAGACGGAATTAGAACCTTTTCTTACCACTCTTGAGGTTATAACACTCATTCACACGATTTGATATCTGGGAGGTCGTCCTTTAGATAAAGATTGTGCCTGGGAGGTCATCCTTGAAATATTCGGGTCTTGAAGGAGGATGTAGGTACAGTAAAAAACAAACAGGAATTCGTTAGCTACGTGAACGAATGAACGACGAACGTCAGAGAACTAGGTACGTACATCAATCAACTCCGGAAAAAACCAGCGGGCTCGTGCTCCGAAGTGGGAGAGCTCTTTTTACCCCTAGAAATAAAGCAGAAACTTTTCCTTCTTATTTAGACTCACAGGTTAAGCGAGAACCTGCATCTACGAGTATAGAGTCAGTCCTTGAATTCACTGACACTGTTGATCAGTTATATTTTAGCCGTTTGGAGCAGATCAATTAATTCCGTGAACAAACAGCGCAGTTTAGGGAAGAGATCAAACATTTTAGTGGCAGTGCGTTTGGCCATACCAGTTTATTGGATTTTTCACAGTCTTTCAAAACTTTGATTACTTCACACGACTGGAAACTGACATTGGGAGCGAGCTCGTCCTCAAGTGTGTCTGTGGATTTGACTGTTGACCAGAAATCTCCTCCTATGATTGATAAGGAAGCCGAAGTTAAGGATTCACGAGCACTATGGCAGATAATGGGAAGGTTGCAAAGTTAATGGGACAGATGATCCTTGTTTTCTGGGGCACGCAGTCCCACCATGGTGCTTGATCTGCAAACATTCATTGGTTGCAGTAAGCAGGTATGAAAATGCCTTAGCAATCAGGAGCGCGTTGCGTTTATGCAGATTTTTCCTACCCGTCTGCGAGGTGAAGCTTATCAGCTGATATCCTCTAACTTCCCGTCCACTTTGGAGGTGGCGGAAGAATTACTGAACCGGGTATATTTACCAAGAGAAACTTATCAGGAGCTGGTTAATAGGTTAATAATAGCAAAGAAAAGTCTTTCGCAGTCCGTTCTAGCCTACACATCTCGTCTTAGGCAAATTCTTAAACGTTGCCAGGAAGCAGCAGCAGTTAAATACGGATCGGAAGCGAGTAAGATTGTGAATGCACAATTAAAGGACTTTGCTATGAATGCTTTTAGAAGTGGAGTAGTTAATCCTCAGCTTTGTCAGTACCTTTTGACGTTAGAGAAATGCACCTTTAAGGAGCTTGTAACTAAGGGGCTGAACATGGAGAAACTTCAACAGGGAGTTTTCTTTTTGCAGAATAGTGCATCACAAGCCATTCCGCAAATGATGCAAGTTCAACCCCCATTCAATAATTGGATGATCAACTAGCACGTGATGACTCCTCAGCAGGCAATGTACTCACATAATCCCTATGCGATACCCTTTCAGTCACAGGTTGGACCACAAGCGGTGGTAGCACCAGAGAAGGATCCTCAATCAAAATCATCAAAATTCACCAAGGGTCCGAGAATAATTTGTAATTTTTGTCATAAACGGGGCAACACATACTCCGATTGTTACTCTCGGAAGAACACTCCCTATTGTCCCACCTGTAAAGAATATGGTCACGATCAAAAGGATTGTCAGGTAAAATCCACCACTAGTCATTGGGCTAGTAAGGAGAACTTAAGAGTATACAGTGTCCTGGTAAAGTGTGATTTTTGTGGTCGCAGAGGACATGATTTGAAAGCTTGTTTCCAAAAGAAACGGTGGGATTCCAAGCTCCAGGGAAACGAGGCGCAGTCGAGTCGGAAATCTCCGGCTCGACTTTAATTAAACATTCATATAATCAAAAATCGGAAACGAAGATGGAAGCTAGGGTCACGGACGAGTGCATGGACAATCAAAACAACAAAGGAAACACGTATCGCGGTACTAGTCTGGCAACAGCTGCACTGACTTTAGATATAGGAATACAAAAGAAGACCACATTTACTATAGATACGGGGGCTGAAGTCAGTATTATAAATAAGTCAGCTATTAGGGACATGTGCTCAATAAATGTTCAGTGTAAGCTCACTTTGTGAAGTCCGTTTGGGGAGGTTGAAACCCTTGGTACAACGGAAGGCAAGTTTGAACTCCCTACTAGGCTTTCATGTACTTTTCAAGTGGTCGAGAATATTCAGGGACTATTTAATGATGGTCTTTTGGGAAACGACTTCCTCTCAAGGAACTGTAATGTCAAAGGTCCAAGTAAATCACTCACGTTTCCTCGCACGGAAGTAAATAGTAATGATTTCTCGGTCCCTTTTGAGAGCCAAGTAGAGGCGGAAGGGTCACATCAAGTACAGGTTTTGGCTGAGGTGTCTGATAACGTCAACGCGTTGTCGTTTGGAGCGACGCAGAACGAGACATTTTTAATAGATCGGAATCATGTGGTGACTCATAATCCTGCCAAAGAGGATTCAAGGGTTACAAAAACCGCTGATGGAACCTATGAGGTCGTTTTTAAAGAAGCTGTTACATTACCCCAATGAACACAAAACGTGGTGGAAGTTCCTATTGAGCTTGGTCAGAAAATGCTGTGTACAGCAGGAATATGCAATATGCAATCAGCTAATGAATCTGATTGCATATTCCTGGCAAACGCTCTTCTTGACCCAATGAGGCCTGTGGTGGGTATACTGTGGTCTCCGTTCACATTGAACCAACTTAGTCTGAAGTTAGAAAGGCTGAATAGATACTCCGTTAGTAGGCTAGAAGTTTCGCGTGATGTGGAACGTCAGCCTGAATCTAGTTCAGACTCTATAGTTAAACATGTAGGCTATGTAGCATCAGGGACAATAGCGGGTCCATCAAACAATCACTTGGAAGGGGAAGCTTTTAAGTCCTTGCACTTCGACTCTCCGGGGAATGTGATGCGCAATGCGTTGTTGAAGCAGGAGCTCACATTATTTGAACATAGTACTCCGGAGGAAAGAAAGGCCATTACTAAGTTGTGCCAGGAGCTCAACGATATTTTTTTCCTTCCTGGAGACAAGCTGAGTTGTACGAAGGCAATCACCCACGGAATTCTGTTATTGACAGACCAGGCCCCGATAAATTAAAAAATGTACCGACTGAGTCAGCCACAGAAGGACATAATCAATGAACAAATGAAAGTAATGTTGGAGAGCGACATCGTCCAACCAAGTAAGAGTCCCTGGAACTCCCCCCTCTTGGTCGTACCTAAAAAGGCAGGAGCCGATGGAGTAAAGAAGTGGCGAGTAGTTGTTGATTTCAGGAAACTGAATGAAAAGACAATAGGTGACGCTTTCCCATTACCTCGCATAGAAGATATACTTGACCAACTGGGTCACTCAAGGTATTTTAGCACACTGGATTTAGCTAGTGGTTATCATCAAGTTCTGGTCGAACCCAAGGATCGACAAAAAACAGCATTCAGCATGAACTATGGACACTATGAGTTCAAGCGGATGCATTTTGGTTTGAAGGGAGCATTTCAAAGACTGATGAACTACATCCTGACGGGTTTACAAGGTTTCGATTGCTTTGTGTATTTAGATGACATCTTTGTCTATGGTAAAAACTTACAGGGCCATATCTGTAAGCTAAGAAAGATTTTTGAAAGACTGAGGCTGAACAATCTGAAGCTTCAGCCAGAGAAGTACCAATTCCTCCATCCTGAAGTAGTATATTTGGGACACATATGTTCTCAAACTGGCGCAAGGCCAGACCCGTAAAACTAGCTGCGTACGCGATTTTCCGGTACCCACAACTGTCCGTAGGCTCCAGTCGTTTTTGGGTTTAGTAAATTACTACCGTAAGTTCATACCTAATTTTTCTAAGGTGGCTAAGCCTCTCACGGACCTGTTACGGAAAGATGTTCGGTTTACCTGGACCGACAAATGCATGGAAGCATTTCAGTCGTTAAAAAAGTCGTTGGTAGAACCTCCTTTACTGGCCTATCCTGATTTCTCTAAGCCATTTAATCTCACTACCGATGCGAGTAGTGAAGCTTTGGGAGCTGTTTTGTCCCAGGGAGAAATTGGCAAAGGCCAGCCAATAGCTTATGCTAGTCGGAACCTGAACAAGGCCGAGCGCAACTATTCAACTATCGAAAGGGAATTACTTGTTATGGTGTGGGCAGTAAAAAACTTTCGATGTTATCTACAGGAGAGGCAATTTACGATCTACACTGATCATACACCCCTTAAAGGCGTATTCAATGTGAAAGATCCCACTACACGGTTGGGTAAGGTTTCACCATAAATTATCCGAATTCGATTATCACATTGAATACAAACCAGGCAAGAACAATACAAATGCTGACGCCCTAAGTAGGATTCCCCAAGATACCGATGAACAATCGGACGGCAAGTATCAGTGCAACAACAAATACATACTGACATTCCAGGATAATTTAACCAAATTCATAGATTGGTATGCTTTACCAAATGCGGAAGCCGACACCGTGGCCAGGATATTCTTTGACGAGATAGTGACTAAGTATAGAATACCCAAACATCTCGTAACGGATTAGGGGGCTAATTTCGTGGGGAAATTATTTAAGCAAGCATGCAAACTGCTTAGCATAAAAAAATGCAGACCACAGCGTACCATCCCCAATCTAATGGAGCGTTGGAAAGGGCTCACAGACCTCTTATAGAGTATCTACGGTCCATGGTGGATGATAACCAGCAGGCCTGGGATCAATACCTGCACACTGCTGCTTTCGTGTACAATAATAATGAGCATGATAGCACAAAACTTTCACCAATGGACTGTCTTTACGGTTTCACTTCTGACGTCCCGTCAAGTTTGAAAAGGGAACCCGCACCCTTGTACAACCATGAAAACTACTACTTAATGTTGAGGCACAAACTACAGAAGATGTACGCTTTAGCACGACAGAATACATCAGAAAGTAAAATTAAATCCAAGGCTAACTACGATAATAAAGTAAGACCTGTTAGTTTCCATATTGGTGACAAGGTTTTGCTAAAGAATGAAAGTCGTAAGCACAAGCTAGTACAAGTATGGATTGGTCCGTACGAGGTTAAGAGCGTGACTTCTCCGGTGAATACAAATATTGCGATTGGAAAAAAAATTGTCAATGTCCATAATAATAGACTTAAGCACTACTTCGATTAAACAATATTAATTTCTTTTCTTTTCTCCCCTTCCCCCGCTTTTAGCAATGGCCACTCTTTTCATCATTTTATCCCTGATCGGCGTTTTACCAAGGGCCATCGCGGGACAACTTCCATACTCCGTTGAGAGACTAGACAACCAAGGGATCCTGTTTGAAAACATCGGCGAACTCTTAAGCTACCACAGTTCTTGGAATATTGTGATGGAGCTCAATCTAGGCAAGATTCAGGATCAGATTAATGCGGCCGAGCGGGCCGAACACCTTGTTAAAGCACTCTGTGTTGGTAGAAACCAAGGCTGCGTTGAGCAACTAAGACATGTCCATAGCCTGTTCGAGAATCTCGAAATTCATTCGCAAGCGCTACTCGACTCTCTTGTGAAAGGGAGATCAAAGAGATCATTTTTTGACGGAGTGGGCCGGTCTCTACATGCTCTGTTTGTTATGATGAACGATGAAAATGAGAAGGAGCTCTACAGTCGTTTGGATGCATTGGAAGATAGGGAGAAGGAATTGGTTAAATTGGAAAAAGAAAGGATCAGCATAGTAAACAGTTCTTTGGAAGAGATCCACAAACCATTGGCCGATGTACTGAGCAGGCAAACAGAGCTAGGAATGCAAATCAAGGACATTTCAATAACGACCGACAAGCTTCTTGCAGCGGAACGTAGGAATTTGGTTCTAACCTCTTTACTGGCACAACTCTTGGAAATTGATGCTCGCCAACTGACAATCATCGATATAGTTCTTTCTATTCAAGATAATCAAATTCATCCTCTCTTAATTTCTAATAAAAAACTCCACGAGGTATATACCAAATCGGGCAATAAATGCCCTGATTTTCGTGAGCAAATCCTTTCGCAAACTGTAGCTCTGCAGCATTTCAAGATTAAAACTAAACTGATGGTGGTCATCAAACTGCCGCTATTCGAATTACTAGTTATGAAGCTCTACCAAATCCATCTTTTTCCCATAAAAGCAAATAATTCACTCCTGCTGATACCTTCCGTGGAGTTTACTTACATCGCTAGTAATATTAGCACCCAACCATTCTTGCTTCTGACTGATGCTTCGAATCATAAAAAAATTAAACACTCCCTATGTAGCATCTTTATCCACACCAATCATCCAATCACCACCGGCTAAAAATGACGTAATCTCTCTTTTACACAACCCTCTCAAATTACGTAATAAACTCCCTCTCCACATCAGCACTAGTATAACGAATTCATTAACGAAATTGAGTAAACCTAACAGCTGGATTTATTTCCTGGAGGAGGAAACTCCCATTCATGTCCGTTGCAGTACAGGCATCAGTACAAGCAAGCTGGTTGGTCAGGGTATCCTAACTCTTAACACCCCCTGTACTATTTAAATCAACGAAATGTTCCTACATTACAAAGCGGAGAGCACTCACAAGTTCGACGTTATTCAGCCTCATTACTTCCCGGACATAGACTCAAGGATATTGGACTTAGATCTCGCTACCCTCAATGTAAGCCCAAAAACCAACAAATTGCAGCTTATTTCAACTAAAGGTAAAGAATATCAATTTCAAGCTAGTGCACGAGGTTTGAATGAAATTTATACCCATCTTGGGCAAATAAAATTTAATAAGTCTTCCCAAAAGCATTCACACCTTTCCACAGTCTCAATTAGCTTAACTGCAATCTCTAGCTCAATAATTTTCACATACTTGGGTTGGCGACTACTGAAATCCCGACGCCAAGCAGAGCAGACCGCACCGGGAAAACCTATAACTTTACAAATAAATAACCCTCAAACAGACCAACGGCAGATTCCCGTCCCTACAGTTAACGAAATCCAACCCAAAAAGTCTCCCGAAAGTCGACTCCCATCGACTAATCAAGGCATTGCACCCTCCCTTACTAACAATCCCACCCGATCTTTCCAATTAGTCTAACTAACAGTAAGTCAAAGCAAAAGAAAAGGAAAAAATAACCAAAAAAATAAATTGTATATATATATATATATATATATATATATATATATATATATATATATCTATATATATATATATATATACCAATATATATATATATATATATATATATATATATATATATATATATATAGATATATATATATATATATATATATATATATATATATATATATATATATATATATATATATATATATATATATATATATGTATATGTATATGTATATATATATATATATATATATATATATATATATATATATATATATATATATATATATATATATATATATATATATATATATGTATATATATATAGATATATATATATATATATATGTATATGTATATATATATATATATATATATATATATATATATATATATATATGTATATATATATATATATATATATATATATATATATATACCAAAATATATATATATTTATATACCAAACGAGGGGGAAACGCAAAACAAAAAATAATAAAATAAAAATAAAAATCACGGAAGATGACACAAAAAAAAAAGAAAAGACATACATATGTAGTAGTTTGTAATTCTAAATCGCACTTAAATAAGCGTTGAAGAATTTGTTCACTAGTGAATTTAAAAATGTACGTAACATACAAGAAGAAGTCCACGAACAAAAAAAAGAATAACCGCTATGAGTTTGTTTTGATTGTGAAATTACATTTAACAAAAAAAAAATAAAAACATTGTCTAATACCAGGTCGATTTAGATTTTGATCTAATTTTTTGTAAGTGTAAACTACTAAAGCGTAGTTTAATCATATATAGCATTTTATACATGTAACTTAAATCCCATCGCACATAAGGTTTCATTAACAAAATAAAAAACCCGAATCTGTACATAAAAGATATATATTTATACACAACAAATATGTGGAGCGATTAAGTTAAATTTATTTTCAAGTTTCATTAAATAAAACGGTGTTCAAGTATTGGATTGATTAACAAAAGTACTCGTAATATAGCAGCATCCCAAATGGATTCTAGTTTTGGAAAGTAGTTGTAAGATAATGCAAAATAATAAACCGCAAATAGAGTTGTAAGGTGAAAGAAGTATCATTGTTAAAAATGCTGGAGAATCAGAGATAAAACAGGATTGTAATGAGAGTAAGTTGTTCTTTAAGAGAAATTATCTTGTCAATTTTTAACTGTAAAGTAACTAAAACTAAGTAATTCAAAAAAAAATAATAATAAAAAAAAAAGGTTAAGAACGAAATGAGTTAGGAAGCGAAACCAATCCAGTCGTTGAAAGTTTTCATGCGAAACATTAAACACGCTTGTAACTGGTTTCTAACAAGCAACGGAGAGTTGAATGGTTTGTTAACACCCGACCATCGTGAGGAAGGGAAAAATTTTAATCATTGTAGTCAAATGACATGATTATTTATAATGAAAATTTCCGCTTTATTTTAGAGTTTTTCTTGTAGAGTAAGAAACTTAGAGTATTATCTGTAATTAATACTTTTATTAAACGTTGAGTTACAGAATTGAATTCTTACCCTTTAGCAGACTTGAGCAATTAGCTTAAAATTGATAACCGGTCATATAGTAGTTAGAAAATATGAAAATAAAATTTTAAGAGAGTAATGTTTTAATGGTAATTAAGAATATTAATAGTATATAAGGGACAGGAGGCGTCTGAGTAAACAGTTGCTGTAAATACGACGTATACTTCAGACGTTAATATAACCCGCAAAAGCTACAATATCCGATTCCTCTCCCAGGAATCGGATCCCTTTTTCAACAGGGGAAGTAATGTTACGATAACAATCAAATACAAATTGCTCAGAAATCCATCACAATTAATCACGCCCTCATGCCTCGCTTACGACACGTTACAACAAAATTCATAACAGTTATTCACAATTCCAATCATTCATCGCACGAGCCAACAAGCAATGTATGCTTCACCCCCCATACTTAGGGAACGGCGACACCCGAAACATAGTACATAATCGCAATTCAATGTATATAAGAACTTATATCTTACGCTTCATTGGTCAAGTCGCTAAATTGGTCAAGTCGCTGAATTGAATGTGTGTACTATGCGCAATCCGCTCATCTGAGTACCAATTCGCCGCGACAACCAACTCAGAAATTGTATGGGGAGAAGTCGTCGAATATTCAGATATATGAATACTGAAGAAGAAAAAAGCCATAAGCATGAGATTGGAGCTAGCGTTCCTTTTCATGCAACAAGATTGTTCCTGAAGAACAAGAGAGGAATGAATTTGTAAAGCAGGTTAAGGGGAATTAGTACACTTACAAACTCAGCGTTTTGCGGATTAACTGGATCGAAGGTCTACGACTGTCACTAGCAATGCAAGCAATTTGTTTGTATTTAAGCTAGTGGCGAATTGAAAAAACAAGCAGTTTTTTCAACGCAAGTCTCACGAAGAGTTAGTCAAGACAAAAACCCTCATCAGAAGTTCGCCGCAAAGCAACGCCATCCTGAACCAACGAACTGAAGGTAAGAAGAACGAGCGGAACCTGAGTTTCTTTAGACCTAAGCCGCTGAAACTCTGGTTTTAGCCAACCCATGTTTAAAGTAGAATCCGAAGAACGATCTCTGATGAGCTAAAACTGAGTTTCTTTAGGCCTAAGCCGGTGAACCTCTGGTTTTAGCCATTTAGTGGTTAATTAGCGTAGAGTATTAATCTTTCACTACCAACTGCTGATTAAATTTCGGAAATAATCTTTAATGAGCTAAAACGGAGTTTCTTTAGGCCCAAGCCAGTGAAACCCTGGTTTTAGCCTTTTAGTGATTAATTCACGTATAGAAAAAGTCTTTCACTTAACAACCTCTGTGATTCTTTCCTTTTACGTAAACAGTGCAGGCATCCTCAGGAAACGGAGTGCTCGGAGTCGGTGAAGCTCTGCTTCCAGTTTTCATCCGCGGGCACCATTGTATACGAACAATGGTACGAAGGTTACAAGCCTGGATTAGCTGCAGGGCACACCAAGACCGGTCGTAACCCCCTTTCCGTCTATTTTCAAGCCGCGCTTACCGGACTCAACAGCCCAGACGAGAAGCCTGACAGCAACACCAGAACTCTGGAAGCGAGGTGCACTAAGCCCAGCCTGGAAGAGGCGCTCTGCGCTGCTCCGTTAGCGGGTCCCCGACCGATACCAAGGTACCCGAGGAAAATGGAGCCGACTCAGGAACCGATGTCAACCCAGGAGCCCACCCCCCGGGATCCCACTCAAGGCACGCGACGATCAATCACCCTCAAGACATACTTAGCCCGCCTGACAGCCCCGTTGGACGTAGCGGACATGGAGACATCGGAGGAAACTAAGCGTGGAGGTAGACGCGTAAGGCTGCGGCAGGAGCTGGGTAACCTACGGCGCCTCGCGAGAGGCGTGATTTCTGACGAGGAGCGGGAGTTCTTCACGGCTCGGGCCAGGGCACTCAAGAAGCAAATCAAGGAGGAGCGTAGAAGCAGGCTAGCGGTGGCAGCCAGGATCCGAGCGCTACCGGCCAAACGAGTCCCAGAAGCTTCAAATACGTGTTGAACGTTAAAAGAGAATAAAGAATTGCTTTTATAAAACGATAATAAAGGTTCTTCTGATTTCTAAAGGACAGTGCTTTCTCCCCCTAGGTATCAAGGTTTGTGTGATGAGGTGCGATCACCACGCCAACACATGCAGGTTGCATACATGTAACAATTTGTAACGATTTCTTTGGCAGTCGTGGCCGAGTGGTTAAGGCATCTGATTCGAAATCAGATTCCCTCAGGGAGCGTAGGTTCGGATCCGACCGGCTGCGCCAATTGTTACAAATTGTTACATGTATGCAACCACCCTGCTTGTGTTGGCGTGGTGATCGCACCTCATCACACAAACCTTGATACCTAGGGGGAGAAAGCGCTGTCCTTTAGAAATAAGAAGAACCTGTATTATCGTTTTATTAAAGCAATTCTTTATTCTCTTTTAACGTTCAACAGCTATTTGAAGTTTCTGGGACTCGGTTGGCCGGTAGCGCTTGGATCCTGGCTGCCACTGCTAGCCTGCTTCTACGCTCCTCCTTGATTTGTTTCTTAAGTGCTCTGGCCCGGGCCGTGAAGAACTCCCGCTCCTCGTCAGAAATCACGCCTCTCGCGAGGCGCCTTAGGTTGCCCAGCTCCTGCCGCAGCCTTACGCGTCTACCTCCACGTTTCGTTTCCTCCGATGTCTCCATGTCCGCTATGTCCAACGGGGCTGTCAGGCGGGCTAAATATGTCTCGTGGGTGACTGATCGTCGCGTGTCTTGAGTGGGATCCCGGGGGGTGGGCTCGGGGGTTGACCTCGGTTCCTGAGTCGGCTCCATTTTCCTCGGGTACCTTGGTATCGGTCGGGGACCCGCTAACGGAGCAGCGTGGAGCGCATCTTCCAGGCTGGGCTTAGTGCATCTCGCTTCCACAGTTCTGGTGTTACTGTCAGGCTTCTCGTCTGGGCTGTTGAGTCCGGTAAGCGCGGCCTGAAAAAAGACAGAAAGGGGGTTACAACCGGTCTTGGTGTGCCCTGCAGCTAGTCCAGGCTTGTAACCTTCGTACCATTAATCGTATACAGTGGTGCACGTGGATGAAAACTGGAAGCAGAGCTTCATCGACTCCGAGCACTCCGTTTCCTGAGGATGCCTGCACTGTTTACGTAAAAGGAAAGAATCAGAGAAGTTGTTAAGTGAAAGACTATTTCTATACGTGAATTAATCACTAAAAAGATAAACCAGGGTTTCACCGGCTTGGGCCTAAAGAAACTCCGTTTCAGCTCATTAAAGATTATTTCCGAAATTTACTCAGCAGTTGGTTGTGAAAGATTAATACTCTACGCTAATTAACCATTAAATGGCTAAAACCAGAGTTTCCCCAGCTTAGGCCTAAAGAAACTCAGTTTTAGCTCATCAGAGATCGTTCTTCGGATTCTACTTTAAACATAGGTTGGCTAAAACCAGAGTTTCAGCGGCTTAGGCCTAAAGAAACTCAGGTTCCGCTCGTCCTTCTTACCTTTAGTTCGTTGGTTCAGGATGGCGTTGCTTTGCGGCGAACTTCTGATGAGGGTTTTCGTCTTGACTAACTCTTCGTGAGACTTGCGTTGAAAAAACTGCTTCTTTTTCCAATGCGCCACTAGCTTAAATGCAAACAAATTGCTTGCATTGTTAGTGAGAGTCGTAGACCTTTGATCCAGTTAATCCGCAAAATGCTGAGTTTGTAAGTGTGCTAATTCCCCTTAACCTGCTTTACAAATTTATACCTCTCTTGTTCTTCAGGAACAATCTTGTTGCATGAAAAGGAACGCTAACTCCAATCTCATGCTTATGGCTCTTTTCTTCTTCAGTATTCATATATCTGAATATTCGATGACTTCTCCCCATACAATTTCTGAGTTGGTTGTCGCGGCAAATTGGTACTCAGATGAGCGGATTGCGCATAGTACACACATTCAACTGTATACATGTGCTCCAAATACTCTCAACATGGCAATTATATGGACTACCATGTATGCGTGTGGAATTCGCCGCAGAGCCAATTTAGCGACTTGACCAATGAAGCGTAAGATATAAGTTCTTATATACATTGAATTGCGATTATGTACTATGTTTAGGGTGTCACCGTTCCCTAAGTATGGGCGGTGAAGCGTACATTGCTTGTTGGCTCGTGCGATGAATGATTGGAATTGTGAATAACTGTTATGAATTTTGTTGTAACGTGTCGTAAGCGGGGCATGAGGGCGTGATTAATTGTCATGGATTTCTGAGCAATTTGCATTTGATTGTTATCGTAACACCGCAACAAATTGAAAAATAAAAATCCCCGTTTGCAGCACCAGCCGGAAAGGTAATTGTGTCGTATGTAGTGCAAGGTTTCGAAAAAGAATTTGGCTTGCCTACTACTAGACTTCCTACTGCAATCGTAGGACCACATAAAAAGAATCTACTGCTGTTCGTAATTAGAGGCACTTTACAGAGGCGCAAATATTTTGCTTATTAAATTGAGTTGCACAAGTGAGTATCACATATTGAAAATTGGCGGATAATAAATCGCTGTAAACATAAAAATACTGGTTTCGTCCTTCTCACATTTGCTGTTTACATATTTCACAGTTGTTACCGCACAAAGGTGATAACTTGTCGGCTTAAATGGCTCAAATAGTTAATTTCAAAAGATTTCCATAAATGTTCAATCAGCACTTGCGTTGCCATTAATATATACATTTTCAATTCTTTTCTGAACCATCAGAGGCCGTCCGTTTGAATTTTCATTGAAAACGGCTGTTAAAAATATTAAGCTGTAAATTTTTGACTTTTTTATTTGTCACCCGATTCGCATAATTTTTTGCAGGTTAATTTAACTTGCCTTAATAACTTATAATTTCAAGTTTCGTCGCAGGTTTCCACGCTAGATTGTGGTTATTAACTCAAATCAAACGTGTTTAAGTACAATGGTGTCGGTCTCCTAAGTGAAAGAACCTCTTATTCTTCACCCGGGCCATCTTGGCTATCAACATGATAGCACATTTCTTAGGGCCGATGGAGACCAGCGTTTCCAGCATAAGAGTGCTGGTACCACCAAAACTGCGGTTCCGTCATCGATGACGGACACTGATCAGGAGCTGCCACATGGCATCATTGACAGGGATCAAAATTTTGAACTTCAACTGGCCGTGACCCGACCTCCAGTTTTTTTACATCATTCTTTAGATACGTATAATTTTTCAAACTATATATATATATATATATATATATATATATATATATATATATATATGTATATATTTAAATATATATATATATATATATATATATATATATATATATATATATATATATTTATATATATATATATATATATATATATATATATATATGTATATATATATATATATATATATATATATATATATATATATATATATGTATATATAGATATATATATATATATATATATATATATATATATATATATATATATATATATATATATATGCATATATATATAAATAAATAAATATATATATATATATATATATATATATATATATATATATATATATATATATATATATATATATATGTATATATATATGTATATATATATATATATATATATATATATATATATATATATATATATATATATATATATATACAGGGTGAGCCATAAGGGTGTGGGTGGGCCATAAGGGTGTTGGCGGTTTAAATATTTGATTTAAAAAAAAACTACGAAACATAACACAAATATATTTGTATTGTTAAAAAGTAGAAGCATAGGAATTTTTAAGACTTAAAAATAATGTTGTCCAAATGGCTTGCCTCGGCTTCTTGGCACGTTACCGAGAAATTGAAGAATTAAATCGCCAACACTGATATGGCCCACCCTGGATATATATACTACTGTGACCAAAAAATGAGATGACATTTGAATTTAAACTGCGCGCGTCGAAGGATTTGGAGAATTTTTTTTAAGGTTGGTAGTACTGTCAGTGATATCTATGTCAAATTTGCATGTCAAAATATGCATTAGTGTTTGAGATACGCGTCGTTTCCGGGATGGCCTTCAGTTCCGTCTTCGCTGCGGCTTGAATCTCCTCTATCGTATCAAAACGGTGTCCCCCGAGCGGTCTTTTGAGCTTGCTGAACAGCCAGAAGCCACACGGCGCCAGATCAGGTGAATACGGTGGTTGTGGAACGATATGGGTTGAGTTTTTGGCGAAATGAGCACAAATTGCGAGTGTAGTATGGGATGGTGCATTATCGTGGTGTAAAAACCAAGGATTGTCTTTCCACAATTCCCGGCCTTTTTAGGCGGTTAGCGTTACGCAAACAAAGCATGGCGTTCAAATAATGTTGTTTGTTGACTGTTTGGCCCGGCTGAAGGAATTCATAATGCGCAACACCACGATAATCGAAGAAGAAAAGAGGTTGATGGTCGCCCAGGACGCTCTTCGTCTTCGACTCGTTCACGGGCGGCTTGGAGTTCACTATACCACCTGTAAACATTTTTTTTTCAGACATAGCCTCATCACCAAAGGGTTTCTGCACCATCCTCAACGTATCCGCAGCACAAAATTGCTTCCGCAAACAAAATTTAACGCAAACGAAAAACTCACTTTAAGCAGCTCACAAAACGACGCGTGTCTCAGACACTAATGAATATTTTGACATGTAATTTTGACATATATGTCACTGACAGTACTACCAAATTAAAAAAATAGTTCTCCAAATCCTTCGACGCGGGCAGTTTACATTCAAATGTCACCTTATTTTTTGGATACAGTAGTATATATATACATATATATATATATATATATATATATATATATATATATATATATATATATATATATATATATATATATATATATATATATATATATATTGTCACGTGTCCGAATCTATCTGCGAGCTACTGTTGCAATTCAACCGCTAACTGCACCTTGAACATCAACATAAGCCATTGACGTCAGAACGCATGTACGAGAACCAGCCAGCTAAAGGGAGAACACTCACCAATATACTGGAAAGGTGACGCCAACTGACGACCCTATATATAGGCGATTGAATGAATGGACGACATTCATTGTGAGTGCGAATTTTAAGCGCGAGTAAGAAGCGATACGAAAAGCGGTAGTGGATATTAGTGAGACATTAAAGGCAGTTCGAAGATAAAGTTGTGTTACTAGTGAAAGTTGTTAAGTGCAATAATTGATTTGATTTAATAAACTCTTTCAACTCGACTTTAAAAGACAGTGAGTTTTCATTTTCTCAAGACATTAAAATATCGGCCGCAAACCATAAACACGCGACAATTGGTGTCAGAAGTGGGATATTTTGAAAAAGTGAAAACTGTTAAACATCTTACTTAAATATTACATTTTACGTAGAAGTCAAGCAAAAAAAAAGTGATTTGATAGTTAAAAATATTTTATTGCGGGAAAACAAGAAAAACAGTGCTTGAACTAAGGTTTTTGGTAGCTGGGGAAAATAAAGCTAAAATTTAAAAATGCCGCAAGATTTGCATTTGAAAATCGATGAATTGACCGTACCGGAGCTTAGGGATGAGTTGGAGCAGCGGAATCTGGCTACGTAAGGTAATAAGGCCGCATTGATAGCACGCTTGCGAGACGCTATAGAATCTGAAGGCATCGGCGTGGGATCTGATGAGCCTTCAGATGCGGAAAATGGTGCAAAAGGCGGAGAAGCAGAAACACCGAAAGGAAAGGAACCAGAAAATGCGCTGATGCAAGTGCTGATGATGATGCAGCAAGAGCAGCGATAGCAGTCATCCAACTTAACAACAAAGCTAGAAAATCTTGAAAAACAGTCAACCGATTTAACTACAAAGCAAGAACAACAGTCAACCGATTTAACAACAAAGCTAGAAAAACCATCAACCGATTTAAATACAAAGCTAGAAAAACAGTCAACTGATTTAACTGCGAAGCTGGAAGAGCAATCGATGAAGCTAGACCAACAAGCTGTTGAAATAATGCAGAGGCTAGAAGAGCAATTAGACAAGAAGCTAGACACTCAATCGGTAGAAATAAAAGTGGATATCTCCAGTCTAAATAGTCAAATCAAAAGCGTTGAGGAGAAAGTGAGCCAGGTCAACAGCTTACGACCATGAACACCGAGATGACGCAGCAACAGAAGCGTTCATCTGCGCATTGAAGGACCCAGAACTGCAACAAGCCGTGCGCTTAGCTCAAAAGCAAACTGTGAAGGACGCATTGGCTTATAGCTTGAACTTCGAAGCAGCCAAAAAGGTGACTCATAACACTGCGCGAGTTCGTGAGGTAGTCACAGAAGAATGCAGGTGCGAGCGCGTGGAAGTTGACCGAGAGCCACAGGGGAAGGTGCGCCTAGATGCTGGAATTGCGGCGAGAAGGGGCATCTGCAACGAGACTGCAAGAGGCGAAGAAAACAAAACTATTGTCCCGGATGTGCAGCTAGGAGGAGATCCAGACCGAGTTAAAAGCCCAGAATGGAGGCCCCACAAACTGAGGGGTCGGGAAACATTTAAGAGCCAACTTTGTGGGGAAGAGGTTGGCTTGGAGGATCGACGACCCCAGCACCACCATCACCGTTTCAAGACTACATCGTGGAGAAGTGGACTTATGTGTTCCGGGCCAAGTGGAAGGAGAACGTTGCACCATAATCATCGACACTGGTGCAACACGATCGATTATACGACCAGGCCTGGTGAAGCAACACCGAGTTGACAAGAGCAGGATTTTCTCACTATGGACAGCTACGGGAGACACTGCACCTGTTCATGGAGAGGTCAGCCTCCAGGTACGCTGGGGTGAACTTGCATTCCGACATCGTTTTCTGGTCGCTAACATTATGGATGAATGCATTCTCGGAATGGATTTCCTACGACTACAAGGAATCACGTTGGATCTGGGCAAACGAGTCCTGAAATGGCAGAATGATGAAGTCATGATGGAGGATCCTAGCGTCCAAATTTCCCGGATGAATGTGGTAGTAAGCACCAACACTGATGTACCAAAATCTTCTGAGAGCATTGTATGGGCAAAACTTGATGGTGATTTTGGAGACCACCGATCCTTCCTGATAGAGCCAACGAAGACGCCGGTACTTCGCAGTTTGATTGTAGGGCGAAGCCTTGTGAGATCTACAAGAGAAGGATGTGTGCCGGTTAGAGTCCTCAACACCGCTGACACAATCACAAGCATCAACGCTGGAGAAGTCATTGGCAGCTGCCAGCTCATTTCCACCGTCACCTCTTTGGACGCTGCACATGATCGTCATCTGAAAAGGAAACAGAAGACAGACAAAACACGGGGGCTAGTTTCTGCGATGTTGAAGCAGACCAAATTGCCAGCGCAGCGATTCAAGCAAGCCTCTGATCTAGTTACCAAATACAGTGACATCTTCTCAACGAGCCCGGATGACCAAGACCGAACAAGTATGGTGACTCACGTCATCGATACACAGGGGGCCAAGACGATCCGACAAGCACCAAGACGCCTTCCTATAGCCAAGCAAGGAGAATTGAGCGCACTGATCTCAGACATGGAAAAACAAGGTGTCATCGAACATTCTGTCAGTCCATGGGCCGCGCCAGTAGTTCTGGTAAAGAAAAAGGATGGAAGCACTCATTTTTGTGTTGACTACAGATAACTTAACGACGTCACTAAGAAAGATAGTTACCCGCTTCCACGCATCGACGATATCATGGACACCTTGGCCGACGCAAAATGGTTTTCGACACTCGATCTTAAGAGTGGTTACTGGCAGGTCGAAATTGATAAGAAGGACCGAGAGAAGACCGCATTTTCAGTCAGGACAGGGTTGTGGCAATTTGTGGTGATGCCGTTTGGGCTTTGCAACGCTCCAGCCACATTTGAACGCCTGATGGAGTACGTGCTACGTGGTTTAACCTGGAAAACATGCTTAGTGTATCTAGACGGCATCATTGTCACCGGGAAAACGTTCGAAGAGCATATGCGGAACTTGGAAGAGGTGTTCTCCAGATTGCGACTGGCAAATCTGAAACTTAGTCCCGACAAGTGTACCCTTTTTGCAGCTGAAGTTAAATACCTGGCACATGTTGTATCAGGAAAATATATATATATATATATATATATATATATATATATATATATATATATATATATATATATATATATGTATATATATATATATATATATATATATATATATATATATATATATATATATGTATATATATATATATATATATATATATATATATATATATATATATATATATATAGGAGTGAGAACATATGCTGACAAAATTGAAGCCGTAAAAAGCTAGCCGCAACCAAACAATAAACGCCAACTACGAAGTTTTCTGGGCCTGGCGACCTACTATCGAAGATTCGTCAAAGACTTTGCCGAAATAGCTAAGTGTCTCCATCAGCTAACCGAGAAGAACCGTCCGCACATCTAGAACGAACAATGTCAGACAGCCTTTGAGACATTAAAGGAGAAGCTGTGTGAATCACCCATGCTGGCATATCCGAAACCCGGAAAAATGTTTGTAGTTGACACTGATGCGAGCAACAGCGGCATTGGAGCCGTACTCTCCCAGCAGATCGATGGCGAAGAAAAAGTCCTCTCGTACTATAGTCGAGTTCTTTCGAAAAGCGAAAGGAACTACTGCGTGACGAGGAAAGAACTATTGGCGATAATAGAGGCCACCAAACAGTTTCACAAATACTTATATGGCCAGAAGTTTGTTCTTCGAACAGATCATGCATCACTGAGACGGCTGCTTAACTTCAAAAGCCCCGAGGGGCAAGTCGCTAGGTGGATCGAGCGGCTGCAGGCCTACCATTACAAAATAGTGCACCGGAAAGGAGGGGTACACGGGAATGCCGACGCCTTAAGCCGCCGTCCTTGTCCGGCTAACTGCAAGCACTGCCGAAAGTGCGAAGAAAAAGAGCTTTAGCGGACGTCCGGCTTATAACGGCTGAAACCGAGGAAGGCTGGTCACCGGAGGACTTCCGAGATGCGCAGCTATCTGATGAGGATATCGGGCCATTGCTGGTTTGGAAGGAAACTACGGGACGTCCAGAATGGAAGGACATATCAACACACGGCACCGTTCTGAAAAGCTATTGGGCTCAATGGAACTCTCTTCAGCTGGAAGGTGGTGTGCTGAAACGAAAATGGGAAACGGCTGACGGCATCTCGTATTGAATGCAAATAGTTTTTCCTAGAAGCCATATCCAGGACGTTGTGAAAGAAATGCACCAGGGAACATCAAGAGGCCATCTGGGCGTTAATAAAACGTTAGCAAAAGTACGAGATCGATTTTATTGGCTCCACGCACGAGACGATATTGAGGACTGTTGTCGGAGATGCACGACTTGCGCTTCTGTCAAAGGCCCACAACGAAGAACTAGAGGCCAAATGAAAACTTACAATGTGGGATTACCATTCGAAAAGATTGCTGTGGACATCGCTGGACCTTTCCCCGAGTCCGAATGCGGAAATCGTTACACATTGGTCGTAGCTGATTATTTCAGTAAGTGACCGGAAGACTACCCCATTCCAAACCAAGAAGCCACCACCGCAGCTGAACAGATTGTGCTGAATTGGGTCAGTAGATATGGCGTGCTTTGCGAGCTGCATTCGGATCAAGGTCGAAACTTCGAGTCACAAGTTTTCGGCGAAATGTGTGAGCTGCTTGGGATACGGGAAACAAGGACGACGCCCTTGCATCCTCAATCAGATTGAATGGTCGAGCGATTTAACGGCACCCTCAGTCAGCACTTGGCAAAGATGTTTGACGAGAACCAAAGAGACTGGGACCGGCACATCCCCCTATTTTTGATGGCGTACAGAGCTGCCGAGCACGCATCAACGGGTGTGGCACCAGCCAAAGTAATTTTCGGGAGAACAATTTATTTGCCAGCTGACGTGAAGTTTGGAACACCACCTGAACAGCCTCAACCTATCTCGGAGTATGCAAGTGAGTTAAAACAACGGCTGAATAACATTCACCAAATAGTGCGAAAACACATCAACTCGGCAACTGACCGCATGAAGACCAGATACGATTTGAAGGCAAATACGTCTGGATTCCAGCAGGATGACTTGGTGTGGCTCTTTAACCCGCGACGACGGAACGGTAGATCCCCGAAGCCGCAGTCAAATTGGGAGGGACCATACCAAGTCATCAAGCGAATTAACGATGTAGTGTACCGCATACAGGAGCACCGGAAACCGAAAGCCAAAATGAAAATCGTGCACCTGGATCGTCTTTCCCCATATTACGCCCAGCGAGACGCAACTACGATTGGCGGCACATCTTTTCGTGGCGAAAAGAACTAAGGTGGGGGCAGTGTCACGTGTCCGAATCTATCTGCGAGCTACTGTTGCAATTCAACCGCTAACTGCGCCTTGAACATCAACATCAACATAAGCCATTGACGTCAGAACGCATGTACGAGAACCAGCCAGCTAAAGGGAGAACACTCACCAATATACTGGAAAGGTGACGCCAACTGACGACCCTATATATAGGCGATTGAATGAATGGACGACATTCATTGTGAGTGCGAATTTTAAGCGCGAGTAAGAAGCGATACGAAAAGCGGTAGTGGATATTAGTGAGACATTAAAGGCAGTTCGAAGATAAAGTTGTGTTACTAGTGAAAGTTGTTAAGTGCAATAATTCTTTCAACTCGACTTTAAAAGACAGTGAGTTTTCATTTTCTCAAGACATTAAAATATCGGCCGCGAACCATAAACACGTGACAATATATATATATATATATATATATATATATATATATATATATATATATATATATATATATATATACATATATATATATATATATATATATAGATATAGATATATATATATCCAGACACTAATGAATATTTTGACATGTAAATTTTACATAGATGTTACTGACAGTACTACCAATTTAAAAATAAATCTCCAAATCCTTCGACGCGGGCAGTTTAAATTCAAATGTGTTTGGACACAGTAGTATATATATATATATATATATATATATATATATATATATATATATATATATATATAGATATATATATATATGTATATAGATATAGATATATATATATATATATATATATATATATATATATATATATATATATATATATATATATATATATATATATATATATATATATATATATATATATATATATATATATATATAGGGTGCGGCAGCATAACTTCCTTTTTTCAAAATTCAACAAAACAAATTTTCAGCGGTACTTGCGGTAAATGCACGCTCCGCACTGTTCCAACGCATGATAGCAACTAACCAAGGAATGAGCAAAACTTTAAAATCACCTCTCTCGAATGAGACTACTAGCGCCGCGCTATAACAGTTCGCACTTTAAGGGCGGGCATTTCAAAAAAGGAAGTTATGCTGCCGCACCCTGTATGTATATAATATATAAATATATATATATATATATATATATATATATATATATATATATATATATATATATATAAATATATATATATATATATATATATATATATATATATAAATATATATATATATATATATATATATATATATATATATATATATATATATATATATATATATATATATATATTAGGCACTCTCCGCAACAGTTAAGTTTCTCTCGAGAAATTTACCTAAAATGCAGCAGTTGAAATTCTCTCACGAAAATTTAAAGTAGCAGAAGATTTTAAATAATAAGTTAATGTACACCTTTCCGATTACGGTACAATTCCTGCATGCGTAAAAATCGCATTTGCAAGTATCAAGTCAATCACCTTGATTATTGCTGATTACATTGCAGCCAAGTTTAAATCAATCAGAATTTGCTAATTGACAATTTTTCGCGAATTGCGTTTTTAATGCCGTTTATCTGGTGCGTGCAGACTTGTCGAAAGCAATTCGAAAACGTTAAGTTCCCAAATTAAATGTATAAATATTTCTCTGTGCAAATTGGTTGCCATGAACCAGCACAACATTTGGATGAAGTCAAGGATGAAATTGGACGTAAAATGAACACTTTAAGATTTTTCCATCGGAGACAACGTTGCAGACCATTAGGATCTTTGTTAACCGCTGTGTTTGGCGTAAACGATATCAACAGTTTGTTCGATAACCAAAAGAAAATAATTCGCTCCGTGGATAACCAAAATAAACTCATGCTCAAGGCATTGAAGACCTTAAACAGCACTTTAGGGAGAATAGACACACAGTTGAAGCGATTTCAAGCCAAACTTCAACGAGGTTTGGACCATATCAACGAACTCGGTCATTGGTGGAAAAGCTCAGACCACAATCAAATAAACACCCACATCCTTGCTACTTACCAGAGAGCAGAGAACTACTTGAGAGAAGTTTATCACAAATATTCGAGCATACTAGCAAGTCTGTCACCAAGAACAGACATTTGGGATTTCATCAAAACCATTAATGCCATCCATGACATTAACATAACGCAATCGTTACTTCCAGACCACGTACAAGTCATACTTCAGGTAGTAGAGCCCATTCAGTTTATATTCAACGAAAACAGCTTTCGTTTATTGGCTTTCCTTCCGATTATTGATACACGCCCGCATGATATCATAAAACCGACACCAATCCTGGAGACAATACTTCGAAACCTACTCTAACGACCTGCAACTCTCTACCGACGAATATTTAGTAGATATTAACATTCTCTACGACGTAAACTCCAGGCCAAACTGCATCATCAATGAAATACACAAAGTAAACGGGGGACAACCACGTACAGCGCACATGTTCAAACTGAACAATATTGTATGGAAGCAGCTTTATGACGCAAATACATGAATGTTCATAGCCCCAATAGCAACTCCTGGGCAAAAGTCCTGCCAAGGTGACCGGAAAAACGTGGTACTAAATGGCACTGGTATCATTAACCTCTCACAAGAATGTAGCCTTAAAGTAGAAAACTCGCTCTTTACACCCACATGGTCAGCTTTTACAAAGAATTAGTCGGTCTTTATTCTTTCGCAACCACCCGTCGTCAATCATACCGTCAACATACAAGACATCCCCAACCTCGTAGCTTCAGACCTAATAAAACCCGAACAATCCATCGGAGCCTACGTTCAGAAAGAAGAAGCAATCATCGACGATTACATATCAACATCCTGGTCCACCGTTTGACAACATGGAGTCAGCGTAACCTTATCCGTAATCATCTGTTTGATGATTGTAACTGGGTTCTTCCTGTTAATTCGACGTCGTTTTCCAAACGTAACAACTTCACTTAAATCCACCTGATACGACACTAACTAAGAACCTCAGACGTTTCATGGCGGACGGTAATGTTAAGGAAACTAAATATTCTCTAACATAAAATCATACATTATATTGTTCATATCCCAATATTCTTAATGATCAAAAAATGACTATTCTTTAACGTGAAATTATCCATTTTATTGTTAATACTCCAATACTCTTAATGATAAAGAAATGAATATTTTCTAACATAAACTTATCATTGTATCGTTCATATTCTAAATCGTATAAAATCAATGATCTTCAATTACCATTTTGAGCTTGTTAGTCTGGCTGTGGAAGTTCTGTCGCTTCTCTGCAGTCGTGGCCAACCTTGACAGTCGCTTGAGCTCTCCGATGCGCTGACGGTGTTGACTTTACCGAATTCGCTTCTCCACAGGAGGAGGTGGAAATGCGGTGTTTAGCGGTCGGAAAAGCCAAGCTCAATACTCCTCGATAGATATGGGGTGCGGTTCCACACTGGAGGACTCCCGAAAGCTCTCAGCAAGATCCAACTGCTTATTAGCGTTGACTGGTGCATCAAGACTCTAGCTAAGTGCCGTTAGAGTTACCGGAGAGAAAAGAGGCAAAAGTACCGCTTCTTAACTTGCGGCTGGTTATCGGAGGGAGTCTCCCTTGCAGATGACAACTTTCCACAGAAAAAGTAGGCAAAAGCCATTACCTAGCTTTCAGCTCTCAGGCCACAGGAAAATCCTTCGGAAGTAAGGGCTTTTCTGGCGGATACTGAAGAAAACAAGATAGAGTTTAGTGTGCCGTGCTACCCACCCTGCTGACAGTCAAACATCCAATCGTGTCAGAAATTATACCCTAACTGATTAAATACATTAATTTTGCTTATTATGCAAAAATCTACCTCAACAATTTCATTGACTTGCACCCAAATAAAATACTTACAAAGTAATTTTACTTTTAAGTAATTTGGTCCAAAAATACTCAATGATACTAACGAACTTTTACTTCCATAATTATTTATTTGCCAAATTATTTCCAATTGTGTAAAAAAATGTCCCAAAAACTTTCAGGAAGTCACCACTTTTGACCTTTCTACAAAGTTTTGTGGCCGCTGTTATATACAGATGGACGGACAGACACAGGTCAAAATTTCAATAGGGTTATGTATTTTCGTACAAAATCCTAAAAATGTTTCCTTTTAATGACTGAGATTTTATTGTTTTGTATCTGTTTTTTTGTAAATACCCCTTTCAACTGCCACTTGCAGTCCTCCTCACTTCAATGGAATAACTTAAACATAAGCTAACTTATTTATATAATAATAGTTTATTCCTTACAAATACTATATTTTAGTTTTTAATGTATTTTTGCGTATATCCTCATGAAGTCTACTATTTAAAGGTGATTTCTTAATTCCTAGTGATTCCACGATTTCTAACTTATTCATTCGACCCACCTCTTTTATTACCTCCAAATTATCCATGGTGACCTCGTGACCTTCGCTAATTGCGTGTTCTGCCACTACTGAATTGATACTAGTTTTCTCATTTTTATGGTATACTTTCACCTCCTTCATAGGCTCGTCGAATCTATCCATCACTAACCTTTTTGTTTGGCCAACATAAATTTTGCTCCCCGCAGGGCGAATGCTGGTCGACAGAAATACTCTTGGAGGGTAGCATTCTTTGAGGAGTTCCGCCCCCACGTAACCGAGGAGATTCCCGCAAGGGGAATAACGGTCGACAAGAGCACTCTTGGATGCTAGCATTCTTTAGGAAAGCCGCCCCCACCGACCTGAGGATGTGGGAGGCGCCGTGTGGTTACCTCCTGGGATGGCAGGTAATGACCCTCATTGGATCTGGACTACGCTTCGGACAACAAACTGGAACCCATGCTTTGGGTTGGCGGGTATGATTGTTTGGACCTAGTTGCTTTGCACAGTAGCACCGAGGTGACACTCGTGTGTGAACGACTCCAATTCAACTGTCATACCGTCTCTGTCCTGGTAAAACCTTGGCAGGCTTCGGAGTTTGTTCGAAGTTCGCACAATAGGGTTAGTGGTGTAGGTTCGGTTGAGACGGACTCCTGATTAACACTGGTATGGCTCTGAGCACTTGTCTCCATAAGGGCTTGTGCTAACCCTCGTATGGCCCGCCTGCTCTACAAAGAAAATCCCCGTTGGCAGCACCAGCCGGAAAGGTAAATTTCTCGTATGTAGCATAAAGCTTCGAAAAAAAATTTGGCTTGCCTACTACTCAACTTCTTGCTGCAATTTTCGTAGTACCACATGGGTATTTATTAACATAAAAAAAATCTGGCCACGTTCGTTCTTAGAGACCTTTTATCGGGGCGCAAATATTTTGCTAATTAAATTGAGTTGCATACGTATGGATTACATATTGAAAATCGGCGGATCATAAATTGTTGTAAACATATAAATACCGGTTTCGCACTTCTCGCATTTGCTGTTTACACAGTTCACAGTGGTAACCACACAAAGGCTTAAATAGCTCGAATAGTTAATTTCAAAAGATTTCCATGAAAGTTTAATCAGCACTTGCGTTGCCATTAATATATACATTTTCAATTTTTTTCTGAACTATGAGGGCCGTCATTTCAATTTTTATTGAAATCGGCTGCTAAAAATATTAAGCTGTAAATTTTCGACTTTTTCATTTGTCATTCGATTTGCATAATTAAATTAAATTAACTTGCCTTAATAACTTATAATTTCAAGTTTCAACGGAATCTGTTGAGAATCTTGGCTGCTACAGAAATAAAAAAAATTGTATGCCACCCCCCTGTATGGGGAGACCCCCCTTAAAATACCTTAAAATATTTTCTTGCACTGCAAATTTCAAGAGGCACCACTTTTGACCTACGTAGAAAATTTCCTCATTCTAGCTCATGTGGTTTGCGAGAAAACTTGTTATGACGCACGAACAAACGGACGGACAGACAGACAAGTCGCGATTTTATAATTTTTTTAGGGGATTGTTAAAAAGATTTTACAATATCTTAAAAATGGTCTGGTTTATAAATTCTATCAACTAAAGTCATTTAAAACGTTATCATGAAAAATATTCATTATTTCAGTTGGCACTAAAATAGCGAATTGCGCTTGCCTTCTGACCTTTGGGGGCCGCCATTTTGAATGCATGCATTTTATTTTGGATTATTTTAAATCTTTGTATGCTAGGAACTCATCAATCAATGTACTATCTCGTTCAAATAGAAGTTTCACTCTAGACAGGGCAAAATAATTCAATTTTTAAAGCAAATGGCAGCTAAAAATATTAGGCTTTATATTTTCGACTTTTTTATTTTTCATTCAATTTTAATAATTTCCTGCATAATACAAGAACATAGTACAGAGATCCATAATCTCAAGTTTCATCAAAATCCGCTGGAAAATGTGACCGCTAGAGGGCCACAAAAACCTGAAAAAAACGCATATTTAAACAGCCGCCATTTTGAAAGTTGCTCATGCATGATCACCAAAATATCAAAGATTGTAAGCCTAAATAATGTCTATCTTGAACCCGAATTTCGTATATGTCGGATTAAAATTGCGACTTTAACAAGCCTTTGAAATTTTGCCTTTTAACTGGCCGCCATTTTGTTTTTCGCAACCTGACCTCCAATTTTTTCACGTAATTCTTTAGATACTTATAATTTCTATCAAGTTACCAAATTTCATAAAAATCTGTTGAAAGCTTTGACCACTATTACAACAACAAAATTTTGCACGTTTTTCGACCTTTGAGCGGCCGCCATTTTGTTTCTGCCGTACCGACTTTGGATTTTTTATTGTGAGATTCATCACATACAGCAATGAACCTTTGTACCAAATTTCATTTGGTCAGAACAGAAATCACGATTTTTCGTCTAAAATGGCCGCCATTTTGTTTTTGCCCGGCCGATATAGCTGGTTCACGAACTTAACCGAGATAATTACCCAATACACCTTTCCTGAAAATTTGGTGAAAATCGAAGCAAAATTGCAACCTCTATCGTGGTCACAAATTTCGTTAGATCCCATATATATATATATATATATATATATATATATATATATATATATATATATACATATATATATATATATATATATATATAGATATATATACATATATATATATATATATATATATATATATATATATATATATATATATATATATATATATATATATATATATATATATATATATATATATATATATATATATGATGCTCTCCGCAATAGGTAAATTTCTCTCGAGAAATTCACCTAATAACCATGGGACTAAACAGGCGACTGCACACACGAACAGAGAAAGCGACTCCAAGGGGGGGCTAATAAAACTGGAGCAACCAAAAACATATAAAAAAGATCGAAAAAACCCAATAAAAGAAATAAAAATAAATAACGACGGCGCAACCAGTGGTTGCAGCCACGACGTTGACAGTACATCGAGATTGGTACTAACGATGAAAAAAACGACAAATAATACAATGACAGTGAAGCCGGACGAAAAATAGAGATTAGCAGACAGTCTGGTCCGGACTGAGATTCCTGCGGTGGTCCGGCGAAGCAAAAGAATTATGCAAACGCCAGAGCGTCCTACATCATGCTGCTCAGCACATTCAACGCTTTCCTATGGGAAGGGTTTTTCCCCGTACAATGGAAGGTGGCAAGGCTCGAAGAAAAATCCCAAATCGCCATCTGCATACCAGCCGTTACGTATGCTAGACACGGCTGGGAAAGTGCTAGAGAAACTCATCAAGGGAAGACTCACTGACGCGATTCGTGCTGCTGGGGACCTATCTCCTCGGCAGTATGGCTTTAGAGCAGGACGTTCTACTATCGATGCGATTGCAGAGATGGTGAGCACGTCCCACAAGGCAGAGGCACATAGTGGCATCAAGTGACGGATCATCCTGTTGGTGACACTCGACGTCAGGAACGCCTTTAACTCCGCTAGATGGGTGGATATTCTGGCTACGCTGGAAAACCCTTTTCAAGTTCCAGAATATCTAATGTGGCTTTTGAGGGACTACCTTAAGGACCGAAGCCTACTCTACGACACGACACAGGCCCAATGAAGGGTGGAGGTTACATCAGGTGTTGCCCAGGGATCTATCCTTGGTCGAGACCAGTGGAGCGTGTCTTACGATGAGCTATGAGACTTGAGATGCCAAATGAGTCGCACTTGATCGGCTATGTGGATGATGTTGCGACTCTGGTCGCTGGATGCACCGTTGAACAAGTGCAACTTAGGCTAGGAATGCTAACGCACCGAGTAAGGGACTGGATGACTGCTCGCGGGCTCAGTTTAGCACTGGAGAAAACCGAAGTGGTCATTTTGACAATAAAGAGAATCCCTAGAGTGAGGATGATCAGTATTGGAGACTTGCAAATCGAATTGAAGCCACCGGTGAAGTGCCTGGGGCTACTGATTGACTCGAAGATGAGTTTTTCTGAGCAAATCAGGGCAACGGCTGAGAATGTTGATTCACGAGTACCGGCTCTGAGTCGACTTATGGCCAACGTCGGGGGACCCACAAATCAAGAAGACACCTCTTGATGAGTGCTGTAGGGTCAGTGCTACTGTATGGAGCAGAGGTATGGAGCGACACTCTTAGTAAGAAGGTTTACCGAAAACCCTTGGCACAGGTACAGAAAAGAGGAGCGCTAAGGAATGCATCTTCGTATCTGACAGTCTTTGATTTGGCGGTGAGAGCGATTGCAGGCGTGATGCCTGTCGCCCTCCTTGCTAGAGAGTGCCACTCTACTTATCTGCGTCAAAACCAGGATGCGAGGAAGAAAGTTGGCCGCGAAGAGAGACAGCACTCACTCAACGATTGGCAACAGTCTTGGGTGAATTTCACTAAGGGAAGGTGGACTGCGCACCTCATCCTGGATGTGAGACCGTGGCTTAATCGAAGGTATGGTGAGACTGACTTCTATCTGACATAGCCTTTGAGCGGACATGGGTGCTTTCAGTCTTACCTGCACAAGATTGGTAAGTCACGGTCCTCCGATTGTCGGTATTGCCCAGGAGTGGAAGACAATGCCTGCTACATATTTTTTGTGTACATAAAATGGAACAGGCTGCAAAGAGTCTTCTACAGGAAGACGGGAGAGCTAATCCCGGATAACACAGTCGCGGTGATGCTCGAATCTGTTGACAAATGGAACCAGGTGGCACATTATGTTCGGATAGTCCTAAAATATAAAAAGGACTCACAGCAGCCGGGGGTGTTGGAGCTGGGGGATCACTTGTCTGGCACTTCCTCTTCACCTCTCTCCTCCCGCTAGAAGAGCGATCCCCCAGCTTGAAGGCTCCTTATAGCGTAACGAAACGAGACCTGGCCCGAAGCAATGTGTCAAACGGTTTCAGGCTAGGTTCTCAGGTTGACAGGGTTTAGTGGGTAGTCCGGTCATCAACATGGGAGTCTCACACTCTGTGCGTAAATGGGCATTCAGCTACTTACCACAAAAAAAAAATTTCCTGGGTGTTCTTGAACAAGTCCGAATATGGAACACGTATTCTTTTTGTCACTCGTTTGTTTTCTTTTTCGTTTGCTTTAAATAAAGTAGACCGTTTTTTTCTTGTTAAATTTCACTTCTTTTTGTTTATCATGTTAGTGATTGTTAAAAAAGTGGGTGCAATAAATGCGACTGGTGAACTTAAAGACAAAGATCTGGGTGCGTTCAAAATGGAAAGTGGACTTGAAACAAACCCTGAAGAAAATGAAGACGTGGAAGTTGGGGATTTGGGTGAACAATATATATTCAACGCCATACGCAGCTAGTTTAAGTTTTGTCAAATTATGTTACAAAACTTTAAAAATGTCTTCCTTCCAAGAGTGCATTAAATCTTTTTTTAAGTGTTTAAGAGGGGTCTTCCTATATGAAGTAGTGGGCCCCGGGATATGAAGTTACAGCAAACGTATGTGTTCTGAAATAGACTCAATGAAACAACATTAGTTTGATCAACAAGTGATGATTTATTTTATCAGTCTCGATATTTTATACATAATTTTTCCTTACACTAGCAATAATTTCCATTTTACAAATTTCTATACTTGCAATAATTCTCAATTGTTAATTGCTTATTTAGCATAGGTCATTCACAAAGGTTTAATGTATTAAGCTGAATTTGTCGACAAATCATTTTTGCTACAGGTGAATAACTGAATTTTGTTTACAATTTGTGCTAAAAGTCAATAGTTTAATTATGCTTGCGATTTGTGCTGAAGGTGAATGACAAAGTTTTGCTGATTGCTATGATTGAAAAGTTGAATGTTTTCGAATGGTTCCAATGAAATGCTAATTTAAGGTCATTGATTTTAGACTATTTAGAATATGAACGATACAATGATAAGTTTATGTTAGAAAATATTCATTTCTTTATCATTAAGAGTATTGGAGTATTAACAATAAAATGGATGATTTCATGTTAAAGAATAGTCATTTTTTGATCATTAAGAATATTGGGATATGAACAATATAATGTATGATTTTATGTTCGAGAATATTTAGTTTCCTTAACATTACCGTCCGCCATGAAACGTCTGAGGTTCTTAGTTAGTGTCATATCAGGTGGATTTAAGTGAAGCTGTTACGTTTGGAAAACGACGTCGAATTAACAGGAAGAACCCAGTTACAATCATCAAACAGATGATTACGGATAAGGTTACGCTGACTCCATGTTGTCGAGCGGTGGACCAGGATGTTGATATGTAATCGTCGATGATTGCTTCTTCTTTCTGAACGTAGGCTCCTATGGATTGTTCGGGTTTTATTAGGTCTGAAGCTACGAGGTTGGGGATGTCTTGTATGTTTTTTTTTTTTTTTGTGGTAGGGAGGTGAAGGCATTTATGCCCGCCGAGTCTGGCAGTATGGGACTCCCATGGAGGATACCTTTCGACTACCCACTAAACACCTCCCCTGTCAATCTGAGAACCTAGCCTGGAACCGTTTGACACATTACTTCGGGCCAGGTCTCGTTTTGTTACGCCGTGGGGCGCCTTCAAGCTGGGGAGTCCCTTTTCTAGCGGGAGGGGAGAGGGGAAGAGGAATTGCCAGAAGAGCGATCCCCCAGCCCCAGTGCCTCCGGCTGCTGTGAGTCCCTTTTATATTTTAGGACTGCCCGAGCATAACGTGTCACCTGGTTCCATTTGTCAACCGATTCGAGCATCACCGCAATTATATTATCCGGGGTGCGCTCTCCCATCTCCCTGTAGAGTTCCCTTCGCAGCCTGGCCCATTTGGTACACGCAAAAAATATGTGACAGGCATTGTCCTCCTCTCCTGGGCAAAACCGACAATTGGGAGACCGTGACTTACCGATCTTGTGCAGGTAAGACTGAAAACACCCGTGCCCGCTCAAAAGCTGGGTCAGATAGAAGTCAGTCTCACCATGCCTTCGATTTGGCCATGGTCTCACATCCGGGATGAGGCGCGCAGTCCACCTTCCCTTCGTGCAATTCCTCCAAGACTGCTGCCAATCGTTGAGCGAGCGTTGTCTCTCCTCGCAAACAACGATCTCCCTCGCATCCTCGTTTCGGCGCAGGTAAATAGCGCGGCGCTCTCTAGCAAGTAGGGCGACAGGTATCACGCCTGCAATCACTCTCACCGCCGAGTCGGAGACTGTTGGATACGAAGATGCAATTCTCAGTGCTCCTCTTCTCTGTACCTGTGCCAATCGTTTTCGGTATACCTCCTTGCTGAGAGCGTCGCCCCATACCTCTGCTCCTTACAGTAGCACTGACCCTACAGCACTCATCAAGAGGCGCCTTCTTGATGGGCTGGGTCCTCCTACGTTGGCCATAAGTCGACTCAGGGCTGATATTCTCGAAGCAGCCTTCTCAGCTGTTGCCCTGATTTGCTCAGAGCAACTCATCTTCGAGTCGATCAGTAGCCCCAGGTACTTCACCGCTGGCTTCGATTCGATCTGTATATCTCCAATACTGATCATCCTTACTCTAGGGATTCTCTTTTTTGTCAAGATGACCACTTCGGTTTTCTCCAGTGCTAAACTGAGCCCGCGAGCAGTCATCCAGTCCCTCACTCGGCGCATTAGCATACCTAGCTTAAGTTGCGCTTGTGCAACGGTGCGTCCGGCGACCAGAGCCGCAACATCATCCGTATAGCCGACCAAGCGCGACTTATCTGGCATCTCAAGTCTCAGTAGCCCGTCGTAAGACACGTTCCACAGGTCCGGACCAAGGATAGATCCCTGGGCAACACCCGAGGTAATTTCCATCCTTCGTTGGCCCTGCGTCGTGTCGTAGAGCAGGCTTTGGTCCTTTAGGTAGTTCCTCAAAAGCCGCATTAGATATTCTGGAACTTGAAAAGAGTTTTCCAGCGTATCCAGAATATCCACCCATCTAGCGGAGTTGAGGGCATTCCTGATGTCGAGTGTCACCAACAGGACGATCCGTCGCTTGGTGCGACTATATGCCTCTGCCTTTTGGACCGCGTTCACCACCTCTGCAATCGCATCAATGGTAGAACGTCCTGCTCTAAAGCCGTACTGCCGAGGAGATAGGTCCCCAGCAGCACGAATCGCGTCAGTGAGTCTTCCCTTGATGAGTTTCTCTAGCACTTTCCCAGCCGTGTCTAGCATGCATAACGGGCGGTACGCAGACGGCGATTCGGGATTTCCCTTCCCCTTGCTGACCAGCACGAGCCTCGCCACCTTCCATCGTACCGGGAAAACCCCGTCCCGTAGGCAAGCGTTGAATGTGCTGAGCAGCAAGTCAGGACAATGGTGATAGACGAGCTGCAAAACCTCAGCTGGAAAACCATCTGGACCTGGAGCCTTCCTCGCTGTCAGGGAGAGGACTGCCTAATCCAGTTCCAGCTGTGTGAAGAGTGGGCACTTGACTGCTGTTTCACCATGGACAGCGTCAACACGGACGGGATGGGCGGGGAAGAGTCCCCGCACTATCGCGTCCATCTTTTCCGCGTCATGTATACAAGGCTTCCGTAGGGCACCAAGTTTCCCCATGACCAGCTTGTAGCCAAGGCCCCACGGATCCCTATTTACATCGTCCACGAGGTCTTGCCAGCATCGGGCCTTGCTCTTGTTAATAAGTCTGCGAAGATATTTCCTGCCGCACCTGTATGCTGCTAGCCTAGTGTTTGCCTCCTCCCGTGTTCGCGCCCGCTGGGCCTCTCGCCGAAGTTTGTGACACTCGCTTCTTTGTGCGGCGATCTCGTTTGACCACCAGTATACTGGAGGCTTACCATGTCGGGGTCTCCGACGGGGCATGGAAGACTCGCAAGCAGCTATGATGGTACTCATGGTTGAGTTCACCAAGTCCTTGGCTGTGGGCCCTCCACTCCCTGGCGGAGCTCCCAGCAACGGTGTGCCTGCCGTAAGCGCGTCAGTGAACTTCTCGACGTCCATCCTCCCAGTCCTCTATCCGAGGATTGAAGTTTGGGCATATGCACGCAGTGTGGCACCGTCGTGAATCTCAACAGCTATATACTGGTGATCACTAGCCGAGTAGTCCTCTAGTACTCGCCAGTTGTGTACTCTAGGTACCAGGGACTCCGAAGCGAGTGTCACATCGGGTATGGTTCCTACGCAACCCCAGCGCCGGAAAGTAGGGGTGATACCAGTATTTAGGACAAAAAGCGCTGTTCTGGCCGCCATGTCCAAGATTTGCTTTCCCCTTGGGTCGGATTGTGGCATACCCCATTCGATGGCTCTAGCGTTGGAGTCTCCCCCGACCAGCATGTGGCCCTCTGTGTTCGAGACAGCGTCTTCCAGGGCATCGAGTTTGGTTCGAAAGGATCGCATTGCCTCGTTAGGCGTCAGATAAACACTGAAATATGTTATCCCTGAACACCGCACCCACACAAAACCGTCCCCGCGTCCATGGCCCTGCACCTGAAGGCGGGCGCTGTCTCGAACCCAGATGGCCGAGGTACCAGTTTTGTCAGGGTACCACGCTTGCGAGTCCTTGTTATGATGTTGCTCGCTCAGCAACAGGGTGTCAGCTTTCTTATCCCTCGCAAACTGCTCAAGTAGGTCCTGGGCGTTTGTGCTTCGGTGCAAATTGACCTGCAGGATACGGATCATTTGAGTATCGATTTGGCTTTAGTTAGGGCCTCCTTGAAAACCCAGCATCTCCCTGTCCCCGGCTCATGTTTGAGGTCGCCGAGTGCTAGCTTAGCATCCTTGCAAAGAATGCATTTTGCCTCGTTCGTGCACTCCTTCCTTTTGTGCCCCGTTTCACCACATTTGTAGCACAGAGATCTCCTGTCGGGTCCCCTACAGCCATACGCGGTGTGTCCGTATTCGAAGCATCTGAAGCAGCGGATAGGGATCGCTCTTCTCCGTATCCTGCAGATCACCCAACCTATCTTAATTTTGCCCTTCGCCAGGATTTGCTGGGCGTCTTTATCAGCTAGTTCGACAATAGCCATGCGTTGCCCCCTTGTGTTTTCACGTGTCAATCTTGCCTTGACTTCACTTAAGCTGGGGAACTCCCTCCTGATGGTGTCCTCTACTTCAGCTTTGTCCGTGACGCAGTCGAGGTCCCTGATTTCCAGGGTGGTTCGAGCGAGGCAACCGTTGCCGCATCTCCAAGAACCTTTTGAACCGCGTCACGGAATGCATCTTTGTTTGTGGCCTCTGGCCCGAATTCCACCAGCAAGCCACCGGTCCGAGTTGGTCGAACTGCTTTGATGGCAGTTTTGGTGTCGTCTGGCTTGACCGCTCCTTTAATTTCACGGAGGACATCTGCGTAGGTTCGGCCCTTAGTGGGTTTAATAAGCAGTGCCTCTCGCAAGGGTTTGCGCCGCGGTTTGCTTTTTGTTTTCTGCGGTATATCGGAGGGTTCTTTGTTCTTTTCGTGGTTGAGCTCTTTGTCTGTTTTTTCTAGGAGCAGCTTTTTGGCCGCTTTTTTCGCTGCTTTGTTTCGCACTACATGAAACTCCTCGCCTGGAGTGTCCACTTCGTTTATGGTCTCGTCCTTCCTCCTTTTCTCACAGTCGCCTTCAATTGGGCTACCGGCCATTCTTTTGCTGCTGCTAGGACCCACTGATGCCTCGAGGGAGAGCGTGTCTTTTTGGTGCTTTTCGGTTGCAAGCCACCTCCGCCTGTAGTGCGTTATGCGGCCAAAAAGCTCCTCCAGTTCAAGAATGCCATTCTTGACACTCTTGCCTATGTTTTTCTGCACTTCGCAGGCAGCCCTCAGTTGTTTGACGATGTTCCCCGCTTTCCGAGTAAGCCGCTCCTCTTTGGCGCGGTCAAGGGCGATTGTGTTATTTGGCGCCACCTCTTGGGAGAGGCCCCCGTTTCCTAGCCCTTTTGCTTCTATCGCTTGGGTCGCGTTTGAAGTGGCGTCGGCCAACGGCAAAACTTCTCCCTCCCCCAGTCTTACACTGGCCTCTGTTGGTGTCGCAGCTTGATCCGGATTGTGTACGTCTTGCACTGGGCGCTCCGGGGTTTGCATAGTCCTTCTACTGCGCCCAAAGGCCGCAATGATGCCAGGTTGCACAACGCACTCTGCCTTCTTTCGTTCGTTAGTCCGTCTGTGGTCTGTCTCCGATGATTTAACCTGTGATGTTGACTTTGACAGTGTTTCTGGGGTTTGCTGCCTCCCCCCGCAATCGGTGACTTGTTTAATCGGTGTTCTTGCCAACAGCAGTTTTTGCCTGAAAGGGTTCTCCGTGCTAGCGTCCTGTTTGCTTGTGGTTTCATTTGTTTGCTCCATTTTATTGGGTCCCCCCTCGGAGCCGCTATCTCCGTTCGTGTGTGTAGTCGCCTTTTTGGTCCCATGGTTATCTTTGCAGAGCAGGGAGGCCATGCGAGGGTTGGCACAAGCCCTTATGGGGACAAGTGCTCAGAGCCAGACCAGCGCTAATCGGGAGTCCGTCTCAACCAAACCTACACCACCAACCCAATGGTGCGAACTTCGAACGTACTCCGAGGCCTGCCAAGGTTTTACCGGGACGGAGACGGTATGATAGTTGAATTGGAGCCGTTCACACACGAGTTTCACCTCGGCGCTACTGTGCAAAGCAACTAGGTCCAAACCGTCACATCCGCCAGCCCAAAGCGTCAATTCCAGTTCGTTGTCCAAAGCGTAGTCCAGATACAATAGGTATGTTGACGGTATGATTGACGACGGGTGGTTGCGGAAGAATGAAGACCGACTAATTCTTTGTAAAAGCTGACCATGTGGGTGTAAAGAGCGAGTTTTCTACTTTAAGGCTACATTCTTGTGAGAGGTTAATGATACCAGTGCCATTTAGTACCACGTTTTTCCGGTCACCTTGGCAGGACTTTTGCCCAGGAGTTGCTATTGGGGCTATGAACATTCATGTATTTGCGTCATAAAGCTGCTTCCATACAATATTGTTCAGTTTGAACATGTGCGCTGTACGTGGTTGTCCCCCGTTTACTTTGTGTATTTCATTGATGATGCAGTTTGGCCTGGAGTTTACGTCATAGAGAATGTTAATATCACTAGATATTCGTCGGTGGAGAGTTGCAGGTCGTTAGAGTACGTTTCGAAGTATTGTCTCTGGGATTGGTGTCGGTTTTATGATATCATACGGGCGTGTATCAATAATCGGAAGGAAAGCCAATAAACGAAAGCTGTTTTCGTTGAATATAAACTGAATGGGCTCTACTACCTGAAGTATGACTTGTACGTGGTCTGGAAGTAACGATTGCGTCATGTTGATGTCATGGATGGCATTAATGGTTTTGATGAAATCCCAAATGTCTGTTCTTGGTGACAGACTTGCTAGTATGCTCGAATACTTGTGATAAACTTCTCTCAAGTAGTTCTCTGCTCTCTGGTAAGTAGCAAGGATGTGGGTGTTTATTTGATTGTGGTTGAGCTTTTCTACCAATGACCGAGTTTGTTGATATAGTCCAAACATCGTCGAAGTTTGGCTTGAAATCGCTTCAACTGTGTGTCTATTCTCCCTAAAGTGCTGTTTAAGGTCTTCAATGCCTTGAGCATGAGTTTATTTTGGTTATTCGCGGAGCGAATTATTTTCTTCTGGTTGTCGAACAAACTGTTGATATCGTTGTACACTTCATCGTTTACACCAAACACAGCGGTTAACAAAGATCTTAATGGTCTGTGACGTTGTCTCCGATGGAAAAATCTTAAAGTGTTCATTTTACGTACAATTTCATCCTTGACTTCATCCAGATGTTGCGCTAGTTCATGGCAACCAATTTGCACAGAGATGTCATTACTAGATTGGCAAAGTCCTCGAATTTTCATCCCACTCTTTCAACGTTCCTCTATGTATTTGCGCTTTTCCGAGATGTTCGATGTAAAAACCTGTTGTCAGCTGAGTAATACTAACATCACCATATGTGTGTGGAAGGACGCAGCAGATTACCAACAGAGAGTATAGGAGTTTGGTAGCTAACCCAGGAGCAGTCAATGTGTTTGGTAGAGATTTCGGAGACTCAAACCGTTGTTTTTTTCTTGCGATCGAATAAGTATTCTGTCCACGTATCACCAATGGGTCGAATTTTGCATCTTTTATATTTGCATGTTGCTGATGCAAGTGTTAGTGATGGAGTTTCTGTTGGGGGATCTTGGATAGGTGAGTCCTTTGGGACATCTTGGGCGTTGTTTTCGAACGGTAGGCGGCAAATCTTGGTCACGAGGTGCCTGGTAACTCTGCCATGTAGTTTGATGGGTACAACTCGAACTATACCATCAGCACATGAATGTACTTCCCCAATTCTTGCGAGTGGCGATTGAGTCGATGGGAAGTTTTCTGTTTTAAGAAGCACAAGGTGACGGACTTGTAGATTGGGTCTGATGATCTTCCACTTCGGCCATTGCTGTAGTTTGCTGAGGTATTCGAGTCTCCATCGCTTCCAGAAATGGTTCCTTATCTGTTGGACCATTTCCCACTTTTTGCTGGTATGTTTGTCAGCTGCAACTGTTGGTACTTCGAACAAGTTACTCCCTATTAAAAAGTGTCCAATATATATGATATATATACATGACGCGGAAAAGATGGACGCAATAGTGTGGGGACTCTTCCCCGCCCATCCCGTCCGTGTTGACACTGTCCATGGTGAAACAGCAGTCGAGTGCCCACTCTTCACACAGCTGGAAATGGATTAGGCAGTCCTCTCCTTGAAAGCGAGGAAGGCTCCAGGTCCAGATGGTGTTCCAGGTGAGGTGTTGCGGCTCGTCTATCACCATTGTCCTGACTTGCTGCTCAGCATATTCAACGCTTGCCTACGGGACGGGGTATTCCCGGTACGATGGAAGGTGGCGAGGCTTGTGCTGATCAGCAAGGGGAAGGGAAATCCCGAATCGCCGTCTGCAAACCGCCCGTTATGCATGCTAGACACGGCTGGGAAAGTGCTAGAGAAACTCATCAAGGGAAGACTCACTGACGCGATTCGTGCTGCTGGGGACCTATCTCCTCGGCAGTACGGCTTTAGAGCAGGACGTTCTACCATTGATGCGATTGCAGAGGTGGTGAACGCGGTCCAAAAGGCAGAGGCATATAGTCGCACCAAGCGACGGATCGTCCTGTTGGTGACACTCGACGTCAGGAATGCCCTCAACTCCGCTAGATGGGTGGATGTTCTGGACACGCTGGAAAACTCTTTTCAAGTTCCAGAATATCTAATGCGGCTTTTGAGAAACTACCTAAAGGACCGAAGCCTACTCTACGACACGACACAGGGCCAACGAAGGATGGAAATTACATCGGGTGTTGCCCAGGGATCTTGGTCCGGACCTGTGGAACGTGTCTTACGACGGGCTACTGAGACTTGAGATGCCAGATAAGTCGCGCTTGGTCGGCTATGCGGATGATGTTGCGGCTCTGGTCGCCGGACGCACCGTTGAACAAGCGCAACTTAGGCTAGGTATGCTTATGCGCCGAGTGAGGGACTGGATGACTGCTCGCGGGCTCAGTTTAGCACTGGAGAAAACCGAAGTGGTCATCTTGACAAAAAAGAGAATCCCTAGAGTAAGGATGATCAGTATTGGAGATATACAGATCGAATCGAAGCCAGCGGTGAAGTACCTGGGGCTACTGATCGACTCGAAGATGATTTTCTCTGAGCAAATCAGGGCAACGACTGAGAAGGCTGCTTCGAAAATATCGGCCCTGAGTCGACTTATGGCCAACGTAGGGGCACCCAGCCCATCAAGAAGACGCCTCTTGATGGGTGCTGTAGGGTCAGTGCTACTGTACGGAGCAGAGGTATGGGGCGACGCTCTCAGCAAGGAGGTATACCGAAAACGATTGGCACAGGTACAGAGAAGAGGAGCACTGAGAATTGCATCTTCGTATCCAACAGTCTCCGACTCGGCGGTGAGAGTGATTGCAGGCGTGATACCTGTCGCCCTGCTTGCTAGAGATGTTACAAACCTGTTGTGTAATCAACTGGTTTTCATTCCAGTGATCGTGCAATTTAGACATCGAAAAAGCGTGTCTGCTGATCGTTTTGCCGGGGTTTTACCGACTTAACTGCCACTTTTCCCGTTACCTTAACATTATGAAATGGCACATTTAGTGCTGGATATAAATTTGGTGATTGGAGAGTGAATTGTAGTGGAACTTGAAAGAGATAATTGGTTTTGGGGTAAAATCGTTTGCATTGTTGTAATGTTCTAAAATTCTATTGTTTCATAGTTTACATACTTAAATTGTTTCAGTGTAACTTGAAATTAAATTAGTTTCATGGTTATTTGCCCTTGAAAATTGCCCTTCTCATGTAAATTAATTATTCTTCTTATTTGTTAAGCGCAGTTTATTTACATATTTCATTTGCTCATTAATGTTATTGCATTTAAAAAATTATTGCCCAGATGTCTATCTATTTAATTTGTAGTTAAATGTTTGCTTTTGTTTGCTCCTCAAATTGCATCTCAGGCAATTCGAATGCTCATTCAATTCGCAAGATAGACTTTTTTATGCATGTGGGTACGCGTATTGTTTAAGTAGTTGGAGTGATAAATGGTATTATATTTCGATAACAATGGGCACGCGTTTGTTTGCTCGCTATTCAGTTTTCGTTTTGCTTATTTGTGTTTAATATTTACTTGTAATGTTTTGTATTTTCGCATGTTAGTTGATTGAAACTTTATATCTTTATAAATTCTACGTTGGGTTTGAACGAGTTAGGAATTAGTTTGAATGACCTTCAGATAAGTAATATGAGATTTAAGATACATCAATGGAGGAGTAAATGGATGTAGAATTAGATGCTCAATATAATTATAAGATTTTAGGACTGATCTTATTTGATGGATAGTATGAGTAGGATTAATATTGCATTTGAATATTGTTATCATATTTTGATTATTAGAATGATGACTCATTCAGTTTGATCAATAATATTATGTTTGGATATTCATACTTTCTTTTTGTTATTTAATTAATTGAAATATTTATTTGATGATTTATTTAAGGAGATTGATCTAGTTTGTTGGAAAGTATGAGTAACCTTAATTTTGTATTTGAATATTGATATTACATTTCTGTTATTTGAACAATCAATATTATTTTTATTTTCTTTTTTGAGAAGTTTAATCTAGTTTTATGTACTCTATGAGTAGTAACATTATTGTATTAAGATATTGATATTATAATTTTGTTTTTTAAATGATTGCAATTATTATTTGATTTTTTTTAAGCGAGCTGATCTAGTTTGATGGACAGTATGAGTAGCAATGGTGTCTTACAGGAATTGAATGGTTTGAGATATCGGCTGGGTGAATAGATTTCTCAGCAAATTTAAATTTGCTACATAGTGCACAACACTGTGGTCTCTGCAAAACCGATATCCTACCGGCTGCGCCAATTTTGTTACAAACCAGTATACTCTATGTATACTGGTATGAACTGGGAGCTCATTTGATGCGTATCCTACATACAACATCAAGGCTCCCGGAGAGAGAACTTGCTGTAACACCACTTACCTGCTACTCTGTTCATCTAAACTAAATCAACAAAAAGACGAGAGTTTCATGTTTAAAGAATTTATTTTTATTTTAATGTTGATATTTTAAATTAATTACATTTACACTTCTTTAATTATTTTTAACATCTATCCATACTGGGTGAAGCCCTTTTCACTTGACCTGTTGCGCTTCACAGGTGAGCGCCAGCCTGTAGAGGGAACTAGAAGCTGGGTTTGTGGATCGGGGTGGCCACACAGCGTGAAACGCCGAAAGGCCGATGGAGGATCGCGGCTCAAGCCAACACCTCACCCCTTACCACTTAGTCGAACACTGAACAGCACTTACGTCTTAAACTTCAACCGCGTAATTAATCTACGTAATTAAATAATGGGTAGCAGCACGCTCCCTTTTGGACTTGAATACACACTCGCTGGTATAAGACTGCCCAAGAACAATAAATACCATTCTTTCGTGAGCTTTCAACATAAATTTTCTATAAAGGTGCTGAGTAGCCGAACACGTGCGCTCTCGTTCCACGAAAGTTTTTCCTCCCCGCTTCGTCTCCCTTGCTCGGCTGGTGAATATGCGAAACTGGAGAAATTGAGCGAAAGAGTGTTTTTCGCTTAAGCTTTCGACTTCGAAAGAGTGCTTACAGCTTAAGCTTTCGGCTTGCCCATGATCTCTTGAGGTAAAATAGCGAAACTGGGGACATTGAGCGAAAGAGTGTTTATGCCGGAACTTTCGGTTTTCCTTTCCGCTTACCTCTCTTCGAAGCACCCCATTCGTTCATGATGTAAATATCATTGCGGGTTGAACTTTCTCGTTTACTTAACTGCTCGCTTATTTACTTGCGCATGTGTTGCTATGGCTAATTTTCATTGGCGAAGTGCGAGTACATAGGTGTTGTTTGCTCGCTACTATTGCAGTTATGAAGCGGGAATATATCCGAGCATGTTTTATATGTTCACCCGCAACAGAGAGCGCCACGCTATTTACCTGCGCTGAAACGAGGATGCGAGGAAGATGGTTGTCCGCGAGGAGAGACAACGCTCGCTCAACGATTGGCAGCAGTCTTGGGGGAATTGCACGAAGGGAAGGTGGACTGCGCGCCTCATCCCGGATGTGAGACTGTGGCTAAATTGAAGGCATGGTGAGACTGACTTCTATCTGACCCAGCTTTTGAGCGGGCACGGATGTTTACAATCTTACCTGCACAAGATCGGTAAGTCACGGTCTCCCGATTGTCGGTTTTGCCCAGGAGAGGAGGACAATGCCTGTCACACATTTTTTGCGTGTACAAAATGGGTCAGGCTGCGAAGGGAACTCTACAGGGAGACGGGAGAGCGCACCCCGGACAATATAGTTGCGGTGATGCTCGAATCGGTTGACAAATGGAACCAGGTGGCACATTATGCTCGGGCAGTCCTAAAATATAAAAGGGACACAGCAGCCGAAAGCGCTAGGGCTGGGGGATTGCTCTTCTGGCATTTCCTCTTCCCCTCTACCCTCCCGCTAGGAAAGGGACTCCCCAGCTTGAAGGCACCCCACGGCGTAACAAAACGAGACCTGGCCTGAAGTAATGTGTGAAACGGTTCCAGGCTAGGTTCTCAGATTGACAGGGGAGGTGTTTAGTGGGTAGTCCAAGGGTATCCTCCATGGGAGTTCCACACTGCGAGACTCGGCGGGCGTAAATACCTTCACCTCCCTACCACAAAAAAAAAAAATATATATATGTATATATATATATATATATATATATATATATATATATATATACGATGGCCGAATGATCCCTTGGATCGCTGCTCACTTGCATAGAGGTCTTGAGTTCAAGCTTGCTTATATCTGAGCTAGGAGAGTGTAAAGTTCGTCGATGGTTAAAGGTCGTTCTCCAATCAGCTTAGCTAAATGCCGTTTCATTGACTTTACTCCAGCTTACCAGACTCCACCAAAGTGTGGGTTTCCAGGAGGAATGAACTTGCACAGAATCTCTTCGTTCATTAGAAGATTCTCGCATTGCTTTGAAACCCCTGCAAATGTTTTGCGTAATTGTCGTTCGCTACCCACGAAGTTGCTTTCACGGTCGCTAAATATGGTGGTGCATTTAGCTCTCCGCACAATGAATCTTCGAACTGCGGCTATGCACGCTGGTGTTCATAAATTGCTTATAGCTTCTGAATAGAAAACTTTGGTAGAGAAGCACACGAAGACAGCTATTTAGGCTTTAGTGGTAATAGTCCCACGTCCACCGTTCCATTTGATTATTATTGGCCCAGCGTAATCCAGGCCTGTTTGTGCGAAGGGTTTTTCCATTTGCAATCTTGGCGGAGGTAGTTCTCCCATTATCTGCCTCTCTGGCCGAGCCATAGTCTTGAAGCACGTAATGTATTTATGAAGGATAGTTCTTACAAACGATTGTGCATTAATGATGAAAAACTCTTGCTGAAGTGCTGCTAAAACCAACTGTAGTCCTCCATGTAATGTTTTCAGATGATTTTTTCTGACGACCAATTTTGCAAATGAATCTCTTGGAAGTATAGCTGGACGTTTTGCAGTTTCATCAATTGGTGCAAACTGTAGTCTGCCAGTAGTCCTAAAAATGCCATTGGAGTAAGGTGCTTAAGGCTACTATTGTTGACGACTTGTGAACTACTGCGCAACGTGGATAGTTCTTTTGCAAAAGCATACTGCTGAGAGAGTTGTATGCAGTTGGTTTTTGCTTTCTGTAGCTCCTCAATTGTCAAAGAACCCACTCGTTTGTTGTCTTTGTTTGATGCATTATGTTTGAATCGACCTATGTATGCTATAAATTTCAAAAGTTTTGGAAGTGACGAGTACCTGCTGAATATCTCTGGCTCTTGCGTGGTCTCTGTTGCTACTATTCCAACAGTGCTTATTTCATTTGTGACGGCATTGTGCTCTGTTGCTGAAAGTGCCAAATCTAATGTTGTTGAAATTTCTTGATTTGCTAGCCATTCCGGACCCTTCCACCATAAGGATGAGTAAATCAGCTGTTCTGGTTGAATCCCTCTTAAAGTAAGATCAGCGGAGTTATCGGCAGAGCGAACATGGTGCCAATCATCTGGGTGCGAGGCTTCGTGTGTCAGACTTACACGATTTGCGACAAATACCTTCCACGTAGCTGCAGGTTTTTGGATCCAGGCCAAGACGACTTTTGCATCCGTCCAGAAACGAATGTTGATGTTTGCCCATTTGCACACTTGTTTGAATTGCTTCATTAGTTCCAAATTAAAACAGCCCAGCTGAAGTCAAGTCGTGGGATTGATATTGTTTTTGGCAGAGCGACTTTAGATTTTGCACTCAGCAAACAGTTTGATATATTTGCTTTTGTGGAGATTACTCGCAAGTAAACTGCTGCTGCATAAGCTACGTTCGATGCGTCGCAGAATTTGTGTAATTCTACTTTGCCATTTTGTGTAGATCCGTTCCATCTTGGAATTCGCAGCTTCTCAATGATCGGTAATTATCTCCATGTTTCATCCCAATCTTTAACTGTAGCTGGAGGGACTTCGCCATCTCAGGCTAATACAGGGTTGCAACCAACCTAATGGGTCGAATAGCTTTGATACTTCTGAAAGTAAGGACCGTTGCGTCAGTTTTTGTTCCTCAGCTGGTGTAACTTTAAAAGAAAAGTGGTCTTGCGCCGGGTGCCATTGTAATCCAAGCGTTTTGACTTCTTCTGAAAAACGAATTTCCAATGGTTTCTGGTTCTGTCGATCCTTTTCTGGAATGGCTTCTAAAAGCATATTGTCGTTCGCTGACCATTTCCGTATATGAAACTCTCCCTTGCTGAGGACGGACTTGAGCTCTTCTTTTATACGCTTTAATTGAACTATATCATTGGATCCTGTGAGTAGTTCGTCCACGTAAAATCTTGAAGGATAGCGTTCGTCAATTGCTAGTTACTGGAGTGTGCGAATAGCTAAAAATTGGGCAAATGCTGTACCATATGTCACGGTCTTCAGCCTGTAATACCAAATTGGTTCGTTTGTGTTAAATCTCCACGGGATGCGCTGATATTCTCGATCGTTTCGTGGACTCGTATCTGTCAATAAATTTTCTCTATATCGGCAGCAATTACGTGGCGATGATTGCGCCATCTTAATAACCTATACAGAAGGTTCAATTGTATTGTAGGGCCAACCTGGAGAAGATCATTTAACGGTTTGCCACCGTGTGATTTTGTGACGCGTTAAAAACTATCCGCAGGTTTGTGGTGGAGCTGGTTTCCTTTATAACTTCATGATGGGGTAAGTAATAACAATCCTTGTTTTGGATGACATGGTCTGGTACCTTCTCCATGTGACCAAGTCTAAGGTATTCCTCCATGAAGGCATGGTATTCCTTCTTTCGATCAGGGTGACTAGACAGATGCTTTTCAAATTGTCTGAATCAAATATATGCTATTCGTACTAACTCCTTCAGGTCCTTGTTCTGATCAATGTTTGGCTTGAATGGTAACATGACTGTGTAAGTTTCATGTGGTTGTCAATTTGTGTTTTCAACATAATCTTGCTCAACTTCAAGGTCTTCTGATGTCTGTTTATGTCCCATGGACGGCTCCTCAATCTCCTGAAATCGTTTAAGAATGTTATCAAGCTCCTCATAAGCTACAAAGGATGTTGAGCTTGGTTCTGTGCGCGTGCATGCCGTTGATCCAAACAAAACCCAACTAAGCTTTGTCTTTTGAGCACATGGCTGCCCTTGAATGAAACCGTGGTCCAAAATGCTACCGTATATGTCGGTACCAAGAAGTATGTCAATGTGTGATGGGTGATGGAAACCAGGATCTGCCAATCTCAAATTTCTGATGTGTTTAGGCAAGTCTATGTTGATACTGATAGCTGAAAACACGGATGTAATTTTTGGAATGATAAATGCTGAGAATTGCAAGAGATCGTCCTTTCCATTATTTCCTAGATTTGCAGTGACCTCTACTACTCCTCTGGACGTTACTGCCTCTGAACACCCAATGCCTCCAATCGATATTTTGGAATGTTTGAGCGGTAGTCCCAGCAGTTGTGCAGCAGAATCCGTGATAAATGATTTCTGTGAGTCAATGTCCAGCAATGCTTGCAGCTTTACAGTAGTATCTTCATTAGTTTCGATTGCGACAATTGCTGTAGCATGTAGTACCTGAGTGTTGGAGAGAAGAGCGTTATGTGCTTGTGTCTGAGTAGAAGGTGTTATCGGCGAAGACGATTCCATTAACTTTAAAGCATCCACTGTCTGCCATGTGAAATAGAGTGTTATGTCGTTTCGGACAGAGCTTACATTTTTGCTTAGATTGGCATCTTTTCACCGCATATTGGTCTGAAAGGCAGTTGAAATATAACTTCTTACTTTTGACCAGTTGCTGCCATAAGTCTAATGCTGCTTTCTCGAATTGATCGCATTCAAACAAGCGATGATGATTGTCACACATTACGCAGTGCGTTGGTTGAACTTGAACGGCGTGAGTCATAGTTCTTTTGGGTGGCCTTGTGTTCGCTGAAGAGGAATATAATGTTAAAGCTTCTAACATTGTAAATCGTTGGGTTAACTAGATCATGAACCTTTCAAGTGTTGGCACTTCCTTACTTCCGCTGATCGTTTTTTGCTACTCCGGCCTTGATTCTTTATCGAGCTTGCTGTTAAGGATGAAAACTATTGCCAGGTCGAATCCATCGATTTCCAGCGTCTTCACACTTGCAATAAGTTGTGTTGAGCATGTCCCTTAATCCAGTGGCGTCGTTTGATTGACATAGACTTGTGTTCCACCAACGTTGCATAAGTTCTTGTGCTATCAGTTTCTCGCTGTCGTAGCGTTCGCACAGTAGCGACCAAGCGGCTTACTATGTTGAGGTGACTCATAATTTGCTCAGCTTCTCCCTTCAAATTGCTGCAAAGGAACTGTATCTTCTGTACGCTGGACAAAGTTGCGCTGTCATGAACCATGCTTTTGTAAAGGTCACGAAACGCTGTCCATTTCCCATAATCTCCATCAAATGAGAGCAGCTTGATCCGTTCTAACTGGAGACCATCTCCTCCACTTGTGTTCGGCGGCGATGGCTGTTTTGAAGATCCGGCCTGCAACGATGCAGCGTGCAATCGGTTGATTCTATCTTTAAAAATTGTCTTGTATTCCAAGACAAGATCTTGCATGTGTTCATAATCCTCAGTATACTTTTAGGTAAATTTCTCGAGAGAAATTTACCTATTGCGGAGAGTATCATATATATATATATATATATATATATATATATATATATATATATATATATATATATATATATATATATATATATATATATATATATATATATATATATGTATATATATATATATATATATATATATATATAGATATATATAAATATATATATATATATATATATATATATATATATATATATTTATATATATATATATATATATATATATATATATAGATATATATAGATATATATATATATATATATATATATATATATATAGATATATATATATATATATATATATATATATATATATAATATATATATATATATATATATATATATATATATATATATATATATATATATATATACGAGGTGTGTTCAAAAAGTATCACGAATTTTTAATTTTCTCGGGTTACGTATATTCGAATTTCGATTTTTTTGTGGCGTTATGTTGGTACTCATGTCTGTCACTTATGCCGACAAGCTCGGCCATTTTGAATGTTCACTTGATTGGTGATAGCTGCTTTACTTGCACGTGTTTTCAATCGTCTTCGATTTTTACTTATTCAAAAAAATGGATCAAAGAACGTGTATCAAATTTTGTGTGAAAAACGAAATTAAGAGCGCGGATGCATTCCGAATGTTGACTGTGGCATACGGAGAAGCTACCTTGGAGCGAAGTAACGTTTATCGGTGGTACAAAATGTTTTTAGAAGGCCGAGAAGATGTGAACGACGAAGAGCGTGCCGGACGCCCGAGCACTTCAACAACAGACGAAAAAATTAATGAAGTGGAGAAAATGGTATTGGCCAATCGTCGAATCACCGTTAGAGAAGTTGCTGAGGACCTAAACATATCGATTGGCTCGTGCCATTCGATTTTTATCAACGATTTGGGCATGAGACGGGTCGCCGCAAAATTCGTACCAAAATTGCTCAATTGCGACCAAAAACAGCAACGCATGAACATTGCTAATGAGATGTTAAACTCTGTCCGCGACGAACCAAATTTGCTCCAGAGGGTCATGACTGGTGACAAATCGTGGGTTTATGATTATGACGTGGAAACCAAAGCTCAATCATCTCAATGGAAGCTGTCGCATGAACCAAGACCGAAAAAAGCGCGCCAAGTTCGGTCGAATGTGAAAGTTTTGCTGACAGTTTTCTTGGATTGCAGGGGCGTGTTGCATCATGAGTTCTTGTCAAAGGGAAGAACGGTCAATGAAGAATATTACCTGCAAGGTATGCGCAATTTGCGCGAAGCAATCCGCCAGAAACGCCCGGATTTGTGGGAGAACAAAAATTGGCTTTTGCACCACGATAACGCCCCTGCTCACACATCGTTGCTTGTGCGCGACTTTTTGGCCAAAAACAACACACTAATGATGCCGCAGCCACCGTATTCCCCAGATCTGGCCCCCTGTGACTTTTTCTTGTTTCCTAAACTGAAGAGGCCCATTAAAGGACGACGTTACGCTATGCTTGACGAGATAAAGACGGCATCGAAGGAGGAACTGAACAAGATTAAAAAAAAATGATTTTTTGAAGTGCTTCGAAGATTGGAAAAACCGTTGGCACAAGTGTATAATATCTCATGGGGATTACTTTGAAGGGGACAAAATAGATATTCATGAATAAATAAATAATTTTTGAAAAGAAACAAAATTCGCAATATTTTTTGAACACACCGCGTATATATATACATATATATATATATATATATATATATATATATATATATATATATATATATATCTATATAATATATAATGTATATATAATGTATGTATATATATGTATATATGTATATATATATATATATATATATATATATATATATATATATATATATATATATATATATATATATATATATATATTGTTACATGTACAAATAATTCACAACCATTAAGAACGTCAACAACTGTATTTACTCGAAATCACGAGAACCCAACAAGCATTATCAACATCTGAAAGTGAGTCACTGCCCATTCATTACCTGCTGGAATGTTCCCGCGAATTCACCAATGTACGAGAACTGAGTTGAATGATTAGAGACCCTATATAAAGGCGAGCTGAATGAATGGGGGGATCATTCATTACAACCGCGATAGAAAACTGCGATACGCGAAGTACAGGCGATATTGATTGTTTGAGTGTGAAGTGATTTTAGTAGACAATTGCGATAGAAATTTATGGACAAGTGGAAGGTAGAATTTTAATAGTGAAAATTAAAGTTGTTAAATTGTTAGTGAAGTGATTGTGCATTTTTGACAAATTAAATAAACTCTTTTAATTTAATTTAAAAGACATTGCGTTTTCACTTTCCCGGAACATTAAATTATTGGCCGCGAACCAGAACACGCGACAATGGTGTCGAGAAGTGAGAAAGGAAATTTCGAAAAGTGAAAACATTTAAACATTTTTAAAGTGCACAATAGTGGAATTGAACGTGAAAACTGTTGAAAAACAAATAAGTCGAAATAATAAAAATACCACTAAGCTAGCAGTGAAAAATTAATGAATTTTTCATGGTGGGTGAGCCCTCAGATGCAGAAAAAGGTGCAGAAGGTGGTGAAGCAGAAACACCAAAACTAAAGGAATCCGAAAATATGCTGATGCAAATGCTGATGCAGCAAGAGCAGCGACAACAGTCATCCAATTTAACTGCGAAGCTAAGTGAACAGTCATCTAATCTCACTGCGAAGCTGGACCAACAAGTGATCGAAATCAAGGTCGATTTGCAAAAACAGTCAACCGAAATAAAGGCGGAGCTCGGTAGTCTGAACCAGCAAATTAAATGCGTCGAAGAAAAGGTTTACCAAGTCGAGGAGAGAATTAACCATGAGATTACCCAGGTTGAGGAGAGAATGAACCATGAGATGGAAAAAATGAAAAAGGACTTGGAAGCAGCGAAGGCAGTAGTAACCCCCTCACCAGCCCCGCTTATAACCGCAGCGCCAAGCACATCCAGAAATGGGCAAGCACCAATATTCGATGGGCAAATGGTCTGGAGTATTTACAAGATCCAGTTTGAAGCTGCCGCAAGGGCAAACCACTGAAATGAGCAGGAACGAGCAACTGCGCTGATTCTTGCTCTAAAAAGCCCAGCTGCCGAGCTTTTGCAGACGATCCTCGTTGAAATGCACTCAAACCCGAATGCTATAATGAATGCGCTCGACATGCGTTATGGAAGCGCCCACCTGAAACAAATTTATCGGGCACAGCTACGGCATCGGATGCAGAAGTCTGGCGAAACCTTACAGCAGCTAGCCCAAGACATTGAGCGACTGGCACTTTTGGCTTATCCAGCCTATGACCCAGAACATCGAGATGACGCAGCAACAGAAGCATTCATCAGCGCCTTAGAAGACCAGGAATTACAACAAGCTGTGCGTTTAGCTCAAAAGCAAACAGTCAAGGATGCATTGGCTTATAGCCTGAACTTTGAGGCAGTGAAAAATGTGGCTCGTACCACTGCCCGGGTTCGCAAGGTAGTGGCAGACGAGTGCAGGTGTGAGCGTGTGGAAAATGAGCGAGAGCCGCAAGTAAATAGTGCGCTTAGATGCTGGGATTGCGGTGAGAAAGGACACCTGCAAAGAGACTGCAAGAAGCGAAGAAAACGGAGCTATTGTCCAGGATGGTGGAGATCCAGACCGTGTCAGGAGCCTAGAATGGAGGCCCATCAAGCTGCAAGGGCCAACTTCGTGGAGCAAACGGTAGCTAGGAGGATCGACATCCCCAGCGCCCCCACCACCGTGCCAAGGCAACATCGTGGCGAAGCAGACAGATGCCTTCCTGGTCAAGTTGATGAAGAATATTGCACCATATTAAACGACACTGGTGCAACCCGATCGACGATCCACCCCGACCTAGTAAGGCCCCAACTACTTCACAAGGGCAGAGTTCATGGAAATGCTGACGCCCTATCTCGTCTTCAATGTTCAGCTAACTTCAAACATTGTCGGCGGATTGAGGAAGAGGAGCAAACCATTGCTCTGCGAGTGATAACGGCCGAATTCGATGAAGGTTGGTCAGCGGAGGAGATTCAAAATGCCCAGTTAGCCGATGAAGACATCGGACCATTGCTCGTATGGAAGGAGACGACTGGGCGACCTGAGTGGAAGGACGTTTCAACGCATGGCGCAACCCTGAAAAGCTATTGGGCACAATGGAACTCCCTTCAGGTGGAGGGTGGCGTACTCAAGCGGAAATGGGAAACGGCGGATGGTAGCTCCTATAGGATGCAAACTATACTACCCAAAAGCCGAATCCACGATGAGGTTAAGGAAATGCATGAAGGATCCTCGGGAGGCCACCTTGGTGTTAACATGACCTTAGCGAAATTGCGGGAAAGATTCTACTGGCTCCACGCTCGAGAAGACGTAGAGGACTGGTGTCGCAGATGCACAATTTTTGCTTCCGTCAAAGGCCCAAAGCGACGACTGAGAGGACAAATGCAAACCTATAACGTAGGCGTGCCATTCGAAAGGATTGCTGTTGACATCGCAGGACCCTTTCCTGTATCCGATTGGGGAAATCGATATACGCTGGTTGTAGCCGACTATTTCAGCAAGTGGCCCGAGGTCTACCCCATTCCCAATCAGGAAGCAACTACCGTAGCTGAAGAGCTAGTGTTAAATTGGGTCAGTAGGTACGGCGTACCTTGCGAATTACATTCAGATCAAGGCCAAAACTTTGAGTCACTAGTTTTTAGCGAAATCTGTGAGCTGCTGGGAATACGGAACACGAGGACAACACCGCTGCATCCCCAATCCGATGGAATGGTCGAACGTTTCAACGGCACGCTCAATAAACGCCTGGCCAAAATGGTTGTCGAGAACCAAAGGGACTGGGACCGACATATCCCACTATTTTTAATGGCGTACAGAGCTGCCGAACATGCATCGACGGGCCAAGCCCCAGTCAAAGTCATTTTTGGAAAGACTATTCGTCTGCCAGCTGATATAAAGTTCGGAACACCCCCCAAGAAACCCCAAACCATCTCGGAGTACGAAAGTGAGCTAAGACAACGGTTGAACCAGATACATTGGACAGTGTGAAAACACCTCGAATCGGCTACTGACCACATGAAGACCAGGTATGACCTCAAGGCTAATTCTACTGGCTTCCAGCAAGATGACTTGGTGTGGCTATATAACCCGCAACGGCGAAAGGGTAGGTCTCCAAAGTTGCAACATAATTGAGAAGGACCATATCGAGTCACAAAGCGAATTAACGACGTCGTTTATTGCATACAGGAACACCATAAGCCAAGAGCCAAAATGAAAATCGTGCATCTGGACCGTCTTGCCCCATATTACACCCAGGGAGAATTGACCACAAATGGCGACACATCTTTTCGGGGTGAAAAGAACTGAGGTGGGGGCAGTGTTACATGTACAAATAATTCTGCGAGCTACTGTCGAATTTACTCGAAATCGCGAGAACCCAACAAGCATTATCAACATCTGAAAGTGAGTCACTGCCCATTCATTACCTGCTGGAATGTTCCCGCTATTCACCAATGTACGAGAACTGAGTTGAATGATTAGAGACCCTATATAAAGTGAGCTGAATGAATGGGGGGATCATTCATTACAACCGCGATAGAAAACTGCGATACGCGAAGTACAGGCGATATTGATTGTTTGAGTGTGAAGTGATTTTAGTAGACGGTTGCGATAGAAATTTATGGACAAGTGGAAGGTAGAATTTTAATAGTGAAAATTAAAGTTGTTAAATTGTTAGTGAAGTGATTGTGCATTTTTGACAAATTAAATAAACTCTTTTAATTTAATTTAAAAGACATTGCGTTTTCACTTTCCCGGAACATTAAATTATTGGCCGCGAACCATAACACGCGACAATATATATATATATATATATATACATATATATATATATATATATATATATATATATATGTATATATATATATATATATATATACATATATATATATATATATATATATATATATTTATATATATATATATATATATATATATATATATATATATATATATATATATATATATATATATATATATGTTTATATATATATATATATATATATATATATATATATATATATATATATATATATACATGTATACATATATATATATATATATATATATATATATATATAAATATATATATATATATATATATATATATATATATATATATATATATATATATATATATATACATATTTATATATATGGGATATAACGAAATTCGTGACCACGCTAGAGGTTGCAATTTTGTTCCGACTTGCACGAAATTTTCAGGAAGGGTGTATTGGGTTAATATCTCGGTTAAGTTCGTGAACCAGCTATATTGGCCGGGCAAAAACAAAATGGTGGCCATTTTAGATGAAAAATCGTGATTTCTGTTCTGACCAAAGTATAGCTTCACTGATGTATATGACGAGCTTCGCAATACAAAATCCAAAGCCGGTACGGCAGAAACAAAATGGCGGCCGCTCAAAGGTCGAAAAACGTGCAAAATTTTGTTGTTGTAATAGTGGTCAGAGCATTCAACAGATTTTCATAAAATTTGACAGTTAGATAGGAATTATAAGTATCTAAAGAATTATGTGAAAAAACTGGAGGTCAAGTCACAAAAAACAAAATGGCGGCCAGTTGAAACTCGAAATTTCAAAGGCTTCTAAAAGTTGCAATTTTGATCCGAGATATATCAAGCTTGTTTTGAAAATAGGCATCACTTAGATCTACAGACTTTGATATTTTGGTGATCATGCATGTGCAAATTTCAAAATGGCGGTGGTTTAAATATACGATTTTTTCAGGTTTTTGTGGCGCTCTAGAGGTCACATTTTCCAGCGGATTTTGATGAAACTTGAGATTTAGATCTCTATACTATGTTCTTGTATTTTGCAGAAAATTATTAAAATTGAATGAAAAATAAAAAAGTCGAAAATTTATAACCTAATATTTTTAGCTGCCATTTTCACTAAAAATTGAATTATTTTGCCCTGTCTCGAGTGAAACTCCGATTTGAATGAGATTTGACACATTGATTGATGAGGTCCTAGCCCACAAAAATTTAAAATAGTCCAAAATCAAATGCATGCATTCAAAATGGCAGCCCCCAAAGGTCAGGAGGCAAGCGCAATTCGTTATATTAGTAGCAACTGAAATAATCAATTTTTTTCATGGAAACGTTTTAAATGACTTATCTTGAAAGTATTTATAAATAAGAATATTTTTGAAATATTGTAAAGTATTTTCAACAATATTCTAAAAAAATTATAAAATCACGACTTGTCTGCCTGTCCGTCCGTCCGTTTGTTCGTGCATCACAAGCTTTCTCGCAAACCACATACTAGAATGAAGAAATTTTCTACGTAGGTCAAAAGTGGTGCCTCTTGAAATTTGCAGTGTAAGAAAATATTTTAAAGTGTTTAAGGGGGTCTCCCCATACAGGGGGGTGACATAAACATTTTTGTTTATTTCTGTAGTCCTCTAGCAGCCAAGTTTCTCAACAGATTCCGATAAAACTTGAAATTATAAGTTATTAAGGCAAGTTAATTTCATTTAATTATGCAAATCGGATGACAAATAAAAAATTCGAAAATTTACAGCTTAATATTTTTAGCAGCTGTTTTCATTAAAAATCCAAAATGACGGCCCCTGATGGTTCAGAAAATCATCGAAAATGTATATATTATTGGCAATGCGAGTGCTGATTAAGCTTTTATGGAAATCTTTTGAAATTAACTATTTGAGCTATTTAAGCCAAAAAGTTATCACCTTTGTGTGGTAACCACTGTGAAATATATAAACAGCAAATGTGAGAAGGGCGAAACAAGTATAAATATGTTTATAACAATTTATTACCCGCCGATTTTCAATATGTGATCCATACGTTTGCAACTCAATTTAATTCGCAAAATGTTGGCGCCTCTATGAAGGGTCTCCAAGTACGAACGGCAGCAGATTCTTTTTGTTAATAAATACCCATATAGTGCCACAAAAATTGCAGTAAGAAGTCCAGTAGTTGGCAAGCCGAATTCTTTTTCGATACCTTACGCTACATACGAGAAATTTACCTTTTCGGCTGGTGCTGCCAACGGGAATTTTTTAGTATTGTCGTGTCTTCCTCACCTTTCAGCTGATCATGTGTTTGGGTATGTATTCCTTCACATAACTGCCACTGCTCTTCGAGACGCTGCAATCTGGTCTTGAAATATGCCAAAGAGTGAAGACTGGGTCCATCCTTCTTTGCATTAGCGATGATCCGGCTAGTGCTGTCGAAGTTGAGTTTTTGGGTTGTGATGAATTTAGCCATTTCTCCTTTAAGATTTCTTCCTTGATGTACTGAATACACCACCGGAAGACTCCTATTCTGATCTTGAGTTCAGAATTAAATCTAATATTGAGGCTCCGTTGTCCTGCGAACCCTGCTGAGAGCATCATATATATATATATATATATATATATATATATATATATATATATATATATATATATATATATATATATATATATATATATATATATATATATATATATATCTATATATATATGGGATATAATGAAATTTGTGACCCCGCTAGAGGTTCCAATTTTGCTCCGATTTGCACCAAATTTTCAGGAAGGGTGTATTGTGTTAAATATTTAATCGGCTGTAACTTGGCCGTTCATTGTCCGATTGATTTGAAATTTTCAGGACACGCACAATTACTAACAGAAAATTTAAGTTGTAGCTTTAAAGAAATTTAAGGGTCCCATTTTGATATAATAGGCAAAAACATAGCACTACAGCCCTTTGCTTCCTGCAAATGGCACCTCCAACTGTCTCGATCTATAGACCACATCCTCCAATTTTGAAATCCGAGCAGCGATGAAATGTCTTCGTTGACCGAGTCAGACCGACCTTTCCTCGGTTTCCCTACTAATCCCTGACCTTCTGTTCTCTAAATGAATACCTTTTTAGTTATTCGTTGTTTGTCCATACAGTTTATGTGGCCAGGATCCGGCTCATGAAAAAGTTCATACAGCTCATGGTTTTATCAAATTTGCCATTGGTCCCCGTCCAGCTTCCCTCGGATTATTCGCCTCAGGACCCATCGCTCAAAGGCTTTAAATATGTTTGTGGATGCTTGAGTTATAGTTCATGTTTCACATCCGTAGCATAACACAGGTTTCATCACAGGTTTGTATTCTTGGGCTTTGTTTTGCTGTGTATTCAGCTGGTCTTCAAGATAGTCAAAACTGAAAAAAAAAAATATTTTATTTGCAAGCTGTATTCTTCGGCATATCTCGTCTCTTAAATCACCAGTTCTCATTATTTTGCGCCCAAATTACACAAATTTGCTCACCTTTTTCGCCAAATATAATATTTTGTATGTTTCAGTTGGTTTTCCATGACTGCGTCAAGAGCTTTGTTTTATTTTCATTGATTTGTAGCCCTATTAGTTTTGCTTTGCTGTCGAGTTTCAGAAAAAGTTCTTTGGCAGTTGTCAATGACAGTGACAAAATGTTGATGTCGTCCGCATAGGCTACTACTTGGCTCGACTTATATAGTAATTTACTACGTGTATTGACAGGTCTAACATACTCTAAAGCCAAATTGAATAGCAATTGGGCCAGCCCATCTACCTGCTTGTATCTAATATTTGTGTCAAAGGCATCGGTGAGTTGGTTATTGATGCGGACCTAGGAGGTCGTCGAGGTCATTGTCATTTTGGTAAGGAGGACTGATTTCGCTAGGATGCCAAAGCAAAATATTACCTGGTACAGTGCGTTGCGATCAGTATTGTCGTATGCTTGCTTAAGGTCAATGAAAGTTTAGCGTCCATCTATGTTGAACTCTTAGCATTTTTCAAGTACCTACTTGACTGCGGACAGTTGGGCTATTTTCTATCTACCTGCTCTGAAACCACCCTGATACTTGCCGATGATACCACTAGCGTATGAATCGATTTTTTTTTCTATGATCTTTGAAAATAGTGTGTACACCGTACAAAGTAGTGAAACCCGTATGCCTCTATAACTTCGCACTATAGCTTGTCACCTTTCTGTTGATAGGGAATATAATTGATTGGATCAACTCATTTAGCATATGGTCTTGCTTCCAAATGTGCTGGATGACTTTGTGAATAGCTTGATGAACACTACTGGCACCATATTTCATTAGCTCAATTGGAACCTCATCAACGTTGGGCGCTTTATTATTCTTTTGGACTTTGATGGTGAAAAAAACTTCATCCGTAGTTGGTGGGGCCGGAAACATATATAGGCTCCGATTCTCTGGAGCTGTTCGGAGGATTAAGGAGGTTCTTGAAATATGCCCATCTTTCCTTAATCTTGTTTTCATCAGCAATGATACTGCCGATGTCATCACCCACAGAGCGTGGTTTTGGGCTGATCATCACGTTTTAGTCTTTTGATTACTTTGTATGCTTGTCTTGTATTGTTGCTCACTAGACTTACATCGATACTTCTCAATTGGTCGTCATAGTATTCTCTTTTCTTAATCCTGATTATCTTATTCCTAACTCTTCTGAGATTTTCATAGTGTTCTCTCTTCGTCTCGGTTATCCCACCTAAATATTCTTTCTACGCCTGTGTCTTTTTATCTAACGCATCCTGTTACTCATCATTGTACCAAACATTTCTCTTGCGCCAGGCTTGATGTTCGATTGTGTGTTCTACCACAAACTTAATAGCCACTTTCACTTTTATCTAGAGCTAGTTACTTGTTTTCAGCGGTTCGTTTGATAAGATGGCAGCCAGCTTTTTGTCGAGGGTCTCCGTTAAATTTTTGGCCGCAGGCGCCATTCTGGTTTTTGCCGAATATACATTTGACATACGACATTGATAAGTTAATTTTATCAAGTAATGATTCGAGTTACAATTGGCTCCTCAGTATGTGCGGACGTCAATTATGCTCTAGGTCCAACGTTGTTGGATCAGAACGTGGTCGACCTGATTTTGTGTGTTGCCATCCAGTGATATCCAGGTCATTTTATGAATGCGTCAATGTGGGAAGCATGTTGAACGTATGACTAGATTTCTACTACATGCACAGTCAACTAGCCGTTGTCATTTGTCTCGTCGTGAATGTTTTATCCTCCACTCATTCCCCGATGAGATATCCCATTGCCAACCTTCTCGCTGAAATCACCCAGAATTATTTTTGTGCCTGGTGATTTTTGAACCTTTCCTTCCTTTGTTCGTCCTTTTCTTCCATTAGGACATGTACCTTAATCGGCTAGATTTTAAGAATTTACCTTCTATACGGATTGCATAGATCCGTTCATTAACTGCCTAAAAATCAATAACGTGTGATTTGAACTCCCTATCCACAATAAAAGCGACTCTGGATTCTCGTTTTCAAGTAGGCTTCCCACTTTTGAATATTGTGTGCGATCTTATGTCTAAAAGGCCACTCTCAGTTCAGTTCATTTCCTGGATTGCTAGTATGTTTAATTTATATTGGCTGGCCTATTGTAAAAGGTCCTTAATAGTGCCAGGGTAATTGAGTGATCTGACATTCCAGCTTGCGAGGTTGTTACAGGTTTCGAAACATTGTAGGGTTTTCCAGGGTCGGGAAGTTAGCCCGTCGCCCAACCTCCATTCCAGTAGCATGGTTATTACTTCGATTTCGTTATCAGGCGCGAAAATCTCGCCTTCATCTTTTTACGCCTCCGCAAAGGAAGTGTTAGTACGATTTATTAGCAGAGTTGTAGATGTATTTACAGTTTTAAGCATATATCGGCATTTAATATCCCATTATTGGGAAACCAGTAAGCTCAATGTGCGACCCCGAGAACATTAACTAGTATTTAATTGTGAGACTTAGGATGAGGGATCATGGAACCTGTGAGCTGATGCCCTTCTCCTTTCTCAAATGGTCTTGGGACCGTTTACGGTGGAAGTACTTAAAATTTATAAAATGTGCTATATTTAGCAAAGTTGATTTAATTTTTGCCTTTTGAGATATCTGTTGCCCTTGATATCTGTTAACCATTCATTTGATACCCATATTGCCTACTGTTAAGGAAACTAAATATTCTCTAACATAAAATCATACATTGTATTGTTCATATCCCAATATTCTTGTTGATCAAAGAATGACTATTCTTTAACATAAAATTATCCAGTTTATTTTTAATACTCCAATACTCTTAACGATAAAGCAATGAATATTTTCTAACATAAACTTATCATTGTATCGTTCATATTCTAAATAGTCTAAAATCAATGACCTTAAATTAGCATTTCATTGGAACCATTCGAAAACATTCAACTTTTCAATCATAGCAATCAGCAAAACTTTGTCATTCACCTTCAGCACAAATCGCAAGCATAATTAAACTATTGACTTTTAGCACAAATTGTAAACAAAATTCAGTTATTCACCTGTAGCAAAAATGATTTGTCGACAAATTCAGCTTAATACATTAAACCTTTGTGAATGACCTATGTTAAATAAGCAATTAACAATTGAGAATTATTGCAAGTATAGAAATTTGAGAAAATGGAAATTATTGCTATTGTAAGGAAAAATTATGTATAAAATATCGAGACTGATAAAATAAATCATCACTTGTTGATCAAACTAATGTTGTTTCATTGAGTCTATTTCAGAACATTGGTCCATCGAACTGGATTTCATCACAAGGGCATTCACGCAAGAAAACAAGACAAGGTTATCAAGACCATATTGTCCAACCACAAGAACCAAACAAGTTGGGTAGACAGACCTATGCTCATGTCCGAAGGGTTTTGTACTCAACTTACAAAATGCAGTAACCAGCAACGAATAAAATCAAGAAACATGTCAAAGACGATTTTATTGGAGAAAATGCGAAATTCGAGGATCATACTATTATTAACAAAGTTGAAAGAATTGTGACTTCTGAGGTATTTGTTTTACTTATACCCATAGATATCTCCCTTGATAATTTTTCCAGATTTTTTAGAAACACATTTTTCATGTATTTCCACCCCCCCCCCCCCCCCCCTGTGCCCCCACTGAAGCGAAAACTGTCAGTTTAAGAACTGTTTTGAAAAGCTCTAATAGGGAACTTTCAGTTGATATTCATATCGGCTACCTTTCATGAAATTTTTTTCAGGGCCCACTCCTCTGTACTGTAATCATCGATTCATGGCCTATTTTTTCGAATCCTAGAATGGTTACAAAGCCCTTTTGCTAGGAGCTCTCTCCTGCCTCTTCGACTTGTTTCAATTGTATGTACTCATTTTCATGATACCTTTCATTCCTGAAATTTTCATGCAAATCATAGCAAAGCTGTTGTGTCTAAATCGATAAAAAGCGCATATGGCTCCATAGCCGTATGTTTCCATAGTAATACAGGGCATATTGTTCCATAGTAATACAGGAAAATTCAAATCGCTATAACTTCGGTAAATACTATTCAATCTTTATGAAACTTTCAGAAAAGATCAATCTTATAGAAAGTCATCCGTTTGCTAAATTTTATTGAATTTAAGGGTACCGTTTGGATTTTATTCAAGAAAACATGATATCGATAAATCATACTATTACTAACAAAGTTGAGTGAATTTCGACTTCTCATGTATTTGTTGTTGTTGTACTCATAAAGGCCTACAGTCATGATTTTTTTCAGATTTTTCGGATCACAGGTTTCCAATCGCGAGGGGGGGGGTACGCGAAAAGTTCGTACATTTCCCCTTCCCCTGCCCCCCTCGGTATTCAGAAGGCAATTTTAAGACTTGTTTTGAAAAGATCTCATCAAGACCTTTCCAATGACACCCTACTCGACTACCAATGGTGAAAATTTTTTTTTGAGGGGTCACCTCCCTATACGGGGAGACCCCCCTTAAACCCCTTTGAAAAATTTTTCCACCCATGAACTTTCAAGAGGTCACCACTTCTGACCTTTTCACAAAGTTATATGGCTGTAGCCTCTATAGTTTCGGAGAAAAAGTGCTGTGACATACAGACGGACGGACGGACGGACGGACGGACAGACGGACACAGGTCGTGATTGCAATAGGGTTTTGTATTTTAGTACAAAACCCTAAAAAATCCCCGTTGGCAGCACCAGCCGGAAAGGTTAAATTTCTCGTATGTAGCCTAAGGTATCGAAAAAGAATTTGGCTTGCCTACTACTGGACTTCTTGCTACAATTTTTGTGGCACTACATGGGTATTTATTAACAAAAAGAATCTGCCGCCGTTCGTACTTGGAGACCCTTCATAGAGGCGCAAACATTTTGCGAATTAAATTGAGTTGCAAACGTATGGATCACATATTGAAAATCGGCGGGTAATAAATTGTTATAAACATATTTATACTGGTTTCGCCCTTCTCACATTTGCTGTTCATACATTTCACAGTGGTTACCACACAAAGGTGATAACTTTTTGGCTTAAATAGCTCAAATAGTTAATTTCAAAAGATTTCAATAAAAGGTTAATCAGCACTCGCATTGCCAATAATATATACATTTTCGATGATTTTCTGAACCATCAGGGGCCGTCATTTTGGATTTTTAATGAAAACAGCTGCTAAAAATATTAAGCTGTAAATTTTCGAATTTTTTATTTGTCATCCGATTTGCATAATTAAATGAAATTAACTTGCCTTAATAACTTATAATTTCAAGTTTTATCGGAATCTGTTGAGAAACTTGGCTGCTAGAGGACTACAGAAAAAAAAATGTTTATGTCACCCTCCTGTATGGGGAGACCCCCTTAAACACTTTAAAATATTTTCTTACACTGCAAATTTCAAGAGGCACCACTTTTGACCTACGTAGAAAATTTCCTCATTCTAGTATATGGTTTGCGAGAAAGCTTGTGATGCACGAACAAACGGACGGACAGACAGACAAGTCGCGACTTTATAAATTTTTAGAATATTGTTGAAAATACTTTACAATGTTTCAAAAATATTCTGATTTATAAATACTTTCAAGATAAGTCATTTAAAACGTTTCCATGAAATAAATTCATTATTTCAGTTGCTACTAATATAACGAATTGCGCTTGCCTCCTGACCTTTGGGGGCTGCCATTTTGAATGCATGCATTTGATTTTGGACTATTTTAAATTTTTGTGGGCTAGGACCTCATCAATCAATGTGCCAAATCTCGTTCAAATCGGAGTTTCACTCTAGACAGGGCAAAATAATTCAATTTTTAGTGAAAATGGCAGCTAAAAATATTAGGTTATAAATTTTCGACTTTTTAATTTTTCATTCAATTTTAATAATTTTCTGCAAAATACAAGAACATAGTATAGAGATCTAAATCTCAAGTTTCATCAAAATCCGCTGGAAAATGTGACCTCTAGAGCGCCACAAAAACCTGAAAAAATCGTATATTTAAACCACCGCCATTTTGAAATTTGCACATGCATGATCACCAAAAAATCAAAGTCTGTAGATCTAAGTAATGCCTATTTTAAAACCAAGTTTGATAAATGTCGAATCAAAATTTCGACTTTTAGAAGCCTTTGAAATTTCGAGTTTCAACTGGCCGCCATTTTATTTTTTGTGACCTGACCTACAGTTTTTTTCACATAATTCTTTAGATATTTATAATTTCTATCTAACTGCCAAATTTCATGAAAATCTGTTGAATGCTCTGACCACTATTACAACAACAAAATTTTACACGTTCTCCGACCTTGGATTTTTTATTGTGAGGTTCATCACATACATCAGTGAACCTTTATACCGAATTTCACCCAAATCGGAGCTATACTTTTGTCAGAACAGAAATCACGATTTTTCAACTAAAATGGCCGCCATTTCGTTTTTGCCCGGCCGATATAGCTGGTTCACAAACTTAACCGAGGTATTAACACAATACACACTTCCTGAAAATTTGGTGCAAATCGGAGCAAAATTATATATATATATATATATATATTTATATATATATATATATATATATATATATATATATATATATATATATATATATATATATACATATATATATGTATATATATATTTGTCTATATATGTCTATATATATATATATATATATATATATATATATATATATATTTATGTATATATATATATATATATATATATATATATATATATATATATATATATATATATATATATATGGGATATAACGAAATTTGTGACCACGCTAGAGGTTGCAATTTTGCTCCGATTTGCACCAAATTTTCACGTTTGCGGCGGCAGATTCTTTTTGTTAATAAATACCCATGTAGTGCCACAAAAGATGTAGCAAGAAGTCCAGTAGTAGGCAAGCCAAATTTTTTTTCGATACCTTAGGCTACATACGAGAAATTTACCTTTCCGGCAGGTGCAGCCAACGGGGATTTTTTTGGTTCTTGTGGTTGGACAATATGGTCTTGATAACTTTGTCTTGTTTTCTTGCGTGAATGCCCTTGTGATGAAATTCGGTTCGATGGACCAATGTTCTGAAATAGACTCAATGAAACAACATTAGTTTGATCAACAAGTGATGATTTATTTTATCAGTCTCGATATTTTATACATAATTTTTCCTTACACTAGCAATAATTTCCATTTTCACAAATTTCTATACTTGCAATAATTCTCAATTGTTAATTGCTTATTTAGCATAGGTCATTCACAAAGGTTTAATGTATTAAGCTGAACTTTGTTTACAATTTGTGCTAAAAGTGAATAGCTTAATTATGTTTGCAATTTGTGCTGAAGGTGAATGACAGAATTTTGCTGATTGCTATGATTGTAAAGTTGAATGTTTTCGAATGGTTCCAATGAAATGCTAATTTAAGATCATTGATTTTAGACTATTTAGAATATGAACGATACAATGATAAGTTTATGTTAGAAAATATTCATTGCTTTATCATTAAGAGTATTGGAGTATTAACAATAAAATGGATAATTTTATGTTAAAGAATAGTCATTTATTTATCATTAAGAATATTGGGATATGAACAATACAATGTATGATTTTATGTTAGAGAATATTTAGTTTCCTTAACAGTAGGCAATATGGGTATCAAATGAAAGGTTAACAGATATCAAGGGCAACATATATCTCAAAAGGCAAAAATTAAATCAACTTTGCTAAATATAGCACATTTTATAAGTTTTAAGTACTTCCACCGTAAACGGTCCCAAGTCCATTTGAGAAAGGAGAAGGGCACCAGCTCACAGGTTCCATGATCCCTCATCCTAAGTCTCACAATTAAATACTAGTTAATGTTCTCGGGGTCGCACATTGAGCTTACTGGTTTCCCAATGTTTCGAAACCTGTAACAACCTCGCAAGCTGGAATGTCAGATCACTCAATTACCCTGGCACTATTAAGGACCTTTTACAATAAGCCAGTCAATATAAAATAAACATACTAGCAATCCAGGAAATTAACTGAACTGAGAGTGGTCTTCAAGACATAAGATCGCACACAATATTCAAAAGTGGGAAGCCTACTTGAAAACGAGAATCCAGAGTCGCTTTTCTTGTGGATAGGGAGTTCAAATCACACGTTATTGATTTTTAGGCAGTTAATGAACGGATCTGTGCAATCCGTATAGAAGGTAAATTCTTAAAATCTAGCCGATTAAGGTACATGTCCTAATGGAAGAAAAGGACGAACAAAGGAAGGAAAGGTTCAAAAATCACCAGGCACAAAAATAATTCTGGGTGATTTCAGCGAGAAGGTTGGCAATGGGATATCTCATCGGGGAATGAGTGGTGGATAAAACATTCACGACGAGACAAATGACAACGGCTAGTTGACTGTGCATGTAGTAGAAATCTAGTCATACGTTCAACATGCTTCCCACATTGACGCATTCATAAAATGACCTGGATATCACTGGATGGCAACACACAAAATCAGGTCGACCACGTTCTGATCCAACAACGTTAGACCTAGAGCATAATTGACGTCCGCACATACTGAGGAGCCAATTGTAACTCGAATCATTACTTGATAAAATTAACTTATCAATGTCGTATGTCAAATGTATATTCGGCAAAAACCAGAATGGCGCCTGCGGCCAAAAATTTAACGGAGACCCTCGACAAAAAGCTGGCTGCCATCTTATCAAACGAACCGCTGAAAACAAGTAACTAGCTCTAGATAAAAGTGAAAGTGGCTATTAAGTTTGTGGTAGAACACACAATCGGACATCAAGCCTGGCGCAAGAGAAATGTTTGGTACAATGATGAGTAACAGGATGCGTTAGATAAAAAGACACAGGCGTAGAAAGAATATTTAGGTGGGATAACCGAGACGAAGAGAGAACACTATGAAAATCTCAGAAGAGTTAGGAATAAGATAATCAGGATTAAGAAAAGAGAATACTATGACGACCAATTGAGAAGTATCGATGTAAGTCTAGTGAGCAACAATACAAGACAAGCATACATAGTAATCAAAAGACTAAAACGTGATGATCAGCCCAAAACCACGCTCTGTGGGGGATGACATCGGCAGTATCATTGCTGATGAAAACAAGATTAAGGAAAGATGGGCATATTTCAAGAACCTCCTTAATCCTCCGAACAGCTCCAGAGAATCGGAGCCTATATATGTTTCCGGCCCCACCAACTACGGATGAAGTTTTTTTCACCATCAAAGTCCAAAAGAATAATAAAGCGCCCAACGTTGATGAGGTTCCAATTGAGCTAATGAAATATGGTGCCAGTAGTGTTCATCAAGCTATTCGCAAAGTCATCCAGCACATTTGGAAGCAAGACCATATGCTAAATGAGTTGATCCAATCAATTATATTCCCTATCAACAGAAAGGTGACAAGCTATAGTGCGAAGTTATAGAGGCATACGGGTTTCACTACTTTGTACGGTGTACAAACTATTTTCAAAGATCATAGAAAAAAAAAATCGATTCATACGCTAGTGGTATCATCGGCAAGTATCAGGGTGGTTTCAGAGCAGGTAGATAGAAAATAGCCCAACTGTCCGCAGTCAAGTAGGTACTTGAAAAATGCTGAGAGTTCAACATAGACGGACGCTAAACTTTCATTGACCTTAAGCAAGCATACGACAATACTGATCGCAACGCACTGTACCAGGTAATATTTTGCTTTGGCATCCTAGCGAAATCAGTCCTCCTTACCAAAATGACAATGACCTCGACGACCTCCTAGGTCCGCATCAATAACCAACTCACCGATGCCTTTGACACAAATATTAGATACAAGCAGGTAGATGGGCTGGCCCAATTGCTATTCAATTTGGCTTTAGAGTATGTTAGACCTGTCAATACACGTAGTAAATTACTATATAAGTCGAGCCAAGTAGTAGCCTATGCGGACGACATCAACATTTTGTCACTGTCATTGACAACTGCCAAAGAACTTTTTCTGAAACTCGACAGCAAAGCAAAACTAATAGGGCTACAAATCAATGAAAATAAAACAAAGCTCTTGACGCAGTCATGGAAAACCAACTGAAACATACAAAATATTATGTTTGGCGAAAAAGGTGAGCAAATTTGTGTAATTTGGGCGCAAAATAATGAGAACTGGTGATTTAAGAGACGAGATATGCCGAAGAATACAGCTTGCAAATAAAATATTTTTTTTTTCAGTTTTGACTATCTTGAAGACCAGCTGAATACACAGCAAAACAAAGCCCAAGAATACAAACCTGTGATGAAACCTGTGTTATGCTACGGATGTGAAACATGAACTATAACTCAAGCATCCACAAACATATTTAAAGCCTTTGAGCGATGGGTCCTGAGGCGAATAATCCGAGGGAAGCTGGACGGGGACCAATGGCAAATTTGATAAAACCATGAGCTGTATGAACTTTTTCATGAGCCGGATCCTGGCCACATAAACTGTATGGACGAACAACGGATAACTGAAAAGGTATTCATTTAGAGAACAGAAGGTCAGGGATCAGTAGAGAAACCGAGGAAAGGTCGGTCTGACTCGGTCAACGAAGACATTTCATCGCTGCTCGGATTTCAAAATTGGAGGATGCGGTCTATAGATCGAGACAGTTGGAGGTGCCATTTGCAGGAAGCAAAGGGCTGTAGTGCTATGTTTTTGCCTATTATATCAAAATGGGACCCTTAAATTTCTTTAAAGCTACAACTTAAATTTTCTGTTAGTAATTGTGCGTGTCCTGAAAATTTCAAATCAATCGGACAATGAACGGCCAAGTTACAGCCGATTGAATATTTAACAATTACAACCACATGAACACGTGATATTAGGTTAATACACGTTTGCAATGGATCTATATTCTACAAATATATAGGAATTTTCATGAAAATGAGTTGTGATGTTGATGTATCATCATGTCTATTCAAGCAATGGGGTGAAAACGCTTGAAAGAAATTGGTGGTGACTTTCACTAAATTAAACCAGGATTTCATTTTTCGAACTCAATTTATGGAATCTGCATATTACATGATATTTACATGATATTTTTTGAGTTCCGAGCTGGTTCACAAAACTCTTCTGGAAGGAGTACTCTCCTGCTACTTCAAATTGTTTCCTTTCCTTTTTATCAGTTCATAAGATGATAAAGGGTTGTTCAATATTAACATCGCTTTCAGGGCTATGTAAAATTATTTCAAAAATCCCTACTAAAATTGCAGCCTGTCTGTCCATCTGTCCATCCATTCTTCCACCCGTGTGTCACAGAGATTTTTCCCGGAAACCACATAAACTAGAAACATGAAATTCCGTAAGTAAATGTAAAGTTGTGATCTCTTGAAAGCTTCGCTACAAAAAAATGTGTTATAGTGTCTAAGGGGAGTGTCCCCATATAAGGAAGTAGCCCCTGGAAAGTTAAATTTTACCAAATGTAGGTGATATGGGTATATGAAATGTTATCTTATTACTCCGTGTTTCATTACTAGGGTAAGAAATTGGTTATTACATTTGTTATATTTTTTTATCTATACCTACGCAAGCGGAGAATTGCTCCGCAGAGAACATGGCGAGGACATTGTCCACGATGCCGCAATTTCTAGTATTGCAAGTGTAGCTTCGCGGAAGGAACATTTGCAATGAAACGCCAAGACGATTTGATTACAGTTCTTGATTTTATTCAATCTTACTTCAGTATTTATACAATTTACTTTCGCTTAACCTATATCTTACGCAGCTAATTTGTTTTTCTCCTTTTTTTGAAAGTATAAGCGGAAATTTATAACTTGACATATTTCTACCTATGCTTTCCATTAAATTGATTTATTGGCTCATGAGCAAAAACTCACGCGCTTCAATATTTCGAAAGTCCAAATATTGCAATCCAATATTCAATGTTACATTCACATGCATTCATTTTGTTCGATGGATAGGTGCCCATATTCCATATATTATACATGCACTCATATGTCAATAACCCTTGTTCGTAAGCATCACTTGGGTATGGTCGCTAACCCCTTGATGAGTAAGACAATTAGCGTGCATTGAGTGTGGTCAGGGAATACTTCCACACGTGATGGGTTAGGAATGAAAATGCAACATGATATGGGTACATTCGATATTTAGAATGAGTGTAGAAGAAATTAAAGATATTTAGAATGAGTGTAGAAGAAATTAAAGAAATTGCATTGTACGATTCTGCAACTGATATGTTTACATGTAGTCATGCGATAGGATTGATATTTCATGGTTGTCTTTTTTTGTTTGTTTAGGTTGGACTTTTGTTGGTAAGCAAATGACTTTTGTTAGTAAGCAAATGAGTTGAATGATTTACAATTGAACATGTGTACATATGTTTGCTTATGATATGTACGTATGAATGTTATTACGATTGTTGTTTTTGTTCATGATAAGGGAAAACAATCTATTCCACCACCACTCTACTTGATGAGTCTTATATATTAATTTTTAATTCATAGACTGAGACGAATCACAAAATAATTACTTTATATTTTACATGGTAAAAAGAAGTTTGTGTTCTTTTTTTTCGCTAATACGATTTAACATTATTTTTATGTACGTATTTATGTTAACCATCTGAGTATATTAAAATGTTACCTTCTTTTATGCCTATTACTTGATAAGGACCTTTGTACGGTGTTTGATGCTTCTTTCTGTTTTCAGTGAAATCATATCTCCTGTTTTGACTTCCAAAGGGTTTATATACCTTGATTTATTTATCCGTTTTAGTTTACTTTGTTCTATCAATTCTCGTGCTTTCAGGAGTGATGTTTTCAATCTAATTTTTAGTTCATTCACGTAGTTATCAAAATTTTAAATTTTTGAATCATTTTCGATAATATCGTTGGGAAGAGGAGGAAGTTTTCCGAAGATAAGTTCATAAGGAGAATATTCTGTGTCGAAATATGGAGTAGTATTATACTCAAAAGTGTAAGACCGTATCCATTTGTCCCATTCATAATCATCGGTGAAAGAATACATGTATTCATTCTGTACGCGATGATTACGCTCAATTGCTCCTAAAGTCTCGTGATGATATGGAGTTGAAAGAACTTGCTCAATTTTTAATAATTTACATATTTCTGCTAAAAGTTTGTTCATAAATTCCGTACCTAAGTCTGTTTCTAGCTTACTACATTTTCTATACCTGAAAATAAATTCGATAACTATGCCTAATTCTACTGTTTGTACTTCTTTATTTTCTAAGGTAAGCGCCACTACGAATTTTGTTATCTCGCATTGTAATGTTAATATATATTGTTATATATACAAATAATTCTGCAAGCTACTGTCGCAATTGTTTTCACAACAATGAAGAACACAAATTTACTCGAAACCACGAGAACTCAACAAGCATGAACAACATCTGAAAGTGAGTCACTGCTCCATTCATTTGCAGTCGCTCGAATGTTCCCGCGAACACGCCAATGTACGAGAACTGGGTTGAATGACTACAGACCCTATATAAAGGCGAGCTGAATGAATGGGGGGATGATCATTCATTCGACCGCGATAAGAACTGCGATAGTGTGTTTCGTAATAGTGAAGTGATTTAGAAGACAATTGCGATAAGAAATTTATGGACAAGTGTTAGATTTTTTTAATAGTGAAAATTAAAATTAGTGAAAGTGTTAAACTGATTATTGTGCATTTTTGTAATTAAACAAACTCTTTTAACTTAAATTAAAAGACATTGCGTTTTCACTTTCCCGGAACGTTAAAATTATTGGCCGCGAACCATAACACGCGACAGTGGTGTCGAGAAGTGAGATTAATATTTTGAAAGTGAAAAACGTTTAAACATAAAAAAATGCACTATAGTGAAATCTAACGTGGAAACTGGTTGAAGAATAAATAAAAGCCGAAATAATAAAAATAAAAAATAAATAATAATAGCTGACATTTCAAACTAAATGAATTTACCATGGCGGAGCTTAAGGGAGACGCAAAAACGCCAAAACCAAAGGAACCAGAAAATGCGCTGATTCAAATGTTGATGCTGATGCAGCAAGAGCAGCGACAACAGTCATCCAATTTAACTACGAAGCTAAATGAACAATCAGCGAAGCTGGACCAACAAGCGATCGAAATCAAGGCAGACATCACACAGAAGCTGGAGAAACAGTCAACCGAAATAAAAGCGGAGCTCGGTCATCTGAACAAACAAATTAAAGGCGTCGAGGAAAAGGTTGACCAGGTCGAGGAAAAGGTCAGCCAGGTCGAAGAAAGAATGAACCATGAGATGGAAAAAGTGAAAAAAGAATTGGAAGCAGCGGAGGCAGTAGTAACGACTTCACCAGCCCCGCTTATAACCGCAGCGCAAAGCACATCCAGAAATGTGCAAGCACCAATATTCGATGGGCGAACGGTCTGGAGTATTTACAAAATCCAGTTTGAAGCAGCCGCTAGGATAAATCACTGGAATGAGCAGGAACGAGCAACTGCATTGATTCTTGCTCTAAGAGGCCCAGCTGGCGAGCTTTTGCAGACGATCCCCGTTGAGCTGCATTCAAAGCCGGCTGCTATACTGAATGCGCTGGACATGCGTTATGGAGACGATCATCTGAAGCAGATTTACCGGGCACAGCTACGGCATCGGATGCAGAAGTCTGGCGAAACCTTGCAGCAGCTGGCACAAGACATTGAGCGACTGGCACTTTTGGCTTACCCAGCGTACGACCCAGAACATCGAGATGACGTAGCAGCAGAAGCATTCATCAGCGCCTTAAAGGACAAGGAATTGCAACAAGCCATGCGATTAGCTCAAAAGCAAACAGTCAAGGATGCATTGGCTTATAGTTTAAATTTTGAGGCAGCCAAAAATGCGACCCGTACCACTGCCCGGGTTCGCGAGGTAGTGGCAGATAATTGCAGGTGTGAGCGCGTGGGAATTGAGCGAGAGCTGCAGGTGAATGGTGTGCCTAAATGCTGGAATTGCGGGGAAAAAGGGCACCTGCAAAGAGACTGCAAGAAGGGAAGAAGACGGAGCTATTGTCCAGGGTGGTGGAGATCCAGGCCGTGTCAGGAGCCTAGAATGGAGGCCCATCAAACTGCAAGGGCCAACTTCGTGGGGCGAACGTTGGCTAGGAGTATCGACATCCCCAGCACCGTGCCAAGGCAATATCGTGGAGAAGCAGACAGATGCCTTCCTGGTCAAGTTGATGAAGAACATTGCACCATATTAAACGACACTAGTGCAACCCGATCGACGATCCGACCAGACCTAGTGAGGCCCCAACTACTTCACAAGGGCAGAGTTCATGGAAATGCTGACGCCCTATCTCGTCATCCATGTCCAGCTAACTGCAAGCATTGCCGGCGGATTGAGGAAAAGGAGCCGCCTGTTGGTCTGCGACTGATAACAGCTGAATTCGATGAAGGTTGGTCATCGGAGGAGATTCGAAATGCCCAGCTAGCCGATGAAGACATCGGACCATTGCTCGTATGGAAGGAGACGACTGGGCGACCTGAGTGGAAGGACGTTTCAACGCATGGCGCAACCCTGAAAAGCTATTGGGCACAATGGAACTCCCTTCAGGTGGAGGGTGGCGTACTCAAGCGGAAATGGGAAACGGCGGATGGTAGCTCCTATAGGATGCAAACTATACTACCCAAAAGCCGAATCCACGATGTGGTAAAGGAAATGCATGAAGGATCCTCGGGAGGCCATCTTGGTGTTAACAAAACCTTAGCGAAATTGCGGGAAAGATTCCACTGGCTCCACGCTCAAGAAAACGTAGAGGACTGGTGTCGCAGATGCACAATTTGCGCTTCCGTCAAAGGTCCAAAACGACGACTGAGAGGACAAATGCAAACCTTTAACGTGGGGGTACCGTTTGTAAGGATTGCTGTTGACATCGCTGGGCCCTTTCCTGAATCTGAATAGGGAAATCGATACACGCTGGTTGTAGCTGATTATTTCAGCAAGTGGCCCGAGGTCTACCCATTCCCAACCAGGAAGCAACTACTGTAGCCGAACAGCTAGTGTTAAATTGGGTCAGTAGGTACGGCGTGCCTTGCGAACTACATTCGGATCAAGGCCGAAACTTTGAGTCACTAGTTTTTGGCGAAATGTGCGAGCTGCTCGGAATACGGAAAACGAGGACAACACCGATGCATCCCCAATCCGATGGAATGGTCGAACGTTTCAACGGCACGCTCAATAAACACCTTGCCAAGATGGTTGACGAGAACCAAAAGGACTGGGAACGACATATCCCACTATTTTTGATGGCGTACAGAGCTGCCGAACATGCATCGACGGGCCAAGCTCCAGCCAAAGTCATTTTTGGAAAGACTATTCGTTTGCCAGCCGATATAAAGTTCGGAACACCCCCTGAGAAACCCCAAACAATCTCGGAGTACGCAAGTGATCTAAGACAACGGTTGAACCAGATACATCGGACAGTGCGAAAACACCTCGAATCGGCTACTGACCACATGAAGACCATGTATGATCTAAAGGCTAATTCTACTGGCTTCCAGCAAGATGACTTGGTGTGGCTATATAACCCGCAACGGCGAAAGGGTAGGTCTCCAAAGTTGCAACATAACTGGGAGGGACCAGACCGAGTCACAAAGCGAATCAACGACGTTTTATATCGCATACAGGAACACCGTAAACCGAGAGCCAAAATGTAAATCGTGCATCTAGACCGTCTTGCCCCATATTACATCCAGGGAGAATCGACTACAACTGGCGACACATCTTTTCGGGGCAAAAAGAACTGAGGTGGGGGCAGTGTTATATGTACAAATAATTCTGCGAGCTACTGTCGCAATTGTTATCACAACAATGAAGAACACGAATTTACTCGAAACCACGAGAACCCAACAAGCATGAACAACATCTGAAAATGAGTCACTGCTCCATTCATTTGCAGTCACTCGAATGTTCCCGCGAACACGCCAATGTACGAGAACTGCGTTGAATGACTACAGACCCTATATAAAGGCGAGCTGAATGAATGGGGGGATGATCATTCATTCGACCGCGATAAGAACTGCGATAGTGTGTTTTGTAATAGTGAAGTGATTTAGAAGACAATTGCGATAAGAAATTTATGGACAAGTGTTAGATTTTTTTAATAGTGAAAATTAAAATTAGTGAAAGTGTTAAACTGATTATTGTGCATTTTTGTAATTAAATAAACTCTTTTAACTTAAATTAAAAGACATTGCGTTTTCACTTTCACGGAACGTTAAAATTATTGGCCACGAACCATAACACGCGACAATATCTATAACCGTTTGAGATACGAAGTGGACCTACGGTATCTACTTCGATTGTCTGAAAACTTGTGGATGGTGTGTCTGTCTTCAACATCTTTTCAGACGTGTGTCTGACTTGCTTGCTCGTGCGACAAGTTTTGCAATTATTAACATGATGTTTAACCATTTCCTTCATGTTCTTCCAACAAAATTTTTGTTTAAGCTTGAGTAACGTTTTTCTTACTCAAAAATATCCTCAATGAGTTTTATCGTGAAAGTCGTGTATCAACTTCTTTTGTTCTTTTTCATCGGTTATTTTTCTGAGTGGCTCGTAAATTAATATTTTTAAATTCGAACATGGACTTTCTTGTTGCAATCTATTAAAAACTATTTTAAATTAATTCTTATCGATCAATTTAAATATCTCATCGCTAGGAGGTAATGAGAGTTCACTGATGTTTTCCTTCTTAGCAAATATCAATAGCTTTTCTAACGTTGAAAAGAATTTCACATTAGACTTATCGCTATTGCTCTCGTTATTGTATATGGTACCATTAGTGTTATCTGTTGATAGCATAGCATTGGCAGAAACGTGTTTCTTGCTACATTTATCGCTATAACACACTTCAATATATTCATTTGTACGTACTATTTTATCATTCGTATTGTACAACATAGTAAATTTCAACATAGTAAATTTACATTTTGATATACCGGTGAAGTCAGACAAACTAGTGCAATTCCAACAATAGAGTTGATCAGGCGTTGGTGCATTTCTTGTTGACTTCATTTTTCTTCTTATCATTCTTTGCCATGCCCCTGTTTACTACTAACAACTTTCGTTTGACACTTTCATCAGTGTCTGGAGGAATCATTGCTTTTAACATGTCTGAATCTAATTCGATTCTAGATAAGGCGTCTGCATTAGTATTCATGCTGCCCTTTTTAAAGACTATCGTAAAGTCGTAATCAGCTAGGTCTGCACGTATCCTTGTTAATTTCAAAGAAGGGTTTTAATGATCAAAAAGTGAAACAAGTGGCCTATGGTCAGTAACCACTATGAATGTTCGACCGTAAAGGTAAGGTTTAAGGAACTGTATGGTCCAATATATAGCTAGTAACTCTTTCTCTATGGTGGGTTTGTGAATATCATGCTTCGCTAATGATTTACTAGAGTAAGATATTCGAACGTCGGAACCGATTTCACCTTGCGACAGAACTGCGCCTAATGCATAATTAGGTGCGTCTGCAGTTAATATGAATGGTTTATCGAAATCCGGATATTGCAGAATGGGTGGTTTAATGAGTTTTGCTTTTAAATTTTCAAAGACTTTCTGGCATTCTTCTGTCCGAATGAATGCAACATTTTTCTTTAAGAGAAAATTTAAACATTTGGCTGTTTCAGCAAAATTTTGAATGAAGCGTCGGTCGTAATTACAAAAAACTACGAATCTACGAACTTCATCCGCGTTTTTTGGCACTGGATAAGTTTTTATACTTTGATGGGTCAGTTTTGACACCTTCACTAGTGATCAAATGCCCTAGGTACACTACTTCCGATCTTAAAAGCTGACACTTTGATGGATTTAATTTTAGACTATATTTACGTAATCTTTCCAACGCCTTGCGAAGATTGTCATTGTGGTGTTTAATGCTAGAACCAAATACTATTATGCCGTTGACATAAAAAAAGCCTCACGACTCAACCCACTAAGTGCAATAGTTAACATCCGTTGGAAACTATGGCACAAAATTTTCAAACCAAAAGGTAATCTTTTAAATTGGTAACGACCATTGTTTGTTGACAATACTGTTAATGGTCTAGAGTCTTTTTCAAGTTCAATTTGGTGAAAAAAACCAGTCATATCTAGAGTGGAAAAATATTTAAACCTTCCAAGCTTATCCTAAACGTCTTCATGTCTTGTTAGAGGGAATTTATCGTTAACGATTTTATCATTGAGTTTTCGCAAATCGACTACCAATCACCATTTCTGTTCTCCACTATTCACCTTCTTTGGGACTACCAAAAGTGGTGAATTGTCGGGACTAACAGATGGTTTGATGATGTCGTTAGATTGTAGGTCTATTACTTGCTGCTTTATGACGTCGTTTTGGGCTTGTGATAATATAAACTGGGCTTGCGTCGATTGTTTGTAAACGTTGTGTATAAAAATTATTCATAGCCAATTTTTCTCCTTCTAGATGGAACACATATTGGAATTCATCAATTATTTTCAATAAACTGCTCATAGATGGCTTATCCAAATTACTTTTATTTATTGTTTCTAGCAGTTTTTCAAGACGTTCCTCATTAGACATATGATTCGCTTGTATCATTTGGTCGTATGTCTGTATAGAAAGAACATCATAATTTTTCATATGTTCAACTTGTGCCGTGAATTCTTTTATTACAACGTCGTTGTCTGTGGTGTTCAAAATTTTCACAAGTTGGATTCCTTTTGCTGGTATGATAGAATTTCCAATGAAAAGACCCTTTTGAATTTCCGAATTCAACAGAATGCAGTCTTCGTCCAGCATCAAGTTTACTGGGGCTATTGCTTCTGTTCTAGCGGATAAGTTTATTTGATAACTGTTGGGTCTTTTTGTACTCATAGGTCAGACGACTTCATCATCCTTGATATTAAACAGGATGGTGTATGTTTCATGGTCAACTTTACACATATATTTGACTAATACGAGTATGTCTCTTCCTGTGATACGATCCGTGGTTATTGGGAAGTTCTCGGTTACGATATGAAATGAGCTAGTTAATATGTTTTCCCCTATCTGTAAATCTAAATCTAGAGTTCCTTATGACCTAGTAACCTCTTTGGTTATGCCGGAAAGCTTTATTTTATTATCTGATCTTATTTCATACTCTATTTTATCATATATATTAACCTTGCATATGGATATATCTGCTCCTGTGTCTATCAAGAATTTTAATTTAGTGCCTGTATTATGTAAATAGATTTCTATAAAATTTGTACATGTGTTAGTTATTCTGTATATTTTGAGTTCTATACCGGGAGGTTGTCTCGCATATCCTCGTCGGTTTCCTGCCAATTTCCCTGGTCGGATACAACGTTTATGAACCTCCTAATGTTTTGTTTCTGGTTGTTCCTATTTTAATTGTGCCTGTTGTTGTTATTTCCCCTATAGTTGCCATTATTCCTGTAGTATGAATTTTTACCGCCGTCATAGTTTTGACGACTATCATAATTGTTCTTATTATCTTGATTATTTTTATTGGTATTGTTACTCCTATTTCTATCGTTATTGCATCTGTTGTTATTATTTCTAATATTATTGTTACATCTGTTGTTTTTGTTATAGTTTCTGTTGTTATTGTTACTGTATCTGTTGTTATTGCTATGTTTTTTTTTTTAATTGTTGTTATTGTCAACACACATCACAGAAGCTGTTTGCGGTTCTGAGTTTTCTAATCCTAGGGCCAAAGAGACAGCTTCTCCAAAGTTTTTGGGTCTAGCAGCGAAAACGTGCTCCTTAATTGGTCGTTCAGACCATTTTTGAATATCGTTATAGCATAGCTATCATTGATGTTGGTTATTAATTTCTTTTCAGTAGCTGATGCTTCATTGCCAAGCTCCTGAGTTTGAAGTTGATTTAATTCGCAAATCAAAGATGTCGTTTTGTCTTTGAGTGTTTCTGAATTATCTATATCGGTATTATTGATAGAAAGTTTTACGGACGCACTAAGTTTGACATTTTTTCCAAAGCTATAAGAAGAGATTTGCCAGTCGGAGATAAAGTAGAGTTGACTAGTTCTATAATTTTTAGGAATGATTCCAACTATTTATATTTCGCTAAGAAAATCGGGATAATTTTAATCGCGGTCTCAATTGAAAACTCGGGCATTGTAAATTGTTCTTCCAGAATAGGTAAACTTTCTTCTAGTTCTTCTTGGATACTAGTATCGATTTGAATGTCTTCTTCGGTGTATCCTTGTCTTTCTAACTGTAGCCAAAGTTTTCCTTCAAGTATGGCTGCTTCGGCCTTAAACTTAGGTTTCAAGTCTAAAACTTCCAAATTGCAATCTGTAAGTTAATTTAATAGAACTTTAAATTCTTCCTTTTGCTTTTTAAGTAAATTCAACTTCTCTTGTAGTATTGCAAAGGTATATAAATTCTTCGGGCATTTTCTTAAATTTTAGAAATTTCTTTCGTTGTCATCTAGGATATTCTTCAATTTATCCATGACAAGTGAACTGAAAACATTATATTGATATTCATACAAAAATTCTGAATATTTATTGAGGAAGTAGTAAAACTTTAAACATTATAGTAAAAAGGTAGTAATTTTTGAATATATGTGGTCCTATTTACACGTTTGATTACGTATTTCTTATTGTATCTATCATATGCGTAAAATATAACTATTCATATGATGAAGATTGACCATGCAGTGATCAACTGTCGATATTCATCGATGATCCCATTGTTGGTTGTCGCGCATTTGTTCCCCATCTTTGAAATGAAGGTGGTTTCAATACGAGCAGCTGCTGTTGTCATATTTTTTGTTGATTCCCCGTAAGCTATCCTTACCACATTCTTTTCCTTCTACGAGCAGGAATTCTAGTCAAGTCCTCCATTTTCTTCTTGAATTGATTAATGTTTCTCGGTTGAGGTCCCGCTCGGATTATTTTCGGGTGGTATTTTGGTACCCCGCTGCAGTTTTGTATTTTGGGTGATTTGGCTTGCAGCAGCTCCTCAACTAATGAAAGTAGCTTATCGAAGCGTTGATTTATCTCCACGATATCTAAAATGCCTTCGTCTTCTGAATCCTCTCCAAATAATTCCTTTAAATTTTGCCTTAAGTTTAGCAGGATCGCCATGAAATGTAATCTTATTACTCCGTGTTTTGTTACTAGGGTGAAAAATTTGTTATTACATTTATTAGAATTTTTTATCTATACCTACGCAAGCGGAAAATTGCTCCGCAGAGAACATGGCGAGGACATTGTCCACGACACCGAAATTTTCTAATCAGCAAATAAAGCTTCACGGAAGGAAGATTTGCAATGAAACGCCAAGATGATTTGATTACAGTTCTTAATTTCATTCAATCTCACTTCAGTATTTCTACAATTTACTTTCGCTTAACCTATTTCTTACGCAGCTAATTTGTTTTTCTCCTTTTTTTAAAAGTGTAAGCGGGAATTCATTACTTGACATATTTTTACCTATGCTTTTCATTAAATTGGTTTATCGCCTCATGAACTAAAACTCACGTGCTTCAATATTTCCAAAGTCCAAACATTGCAATCCAATATTCAATGTTACATTCACATGCATTTATTTCGTTCGATGGATAGATGTCCATATTCCATATACCTGTATTATACATGCACTCATATGTCAATAACCCTTGTTCGTAAGCATCACTTGGGTATGGTCGCTAACCCCTTGATGAGTAAGACAATTAGCGTGCATTGAGTGTGGTCAGGGAATACTTCCACACGTGATGGGTTAGGAATGAAAACGTAACGTGATATCTTTTTGTTTGTTTAGGTTGGACTTTTGTTGGTAGGCAAATGACTTTTGTTGGTAAGCAAATGAATTAAATGATTTACAATTGAACATGTGTACATATGTTTGCTTATGATATGTAAGTATGAATGTTATTACGATTGTTGTTTTTGTTTATGATATGGGAATTCAATCTTTCACAATCAAATGAAAGGTCATCGTGAACTAACAAGTTTTCTTTGAAGTGGTGCACGGGGAGGGGAAATGTACAAATAATTTGCATCTCCTCCTCGTGATTGGATACCTTTGAACTGAAAAATCTGAAAGAAGCCGAGGAGGTAAGTCTGTACGAAACATAAAGGCAACGAAAACCTCAGAAGCCAAAATTCTATCAACTGTGTTAAAAAAATTATAAATTTTACAGTTTTGCCTAGAAGATTAATATGAAAACGACAAAGTTCTTAAAAGCTAAAGTTTAAATTTTTTTTATAGCTGCTTTATGTGCCCTGAAAAGTTCATACCAATCCAACGACAAAAAGCTAAGTCACAGCCGATTGAATATTTAACAATTGCAACAACATGAACACATGATACTGGGGAGATACATACGAGTATTTTCAATGGACTTAGACACCACAAATATACAGGAATTTTGATAAAAATTATGGACCGGCATCTCTGGCAGTGAAGCCATTTCTCCTGGTGTTTCGGTTACCTGCACAAATTTGGAGATATCAGCCTGTTGACCTCAATGTGTGAGTGGTCATGATAACATATCAATGTTTTACAATATTTCAAAAATATTCATCAAAACCCTTACATATCGGTAGTGTTTGAGTCCTTTGCGAACGCGTACTTACACAATATCACGCGTAATTGTTGTTGTAATTGAAAGATTTCAATCGCCTATAATTTAGCTATTCACGGCTTGATTTTTCTGAAACTTTCAGAAAGAGTTTTACTTCAGGAAAACGTAATACAAATTTTTAGCAAATTTAAGGGTCATCCTTTGATTTTATAAATGAAAACATAAAATTTATTTTATCAATGAATTTCAATTTCTGATGTATTTTTCAGCCTTGAACTCATAAAGACTTACTTTTATGACTTTTTCAGATTTTTCTGTCGAAAGATATCCAATCCTGAGGAGGCAACGCATAAATTTTTCCTACATTTCCCCTCACTCCTTGCAAATGCCTCTTGTTTAAGACCTGTTTTGAAAAAATCTCACTAAAACCTTTTATTTGACAACCATATTGGCTACCTTTGGTAAAAAAAATGTTTAATAGTCACCCCTTTTATATAGGATGAACCCCTTCGACACCTTGCAATATTTTTTTTCACTGCAACTTCTGCGGGGCACCACTTTTGACCTGCGTAGAAAGTTTCATTACTCTAGCTCATGTGGTTTGCTAGAAAACTTGCTCTGACTCACGGACAGACCGACGCGACGGACAGAAGACGGGACGGACAGACAGGTCGTGATTTTAGTATGGTATTGTTGAAATATTTTATAATACCCAAAAAAGGGTCTGTTACATAAATACTTCCATGTTAGGTCATCAAACACGTTTCCATGAAAAGTATTGATTATTTCAGTAGCCTCTAAAATAGTGAATTGCGCTTACTTTGTAACCTTAGGGAGCCAGCATTTTGAATAAATCTTTTAGCTTGGGATTTTTTGAAATATTTTTGTCTGAGGGTCTCATCAATTAATGTGCCAATTCTTGCTCAAATTGGAGTTTCAGTCTAGATAGGGTAAAAGCATTTAATTTTTAGGGAAAATGGCGGCTTGAAATATTGAGTTTGAAATTTTCATCTTTTTGTTTTCCATCTATTTTCGATACAATGCTATACAAGAACTTAGTACATTTATCCACAATCCTGAGTTCCATCAAAATCCATTGGAAAATGTGGCCACTAGATAGCCACTAAAACCTGAAACAAGCTGAAGTTACAGGAGAGTGCTCCTGCCAGAAGGGTATTGTAAAACAATTAGTAAATCAAACAATATATTCTGCATATCAAAACTTGACTAATATACAGATTCCATAAATTGATTTCGAAAAATTATTATGGTTATTATGATTTTAAACTCGGCGCCATTTTGTTTCAAGTGTTATTAGCCATGATAACCCATCAATATTACAAATCATTTCTAAAAATTTTATCAAAATTCCTACATATTTGTAGTGTCTCCCTAGTATCACGTGTTAATGTTGTTGTAATTGGTA